>CM034060.1:5206276-5408458 GCA_019804595.1 Bruguiera parviflora
CTCTCTCTCTCTCTCTCACACACACACACACACACACACACACACTGGGAAAATAAATCTTCCAAGCATTGAATAAGTGGAGCTGTTAAATTAATTATTAAGAACACTGCTGCAGCAGGGCAACGGTAACATCCAGTTTGGCTGTTCTTTAGAGGGCAGTTTGGGGAAAATGAAAAAGTTAACGGCAACTCTGGTTTCTTTTTTTTTTTTTTTTAACAATTGTATGAGCAAAAGTTGACAGCCATGGATAGATATAAAGACAAAAAGCTCTAGTGGGAGGCAGATGCAACCCCCCCCCCTTTCTCTCTCTCTCCGTTCCTACTTTCAATCCTTAAACTTTTTGCTTTTCATCTTTCTTTTTCTTGATTGGGTCAGTTAAGTTGCGTTGCTTATGGTAGGCTAAATCCCTGAGAAGCAATCTCTTGGTGACTCTGTGACTTTTTGCAATTCCTTAACTCATTCAGTTGATACTAGAAAACCCATTTGAGTTTAGAGAAGGAAAAACTAGAAAAGGAGGGAGTGTTTAAGAGGGTATAGGCAATGGCAGCTCCAAAACCAGAAGAGATAAGCCACCCCCCAATGGACCAACTTCAAGGCTTAGAGTACTGTATTGACTCTAACCCTTCTTGGGGTATGTCCTATTCTATCCTTTTTGAGAGCTCAAAGTCTTCATTTTTTCCTTCTTGGTTCAGTATGGTTTCTTTGACTGGCTCTAATTTTTATTTTTCTCCAACTTCTGTTTGTGAAAGCAGGAGAGGCTGTAGCTTTGGGATTCCAGCATTACATTTTGGCTTTAGGCACGGCTGTTATGATTCCTTCGTTTCTTGTTCCTTTGATGGGCGGCGGTCCTGTAAGTTTAACACCGATTAACATGTGCTTGTATCAATTTTCAATCTTTATGGGCTAATGTGATGGCTGCTGATCAGGGTGATAAAGTGAGAGTGGTACAGACTCTACTTTTTGTGGAAGGGATCAATACGCTCTTGCAAACATTGTTTGGGACACGTTTACCGACTGTGATTGGAGGGTCTTACGCGTTCATGGTCCCCATTATATCAATAATTCATGATCCTTCGTTGATGAGCATCCAGGACAGTCATTTGGTTAGTCCGATTTTGGAACTTCATTTCTCAGTTCTCAGTTCTATATTTGGTTTTTCTCAATGAACTCCAACGCAATGATGGAGTTCTCAGTCCTCAGTTTAGTCAATGCATGAGTGACCCACTAACTAGTTGGTTTTACTATTCACAAGCTTTTCAAATCTGAGTAGACATTGGATAATGGAATAGACAAAATTTTCAAAGATAAGTCAACTCAAGGTGCATAAATTCAAGATTGATAACTGAACCATCAGCGTAAGTTATGGAATTTTATTGACTTAAATCATATTTTTTAAATTCATATGCGGAATGTGCACAAACGAGCCACAAGCTACACTGTGTTGGACATGCCACATAATGAGGTGGAATGGAACTGGCTTCTTATAATCTATTTTGTTGCAATATAGGGTAATGGAAATTATTTCTTACATTCACCCTCCACCAATTTTAATCTTTAAAGTTCTTCTAATGGTTGGGTACATAACTAGAGATTTCTCAACACCATGAGAGCTGTCCAAGGTGCTTTAATAGTATCTTCGAGCATACAGACAATTCTGGGGTATAGCCAGTTGTGGGCTATTTGTTCCAGGTACTGCTCCATGACAAAGTGTATCTTAGTTTCATGATCAAACAAACAAATTTCATCCTTGTCTATTTTTCTGATTTTTTTTTTTTTTTTTACCTCATTCTTGCCTTTCAGGTTCTTTAGCCCTCTGGGAATGGTTCCAGTTATTGCATTAGTTGGTTTTGGTCTTTTTGATAGGGGCTTCCCTGTGGTATGGTAGTTGCTTTCAACGTCATTTGTTCAAATCATTACTGTAAGTGTTGCACTGATTCTTCTTCTTCTTCATGTATTTTGCTTCTTACTTTTTGAACTTGGATCAGGTCGGACGGTGTGTGGAAATTGGCATTCCCATGCTCATCCTCTTCGTATGCTTTTCGCAGGTGTCATTGCTAATCTCTTTGTATGAATTTTCTTCCACGCATGGAAACAAGTGCTTATAGCATTACAGCAATATTGCAATTATGCATTCCATAGGCGCACATTTTAGAAGCATGTGGAAGACTTTCAGGCCTTGACACTTTGTGTATAAATGTTAATGAGAGAATGCTTTGCAAGATTGAGGAAGTTAACTGAAAATCAGGAAAATTTTGAGAGGAGACCAAAGCATTGGGGGGTTTAAAATAATACCCTGGTTATACATCAAAACGTTCTGAGTTGCACTGGGCAGTCAATAACGCCTAGGCGAGATGATTCTTCTCCATGTTTATTCTGTTTTGTTCTGTTTGTGCGCAGTACCTGAAGAATTTCCATTTCAGACAACTTCCAGTACTGGAGCGATTTGCTCTTCTTATATCCATCACAGTGATATGGGCGTACGCTCATCTCCTTACAGCCAGTGGTGCATACAAACATCGTCCGGACGTTACTCAAGTTAATTGTCGAACTGACAAAGCCAACCTTATCTCTTCGGCTCCATGGTGCGTTACCCAACTCTTTCTCCCGGGGATATGTATAGACGGTCTATGGATTAATGCACAAAGGTCTAGAGAACTATAAAAATATTTGCATGTCTCTGCTTCACACCAGCCGGTAATCATAACAGTTTACAGAAGCATTAGTGAAACTAGGCAGTGACGATGCAGTTAGATTCTCTTGTTTTATAGGATGGAGACTAATGGCCAATGCTGCTGGAAAGTTATTGTAGAAAAAGTTTGATCCAAAGTGATATCTCGTGAGATGTCCGCACTTGGGAAGAAACTCTTTTATTGATTCAATAAAGTTTGATCCAAACTCTTTTATTTCGCATTCAGGATAAAAATCCCATATCCTCTTCAGTGGGGTGCTCCTACCTTTGATGCCGGTCACTGCTTTGGAATGATGGCTGCTGTTATGGTCTCATTAATTGAGGTACCCATACAATCTCGGTAGCTACTTGTGGTTATAAGTTAGCAAAAGTAAATTAATGTCATCTTCAACAGTCAACTGGAGCATACAAGGCTGCATCACGTCTAGCAAGTGCCACACCACCTCCAGCTCATGTTCTTAGCCGTGGTATTGGCTGGCAGGGCATCGGGATCCTACTGGACGGACTCTTTGGAACCTTGACTGGCTCAACTGTGTCAGTGTAAGTGTACCATAGGTACAAAGTCTGGAAGTTATCCCCTTCAATATAGAGCTAATTTTAAAATCTGATTGAACTGAACTTACAGGGAAAATGTGGGTCTGCTTGGAAGCACTCGTGTTGGAAGTCGCAGGGTTATTCAAATCTCAGCGGGTTTTATGATTTTTTTTTCGATTCTTGGTGAGTTACACAATTGACATTGTCTCCGATTTCTGCAATCAACCTCTGGAGCTCATTTTCTGAATGCTGGCAGGGAAATTCGGGGCTTTATTTGCATCAATACCCTTCACTATTTTCGCTGCTGTGTACTGTGTTATGTTTGGACTTGTGGGTAAGAAATTGCAGTATTTTTTTTCTTATGGTCTTGAGTCTTTCTCTGTTTTGTCTGATTTACTTGCATCTAATTCATACATAATATTCTCAGCTTCGGTGGGATTGTCATTCTTGCAATTCACAAACATGAACTCAATGAGGAATCTCTTCATCACTGGTGTTTCCTTATTTCTCGGTCTGTCTGTTCCTGAGTACTTCAGAGAATACACTGCCCAGGCCTTTCATGGTCCTGCTCATACCAGAGCCGGATGGGTAAATTTCCTTCATCCTCCACAAAAGGGTCTATTACACCTTTATTTATTTTTCATTACAGACAACTCATTAGATACCATGGCATCATCTTGTGTGAATTTAGCAGAGTAAATCCTCTGCATATATCCTATAATCTGAATTGTGTATTTAGCTCATTAGAGATAAGTTACGTGTCTAAATTGGAAGAAAATATATGGTATGAAGATCCTTAGCTAGAGTCACATAGATGCTAAATGAAATCTCATGTAGCACAGACAATATGCCGAGTAAAATGTTTAGATAACTTTGTTTAAGAGATATCACTGCTCACCATTGTGTCTGTTTTTTTGGCAGTTTAATGATTTCCTCAATACTTTCTTCTTTTCATCTCCAACCGTTGCATTGATTGTTGCTGTTTTCCTGGACAACACACTTGACTACAAGGACAGTGCCAGAGACAGAGGAATGCCTTGGTGGGTTAAATTCCGGACATTTAAAGGAGACAGCAGGAATGAGGAATTTTATACACTTCCTTTCAACCTGAATCGGTTCTTCCCTCCATCTTGAAGTAGTTTTGATACCAAAAAACGATGTTAGAGGAAAAGCATCATTTTCCAGTAAGGGTTAGTTAATATGACGATTGAAAGTAATAGTTAATATGTGGGTATCCAGGATACATGTGTTTTGCATGCAGAGAATCTCCTCATCTTTCTCTTCGTATTCTGCTTCTTTATCTTTGCTCTTTTTTAATCGTTGGTTCCATATAAAAGGCTTGGATTGATCAGGTTTGTTGAGAATAAACGTAATTCATTGTAGCTTC
Source organism: Bruguiera parviflora (assembly GCA_019804595.1). Classification (NCBI taxonomy): domain Eukaryota; kingdom Viridiplantae; phylum Streptophyta; class Magnoliopsida; order Malpighiales; family Rhizophoraceae; genus Bruguiera; species Bruguiera parviflora. The sequence continues at coordinate 5,210,887 of CM034060.1, forward strand.
TTGTAGATTCAAAAATTTTGGTCCCATTAGGCTGTGAATTTGCTTCTTGTAGATAGCTTGTAGCCGATTTCCTGACAGTTCTTAAACAAAACTTTTGTTTCTCCAGTATATATGAGGGGTAAATGTGTGGGAAAACTGAAGGCAGATGAAATGAAAATGAGGACGTCCAAAGAACAATATCATTATTAGTCACCAGTTACAGTCATAAAACAGATAACCAATGGAAAATGAATAGAAGGATAAGATTGAAGACACAGAACTCACAATTTCCCTACCACAGGTGGTGTTTTATGTACACAGGCATGTGTGATGCATATTTGCTGTTGCAAATTACTGCCAGAGGGATTGCAGTTGCATTGCTGTTGAAAACGGAGGGTGTCCCTGCTAGTGAGAATTGCACATGCACTCTGGGCACCTTGGTTGTCGATAAATGCTTCGACCAAAACCCCTAACACGCACTCTTTGACTTTCCTCGATCATTTTTTTCACTCTATCTGCAAAATCATTCCATCCTGTTGTGTTATTCTCCGACAAAAATGCTGCTAGCCTCTTCTTGTTAGGCCGCAGTGTAGGAGCATTTCCACTACCATGGTAAGTCCGGAATCCAGAAACCAGGGACGATAGTTGGCTTCCTGAATCAGTCATGGCAAAGACATCAGCAGTTGCACAGGCAATGAAATCCAATGCCGCCAGCTGCATCCAAAGTTAAAACTGCACAATGTTAGGAAATAATGTTATAAACAATCAGGACCCTCTTAAATTCAATCTTATATTCCGCAAAGGTATACCTGTGAAGAAAAATTCTTGAAAGGTGCAAGTTCTTCGGGAGAGAGGAGAGCTTCCTTTGTGATTATATTGGGAAACAGACTGGTAAAGGGCCGCATCCTAGACTTTCCGCCGTATACTTGAGACCCAGCAAGATAAATGTAAGTTCTAGGTTTGAATCCAAGGCCAGCAAGAACAAGCGCTGCTTCTTCTGGTGTCAATGGACATCTCCCCAACTTTCTTAACTCTGATGAAGAAAGAGGCCTGCCAAGATCAATGATAACAAAAGCAGACAGGTCACAAGATAAACATTATTTTCCTGATAGAAGTGCAATACTTGAAAACCAAGTAATCCATACTTAGATTTTTTCAAGCGTTCCATGAGCAGTGGGAAATGGCTTTCTCTGTAAGCCTGAAGTTCCCTCTTCTCTTTTTCTCCACCTCCAAAGTCACACAAGGAATAGGCGATCATATCCACTTCAAACCTCAAATGTAATGCAAGATATCTACTTGAGCCTCTCGCTGGATCATGCTTTTTTGCAGCACTGTCAAGTATAGAGTTCCCAAGCAGTTGGCTGTCTATCATACTCTTTGCAGTATCATATTTTCTTATCCTTCTGACCAACAGTGAACCGATTTGTTGAATTTTTGGAACGAACTTCAAGGCATGGAAGTTACATTTGCACCTTAGCCTCTGCAAATTATAACATTTTCACATTGCCATCAATAAATTTTACGTGATTGATTTAGATAAAAGTGAGTGAATGGTACTATCTCCACCTTTCAGGCCCTTTACCTGAAGTTTAGGAGGAAATGGATCGAAGCCAAGTCGATTTCCAAATCCAAGAAAGTGGACAACTCCATTCCGCAACAGTAGAGGAAGCACTTTTTGATGGTAGTCCATTGGTGTCGCCTCCTTTGGAATGTTGGCATCAGTAACCTGCTAAAAGCAAAGTGAAGGAGTTAAAGCATTCCCCTAAACTAGCAGTCTAGTAAACCAAGTGGGTGACAATAAAGCAGATAACATACTATGCTACCGATTGCTTCAATGTCCACGGATTTCAGATGTGAAGGAAGCTCCTTCATAATATCCACTTCATCCTTCAGAATATTGATAAAATAGTCCTCCTGATAGATATCACCAAATTGGCTGTATGCCAACAAAACATAGAATAGGTTTGTGTTTCTTCTGTTAGTTTTCAGTCCCCATGGTTCATGGATTTTATTAGTGGTAAGGTATAAGGATCTTGTAAGTTGAAAGACACAACAGAAAATTGTGCTTCGCAATCTTAAGATGCATAGCAAGAAATGAACAACATTTCAAGCACTGGATAAACTAATAATCGTTTGAGAACAGGATATATCAGCACTAACCAAATCATTTGTCACATAGAATGCTGACGGTACATCGGTACTATTACTTGCAAGTTTTAATTGCCAAGAGATGGTGAATCGAAAACAATGTAGATTATTCCAGACAAGACAACGGACCTAGGATCCTTCCATACATTGCTGTAAAGAAATCTTGGAAGTACCAGAGTTGCATTGAGCAATGATGCCACGGCAACTGAGTTGCAGATCTGCAGTTAGTAATGCTTGTCAGTTAGGTATATCACAGCACTATGGTTTTAAGACCAGTGATGAAGGTCACAATAGTAAGATTTTCTTTTATAATTATTTCCTTCGTAGTCCTCGTTTAGTCTCTATAAATACAGCTATGTCATTCTCGTGAAATAGGTTGTTATGATTATTGACTATTGATATTGAATATTGATTTTACCCAACAAGCGCAGATTCTCATTTGGTTCCCGTCCTACGTCAATTAGATAGAGAAAGCAACATAAGAAGCCTATTATGAAAAGTACCAGATGGAGCATGTGATATGGAATTCAAAATCTGAACACATGTTAAACTCGATTGTGTCAGGTTAAGAATGGATCTTACCCAGAAGTATGCATAATTGTATTTTACTATCATGGAGTCATGAATCCAATGAAAATTCTCACAAAAAAGCGTGTAAGCTAAGTTTGCACTTGCGATACTTACAGCTACTCTTTGTTGGTTGAGACCCCCATTTGCACTCACCAGTATGTAGCCATTGCTTTTCCCTGTCTCTAAAAATGAAAACATGGACTCAATCATAGGACTTTCATACGGTATGTGATGCTTAACACCATTACTACTTATTATGAAGCACAATGTTTTCTTTAGAAAGGAACAAGTAAAAACAATGCAAATTAAATGAATTTCCTACAGGAAGCTCACCTAATTTTTCTGGATACTTTTGGTCTGCACAAGGTTTCCATCTGGATGACTTCTGGTATGGTTCCTTCCAGAAATTTGACGTGTCATTCTGTAAATCTTTCTAAAGCAGAGAAAATTTCAGTCTCATGCCATTGCATCCATGATCAGCTGAATGCATCCAATAGTTTTGGAACTTTTTGAAGCAAACCTCTGCAAGAGAGCTTGAAGCCAGGTTTAGGAGCCGACCATGCATCTGGACTGGTGGTCTTCCTTCATCACTGAAACTGCCATCCTCCTTTTGATCCTTGCAATGAGAATTTTCCAATTAATTACCATCCACAGAGCAATAACCTCAAATGTTTGTTAACATAACAAATGAAGTACACTATTACATACAAACAGTTGAAACTCGGCTGACAACACTTTCCTTGTGCCACTAGTCAGAAAAGAAGAAAAAGTTAAATTGGTCCATAATGCGATAACAGATGCCGTAGTAGATGCAGTTAATTTGAAGAAAAGATCTTTGTATAACAAGAAGTTAAATTCAAGTCCAACACATGACAAACTGATGTGTGCAACAATTATACGCTTATATGGAAGACATTATTGGAGACCACTAAATTACTTGTTGTCACCCTATATGGCAGATTGGTAAAAATGCCAGGCACTGGTTCAGAATATTGTCATGATTCATTCAAACTGCAAAACTGGCATCCTAAAATGTACTACTCTCATTACTATTCTGTGCATACCTTAGAATAACTTGATTTCCTTAAGGTTGAACTTTTCTGAAGATGTATAGAATCAAAGATTGACATCGGTACAGAATCAAGCAGGAAAAAAGAACCCATTAAGGCAAACATAAAAACAATCGATCTGCCATGCTTGGAAAACCATGGGTGCCTTTTTCCAAGGTGAACTCCCTTGCAAGAGCCAAGTTTCCCATACTCATTTTCCCCATTATGAAGCAATATAAATTTGCTTTTCATATAACGTTCCCCTCCTGACGACCTCCTCACAGTGGCAGGATCACTTCCTGATAAACTTTCTGAACTTAGTATCTGGTAATCTTTCATCCCAGTCCCGGATGAAAAGCAATAACGTGGACTTCTTGGGGATCCTTGCTTCCCCATTCTACATTAATATCTCAGTAAAGCTTGAGGGCATCAAAACTAACAAACACTACAGCATCGCACTGCAACCTCACGGTTACGAAATTTTGTACGGACGTTTATCACTTCTAGACGAGATAAAGAGAGAAATCTGAAGCCTGCTTTAACATCAAGTTCCAAAGGAATCCCGAAATATTAAGTAATTTCTAAACACACCGCAACTCTCTCCAAAACCGACCCAACAACCCATAAAATCAAATGAGCGAAATTGCCACCTAACCCGGATTAGAAATGCAAACTGAAGAAGAATATTTAAACCTAAATTCAAAGTGAAGCCAAGAGGCAGTTGACACTTGGGAGATAATCTATGTATGCAACAGTTGAGTGGAATGCAAGGCATGTTTGAAAGTTCAGCAATACTTCACAAACTAACATTGTAGACTCAGGTTCATATCTGCAACGACAACTACTTGCCACCAAACAAAACAACCACAGGAAAACATAAACAAATAAATAGAATTTAAAGGATTAATTTCTAGCTTCCCCAGTTTCTTCCTTTCCCTTTAATCCAAAGCCTTTTATGCACGTAGGGGAAAAAGAAGATGGAAGGAATGGCAGTAGAAAGCTTATGAGATTTAAATTTCCAGGAAGATGGCAGGAGAGATCGGAGTGCGCAGACAACTGTTAGTTTGGCGGGGGACATTTCAACTAAATTTTGATGGTTGCCGTTGGGATGGAAATACCAAGTGGGCTTGTGTGGTTCTTGGATTCAGTTAGCCCATAACATCAACTTACCTGTTACCACGGTACTTAATATTAAAAAAGAGAGAGATCTACCTACTCAAATTTTAAGTATTAGTAAGTGAACTCAATTATTAAAAAAATTATGCCAAAAAATTATATATATCTATATATATAATATTAAATTTAAAATTTATTATTTATTTAATATAGTCAGACGTAAAAGTTAGATATAAATATTTAATTAAAATGATAATAAAAAAATATATAATTTTTTTTAAAAAAATAAAAAAAATAGTGAGTAGTTACAATATTACATGATGTAAAGAATTATCAAATTACTGACTGATCTTATCCCAAGAATTTGGGTGTCCCTTATAAGCCAGAGACACTATATAGAGTATTCCGACTCAAAGTGTTTAAATTCCTAGGAATGAAAATGGCTTTATGATTTTGTGCAATAGATTATAATGAGAATGAAATGCCGAAAAGGGAAAAGAGCTGAGCACCTCGACATTAAGATATTGGGTGAAGGGAATCCAGACATAGAGTTTCTTCAAATGCAGCCAAAGTAGAATTGCCCCAAGACTGATGGCCAAGCACAGTGCGGCTCTCACCATATTTCCACCCTTTCCTTTGAGGAAGAACAGCATGTCCCCTGTGCTCATCAACTTTTATTTCCTCAGACGCTCGACAGCTCCCAATTGCATCATGTCGAAGATACCAAGATTCATTTTTTCGCTGTCGTGATAGAGTTTCAAGGTAAAAAATGCAGTATAAGGGGGTGGTTTGTCCGTTTGAAAAATAATTTATTTAAAAGAATATTTATTTAAAAAAATTTATAAAAAAATGAATTATTTTTTACTATTTAATTTCATTGTTGAAAAATATTAATTATTTCGAAGTAAAATTAGAATGACGGGGTCCGAAGTTTTGATATAAATTAATTATTATTATAAATAAAATATTAAAAAATTTTAATTAGCTTATGGGACAAAATTTTACACTAAATGTCTAAAAAAAAAAATTAGTACAATGGTAACGAGGTTGACACGTCATTTTTTATTAATTACATCTTTTCAATTTACTAAATAAAAAAATAAATTAATATTTTATAAAAGATTCGCCATAAAAATAATATCGAATAAAAAATTATTTGACTAGAAACAAACTCAGTGGGCACCAACAAAATTTTCCCACATGTAAAATCTGCCATGCAGATGTTTTTACCATAAACAATTTCTGGGTCCCGTTCGTTGATACTTGAACGTCAACATGTTACGTATCCACCGTTTTGAGTTTTGTGCATTGACCACCTTAAACGTAGCCACCTTTCCCGCTACATTCCGTTTCCCGTTACGCTCTCTCTTCTATCCATATCCGAAACTGGTCAGAATGGCGCAAGAAGGGATGGATCATCGCAGGGCTTTTATATATTATTTATTGATTATGTGATAAACAGGGGCATGAATTTTAAATACTTGAGGACATATCATTATTTTTTTAAAGTTGTTATGATGATAATGTGTCAAAGAATTTGGAGCTATATTGCATTATGGCTGGAGATTATATACTCTTTAAGATACTGGTAGTGACAGATGGCAAGCGTTTAATTGAAATTGATTTCCTCTATTTCCAACAAAAAAAAAAACCCCATTAATGCAATTAATGTAATCTCATTTTACCATGGAAGATGTAATTGGGGATTTTCTTACAATTTCATCATAATTTTTGATGCGGTTATGTTTATTCTCTTTTTTATCCGTATACAGAAACTCAATTTTATGTCTAAGAGAACTAGACTCTACTTAGTGTTTTTTTTTTTTTTCCTCCTTCACATTTGATATAAAGTTAATTTGGTTCTCCTAAAATGGAGTCAAATTATCAAAAAAAAAAAAAAAAAAATCCCTTTTGATATGGCTCAAAGAAACTGCAATGAAATCATTTGTTACAACTGATATTTAGTGTGCTAACAAATCAGTCTTAACTAATATGCTTGTGAAATTTGTATTTCATCGTTTCAATCAACTTTTAGTGTTTTAAAAGGTGGATTGTACAAAGCAGCATGAAGGCAATCATAAGATAGGTTCAGGTACTGTGTCATAGAGATGTTCATCAATTAGCCTTTCTTCAACTTAAAATGCTGCCAATACTCGTATCAATCTTATTGCAATGATAACTCATCTTGTTTATCCATTGACCCAGAAAGAAAAAAAAATTAAAAAAAAAAAAAAAACTTCATGTTTGTCAATAATTGTGTGACATTTTTCATAATATCCATTTTAGCCAATTAAACGTATATCAAGTGTCCTTACTTATAAAAGCTTTTAAATATCTTATTTCATTTCCATATCAGACTTTACTCCCTTCCTTTTCTTTTGTTTCAAAATATACCAAATTCATTTTACTTCAGTATATCATTTACCGTGTAACGTCATTTGCATCAAATTCCTTTTCATATCTTGACCGAAAAAAAAAAAAAAAAGGGGTTTGCGGCCTTTTAATTAAAACAACATTCTTTGTCATGCATCCAATGTCTAATATGCTAGTGATGCCTGTCTTTCTTTGGCCGCCTTTTGTTTTTTTTTTGCCTGCTCTTTGTCTACCATGGGAAGGAAATTTGATTTTATGGAAAGAGTACGAAAACTAAGTGCATTAGTTAACAGCATATACTTACGGTAATTTAGCTTTGTAATTGCATTATGTTCTGTCAATGAAACCTGTTGCTGTCACTTGTGCTTGCTAAATTTCTGTTGTCAATCGTAAAATGCCATTTGGGTCCGTAAGTTTCAACCACAAGCAGTTGCATTGAATACACTAGACAGTGATCTGTGTCTTAGAGTGCAAGAAAATGAGGCCATAAATGTTTTCGAATTTCAGCTTTGTTTCCTCAAATCTGCTCTTTTTACCGCACGTTTCACTTTTCCCTGCATTGAATAGGACTCTAGCTCAATGAGAGAATGTCCTCTTGGACATAACTGTGAATAAAATTTCCTATTCGAAGGAGTGCAAATTCTTTAGCTGATACTCTGGCTAAAATAGCATCTCAAAGGGATGATGAACTCATTACATGGATATAGAAGCTAGGTTCCACCAGACGTCTGTAGAGTGATGTGGTTATCAGTAAATGCATATAAGCAGCAAATTCTGCCAGTAGACATGTCAAAGTTGCAGTTTCTGTAGGGTGTCTGGCGTTAAGTTTTCTTTTTCAGAAGTTGCTAATTCAGGTTGGCAAGGTTCTACACATATAAGCTGTGAGTGAATATTGCTTTTCAAACGCGAGCATATGATGCTGCAATTGGAATGACAGGATTCGTGGTATGAAATTCTTGTATATGTTTCTCTTGGCAAACAGGTTTGCTTCAGCAGGATTCTTTTCCCTTACTCTTTTCCTTCTTGCCAGCAGAAGTATAAAGGCTAGAACAAGTAATGCCAAACCAATAACTGGAAAAATATATTTGAGTACAAATATTCCAGGCTTCACTGAATGTTTTGGCCTTTGAGCCTTGCAAGGTGGAACCTCAAGCTTTGAGGGACCGCAGAGTCCAGCATTGTTCATGAATGATTGAGCTGTGAACTTTGTAAAAGTTCCTTTGCTGGGAATTTCTCCTTCTAGGCTGTTGCAAGACAAGTTCAAGTAGTTGAGATAGGAAAGCTCTTCGAGAGACTTGGGATTTACGCCAGACAGGTTATTACGAGATAGATCTAAGAATTCCAGGTTTACAATGCTACCAAATGATTCTGGTAATAGGGCCTTGGAATTTGTTATGCGCCAAAGACAGTCGAACTAACTGTTGAAGACCACCAATTTCAGTTTGAATACCCCCAGAAAAGTTGTTATTGGACAAATCCAATTGTGTTATAGCCTTTAAGTTCCCAATTTCTGGTGGTAGGTTGCCAGTGAGTAGATTTGAAGACAGATTCAGACGCAGCATGTCCCTAAGGCTCCACAACGTAGATGGTAGGTGTTAGCCCCTTAGAGTAAAGATTGGCCCTGTCACAGTAGGTACCATGGAAGTTAATTCAATTCATTGAAGTCAAGCATGAGAACACTTAAAGGAAGCGAGGTTCCCCACACAAGGTGGTATTGACCCCAAAATTCTATTTCTACTCGAAGAAAATGTACCTAAGCTCACACGAATTCATTGTTGTGAAGGTACAGGTTTGCAAGATTGGGCATGAGATGACAGAGGTCCAACGGGAGACTTCCTGATAAGCTATTGTTTGGAGCAACATGGTCCGTTAGTGAGGAGATGTTGAAGATGCCGAAGGGAATCAATCCGGTTAGCCTGAAGTTATCTTGCACGGCAAATATTACCAAACGAGGAAGATTACCGACCTCCTCTGGTATCTCACCCGCAGAGATTTTAGAAACATGTAGAATTCAACAAGCAAAGTACATGTACATATGATATGATATACCTTTGGTCCATATTCTGTGCTAGCAGTTGGAGGCTTGAATGTTTACCTTGCTGGATGTCATGGCCAAGATCTATCTCTTCAAGCATGGTTATGTTTCCGAGCTCTCGGGGTATGCTTCCTGTCAATTCGTTGTTATTTAGCTGCAGGACTCGAAGCATTTTGCAATCCTGTAAACTCAGGGGGATTGTGCCAGATAAACTGTTGGTCGAGATGACAAGCTCTGTAAGAACCGGTAGATGGTTGCACATATCTTCTGGAAGGCTTCCGGAGAGGCTATTCAATGCAAGATCGATCCCTTTGAACGTAGAGATGCCGAAGATTGCTAGGGGACTGGAACCTGACAGTTGATTAGCTTTCAGGTTCAAGAACTGCAACTGAGAAAGACGGCCAATCTCTTCAGGAATGCCTCCGGAGAAATCATTGAATGCCAAAATCATTGCTTTCAATAGTCGCAGATCACCCCGCTGATTGGGTAAACTGCCATAGAGACTGTTGTTTCTAAGGTCCAAGGAGACAAGGAATGAGAGGTTTCCTAGAAATGGGGTGATGGTGGCATTGAGGCCCATGTTGGGAAGAGACAAGGCTGTGACCCTTCCATGGCGGGACTGCAGGAGACACCAATCCAGTTGCAAAAGGAAGTGGCTGTAGACCAATTAGCCGCCAAGGCGTCGGAAGGCTCAGTCTGAATTCCAGCTTTAAAAGTCAAGAAGCGCTTGCCCATCAGCGGAGGTAGAAAAATTACTGGCAAGGCAAAGAAGACAGTAACGCAGGAGAGCAAGAGCAAGCAACGTCTTGAAGAGGCAGCCCTTTGACATGGTGACTACTTTTTTTTTTACTAATAATTTCACTGAAAATCATCACAAATATTCAAATTAATTGCGCTTTATAAACAACCAAACTCCGAGAATATATACTTAATCTCACTCTCGGGTCAAAGTAAAACTACGAGTGAGTTTGTAGAACCCAAAAAAAAACATAGTACAAGTCATTTTCGCCAAATGACCCTTTTGTCGTTTAATGCTTTAAACGAGGTATGACATTGGGAGACCATAAAATATAGATTTTCACTCATACCGGCGCAGGGATAATTTGCATTTTTAATCATTAAATTTATTATGCATTATTTATTTTTATTATTTAATTTGGATTTATTATAATTAAATTACTCAATAATCACTATATTACTCTATTAAATAAAAATTTATTTTTTAAAAAATATATTTTTATACAATTGAGTTTATCAAATAATATCAAAATTAAGTTTAATTTCTTGAATTAAGATGCTACAACTAACAACAATGTTAATACACTTACTTTAAAGACTCCCCCCCCCCACCAAAAAAAAAAAGAGGGGTGCATCAGCGAGTGTTAGAAAAAGCAAAAAAGGTTGAATTGAGTCAAGTTCAATTTTCAATATCAGTCATGATCAAAATTTCCAAGCAGCGACAAACTACCAATCTATGTTCACAATCCTTTCTTTCTGAAATAAAATATGGAAGACAGCAACCCAAAAAAAAAAAAAAAAAAGAAATGTTGAATCCATGGTTGTGATCTGAATATTTAAATGAAGATATTATAAATCACCATTTTTTTTTTCCGTTTAAATGCAATATTGGACCTATTTGACAATTTTTTTTGCAATTGTGAAATGGAGACGAGGATATAATGCTATTAGTAATCACAAAACATGATTCCTTGTAACGCACGGATTCTTTTATCATAATATGCTAGAACGGAGGAGGATTAGGAATGCATTTGGTTGGTTGAATAAAAATATGGGTGGGGATAATTTATTTTTATTTTTTATATTAAAATTAAAAATTACATTTTTTAAAGGTGAGAATAGATAATTAGTACTTATTCATTTTAATTTAATTTTTATTTTATTAAGCAATTAACAGATATATTGTGAAAATAAAAAAAAAATCTCTTAAGAGAGCACAATTCTCTTCATCATCTTTCAACTTTCACCTTTTATTTTTTTTAAATAATAAACGAACAATTTTTTTAAATATTCATGATATTTTTTAAACGATGTCTTTTTTTATTTTTTTCTTTCCATTTAATGAGACTTATTTTTCTTAATTAGTTCGCCCATTTTTTGATTTTCTTGAAAAGTCATTGTGACAAATTTAAAAGAAACAATAAGAAAATAAAAATAAATAAATAAAGAGTTGTAAATTTATGAAGCAATGTCACTCACTAACAAGTTATAGTCGGACTGACCTTCTATGGAAATAGAGTTGCTGATTATTGTTAGCAATTAATAAAAAAAAAAAATTTAGTGTTTAGTTAAATTGATACTATTTAGTGTGTTTTAAAAAATTAAAAATAAATAATTAAAATATTATCTCTATTTTATTACAATAAATAAGATTATAGGTAAATAAATTTCTTGTAATTTACCTATTTTACATTTTATTTCTTTGAGATTTTTATTTACACTATAAAATTTCTGAGTTTTCTAATATTCGATTAATATAAAATTTAATTTGATTACGATGTTTAAATAGTCATAGATTAATTGAAAATATAACTTGATTTTGATTTTTAAATAGTTCAACTGAAATTTTAAGTTAAGTTCAAACACAAACACAAACGCATAATAGATAAAAATTTACAAGTAAAGAGAAAAAAAAAAAAGAACAGTCATAAAATTTAATTAGAAACTCCGAGCAATTAGCTTCCCCCTTTAAACTTTACATTATGTTTGGCTTGTGTGAAAAGGAGGGGAATGAAAATCATAAGAAGGAAAAGATGTTGGAAAATTCCTCTTTTTTTTTTTTTTTTGGGTCTCATTTGTTTTTTACACAAAACATGAAGAAAATGGTATGAAAATTTTTGTTGGGATATGTGTATTTAGATCCCACTATTTTGTTGGGAAGCAAACACTAGAAAGTTAATAAAATCAATTTTAGTTTCTAAGAAATTACCACATGTGGTGCTTCATTGCATCCAAGTTGAGCTTAGACCCCCCAAAAAAAAAAAAAATCAATATTAGCTCTTTCAATCTTCATTTTATTCTTATTCTAGCTTTTTGATTTTATGAGTTAATCCAATTATGAAATACTATAATCCTAGATTTTTAGGACAAGAAGCACCTCCTACCTAGCTTCAGCTAGAGTTCTTCCACATGATTTTATTTTATTTAAGCGCAAGATAGCAGTCAACATAATCCCAAGATTGCTAGAAAATGGACATTGCCTGCGTTTTTCTTTTTGTAAAAAAATTAAAATAAAAAAAATTATCAATTAAAACAAATATCGGTTTGAGTTGCCCCATTGGATTTTAATTTATTTTGTTTTGTAATTTTACAAATAATCTCTTCACCTAAGTAATATGAATAATTCATAAATGAATTTCACATCAAATTATCTTTTTGAGAAATTATCAAAATCATGTATTAATTTAAACAAAAAGGAGAACAAAAATATTATTTTACTATAATATTAATTATTTTTATTTTTTTATACTTAATTTTAATATTAATGATTTTAAAATTTCGTGGTTACAATTTATGAAAAGGTTATTTTCACCTATTTTATTTGTATTTTATTTTATTTATTCACAATTTTATTTATTTATTTATTTTTTTTGCCTTTGCAGTTCTCCTTTTTTGAACGCCACATTGAAAATGCAAACAAAAGTGTGTTAAAGAGGCGCACAGGAAGCGCAAAAGAGACCTCTGTCGCTTTAGACTCACTTTCCCTCTGCCTCGGGCTTTAAAGCGTTTAAAGCTCACGGCGAAGCGAGTGAAGAAGCTCGCCCGACAGTCAGCAGACCACAAACACGCTGCGATTGGATAGCATAAGGAAAAGCGAAGCAGATCAAAGAGAAGCCACCGACGCCGCCGGAACGAGGACGACAATAGCAGGATGCTCAACAAGTTCTTCAACAGAGGTAAGGACAGCGGCGGCGGAGATGGCGATTCCTCGTCACCTTTCTTTCGCTCGCCGTCCACGTCCCAGTCTCCGTCTGCGCCCCCGGTGACCGGACCTGCGAGGCCGATCAGGCTGGTCCACTGCGACGAGAAGGGGAAGTTCCGCATGGATCCGGAGGCCGTCGCCGCCCTCCAACTTCTCAAGGAGCCAATCGGCGTAGTTTCGGTTTGCGGCCGCGCTCGCCAGGGAAAGAGCTTCATTTTGAATCAGGTGCGTCGCGTTTTTTTCTTTTCTTTTTTTATGGTTTTTCCCCTCTGATTTTGTTTCTGGCTTGACGGAAGAAATTTCGCGGTTTGCTTGATATTTTGGTACATGAGAGTCTGAAATTTAGGGTTCGTGTTTTTTTTTTCCTTTTTTTTTTTTAATAGGAATTTTCAGTGGAATTAGAGAGCAAAGTGAGAATGAGTTGAACATCTTGGGATTTCGGAGCAACTATTCGAGTATGCTAAGCTAAGGTGGAGACTAGGAGCCCCGGGATGCCCTTTGGTTTTTTAATTTCCTAGAAAATAGAATTGAATGACCAATCTTTGTTTTCAAAGTATCTTACGTGAAATTGGATTCTATTGTTGAAAATTAACTAGATATCTATTGAAGAGGGTTGATTGATAAATTAGGAGACATGGGGATTCCCGGCTTCAAATTGAGTCCACGAGGACAGAAATACAGGTTTAAAAAATAAAAAAGAAAAAAGGGGTCAAATTACAACGGTTGACAGACTAAGGCTTAATCGCTCATTCTGCGTTTTCCAGCATGGCTTCTCTGTCTCCCATTCTCCACCAAACTTCTAACCTATTCACTGCTCGCCAAGTATCATGTCTTAATTTTCCAATGCTAGCTTATAGTTGGTAAAAGTCACGTTGTCAGGTTGCAGAAATCTAGGATGGCTCTGGGAGATCAGTAAGTTGAGAGTATTATTTGTCTGGATATTTCTATTGCATTGTAGCTTGAAAAAATCTGGAGGGCGTACATGGCTACTAGCCTTCTCCTCCCTCTCAGTTGGTGAATGAGAATGTAGCAACAGAGTTGTCTAGTAGTAACCTTAGTTGATGCTATACCAGTCGGCCTAGAATAAATATTTTAATTTTAACAGTCAGGCTAGTGTCAACTTCAATGGTTTTCTGGAAGATGGACATTTATTAGTGCCTGGAAACAATGAATTTGAACATTACAAGGATTTTTAACCATGGAGAGGGGTCTTCGTGACCCTATGAAATACTGGCCTAGATGAAAAGACTAATAAGCATTTGATTCTAGTCCATCAAAGAGGTGGTCAATGAATAGCGAATAGTGTTTGAGGAGTTCGGTACTTCAATTGTTTTGGGTTGGTGAGGGCCTTGCGATGTTATATTTCCATTAATAATAATAATAATAATATTAAAAAGACAATGTTAATGTGAACCTAGAGAATATTTTATGGGGACAACAATTAATGTTTGTTATGGAATAGATTTTTAATATCTTGCACCATAAAGAAAAGAAGGCCTATAACATTCCTCAAAAAAATGTTAAGAATAATATAGCTGTTGCTTTTGGCAATATCATGGTGTGCACAAACTTTGATATTGAGAGAGTGGCACTTTTGAAGTCTTTGTCCACATCCAGCATCTCTTGGCATCCTTAATTTTGTAGTAACTGAGATAGGAGAATTTGTTGCAATATGAGTTTGAATGCTGACTTTTTTTTTTTTTTTCTTGTGCCTCAAATATACCATTTGTCACGTGAGTAATCATGGATATTTATTGCTATTGTTCAGATGATATGTATTGATTCTTTTGACAAGAGGTGTATTTGGATTTATGTATTTTAGCTTCTTGGGAGAAGCAGTGGATTTCAAGTAGCATCAACTCATCGACCATGTACAAAAGGGCTTTGGTTGTGGAGTGCACCTTTGAAGAGAACTGCTCTTGATGGAACTGAGTACAATCTTGTACTATTAGACAGTGAAGGAATAGATGCTTACGATCAAACAGTTTGTTTCTTTTCTTCCACAGGAATGCTAATAATGATTTGTTATTTTACTGCTAAACTTTGTTATCTTTATTATATGGTTGGCTCCTTCTTTGGGCATCTTGAAATTGTTTCTCTATATTTTTCTTTCTTCTCTGTCTTGGTCCTATTTATCATAATCTTGCAGTAAATGATCAATTATGCATTGTGTTAAATATCTTGTCATTATGCCATTCTAATCTATGAGGTATGGTTTTTTGGGCAGGGAACCTACAGCACTCAGATATTTTCTTTAGCAGTCCTCTTGTCTAGCATGTTTATTTACAATCAGGTTGAGGAAACTTATCTAGAGACCTTGTTCTCTTAAATAGAATTGTTTATCAATATGTCTTTGATTTTTTAACTTTTGATTGTCATAAGATGAGTTTTTCAATGTCATGATTAATTTGTGGTTTTGACATTTTCTACCCACTCTTTGTGGATTTGCTACCTACTTTCCTATATATGGATTTCTGCCAGATGGGTGGTATAGATGAAGCTGCACTTGATCGCCTCTCCCTTGTCACTCAAATGACGAAGCATATTCGTGTGAGAGCTTCTGGAGGAAGGAGCACAGCTTCTGAACTTGGACAATTCTCTCCAATCTTCATTTGGCTTCTAAGGGTATTGCATTTGAGATTTTTTTTTTTTGTTTGAGATTACCTTATTTTTGTTTGACTTCTTATTATTTTTCATGTCTTGGCACATGAGAGTTGGATTTTGTAAACTTATTGCATGTTTAGTAAAATGCTAAAAGTTTATCCTCTTGTTTACAGGACTTCTATTTGGATTTAGCAGAGGATAATAGGAAAATAACACCACGTGACTACCTAGAGCTTGCATTAAGGCCAGTTCAAGGTAGTGGAAGGGATATAGCTGCCAAAAATGAGGTAATGATGTATTGTATTTGTCCATATTGTGAGATGTGTTCACATTTGTTTTTATCCAACATTACACTCAAGGGCATGCAAATGATTTTGTAGTTTAGCTCAGCTCAGTTTGCAGTGTGTTTTGTTCGAAGCAACACATGCACCCTTGCAAACAAGCTACTTTTTTTCATGCATAGACATGATTCTTCTTTTTTTGATTGGTGGATCCATTGAGCATCTGAGTTTTCAATTTTGTTTCCATGTTAGAGGTTCTAATTATTGGTACTATATTCAACAGATTCGGGATTCTATTCGGGCTTTATTTCCAGATAGAGAGTGCTTCACCCTCGTGAGGCCTTTGAACAATGAAAATGATCTACAGAGACTGGACCAGATACCGGTTAGTGTCTCATCTTTTCCATGTGCCAGAACCCCTCTATCCCCCTCAATGTGTGTGCATGTTCCTCTGGGCTTAAGTTGCTTTTTTTTCCGCCTAGTCCTAGTGCATTTTTTGTACTTGAGCCTTTTGTTTTGTGAACAGTTGGGCAGACTGAGGCCAGAATTCAGATCCGGGCTTGATGCACTAACAAAGTTTGTTTTTGAGAGAACAAGGCCCAAGCAAGTAGGAGCAACTGTCTTGACAGGCCCCATTCTTATTGGTATCACAGAATCTTATTTGGAGGCTCTCAATAATGGTGCAGTGCCTACCATATCATCTTCATGGCAGGTTGGTATTCTGTTATGGATCTTCTCTATCATGGCTGATCAGTTTACTGGTGGTTCTTTGTTTCCAAGTCATTTATGTTCCAGCTGGAAAATCAAGTACATAGTAGGTATAGCTGAAATACACCTTATGAATGCATGGTGGCAGTCCACAGCTTAAACAAGTGCCTTCAATGTATGTATGGTTTGATGGGGTATGAATATGGTATTTAACTAACTTTTTCAAGCAAAATTAGAGTGTAGAACTTGATTTGTGAAGTTTAAATTGTCCATCTATTAAATTGTCATTTTTTATGTCTACACACCCAATTCATCACTATATCTAATACATTCTGGACAAGCTATCTATTCCTTCTGTTTTGAAGATGTTTAATGGGATGCTACTTACATTAAAATTTCTAGCCCTTAAGTTGGAATAAAATGTTAAAGGTTTTGAATTTATTTTAGCTGGGCTGCAATGAAAGATAAATTAACTATTAGTTAGGAGAAGCTAAGCCATTTATTGTATCCACACAAGCATCCTACCTTTACATTTCATTCTTGAGGAAGCATGACCCACCAAAGATGTAATACACTTTTTTATTGGCCTCTCCACTTACTATGGATTGGTGATTCCAGAGATTCTAAACCACAGATTTATTCTGCAAAGATGCTCAAAGCAGCCCTTCATTAGAGTAGATGTGGCTGAAATTTACGTTGGATGGTGTTTATGACCAATTGCCATTTTCTATCCCATGGTGTTGTGCATTACATTTTTTTTTTTTTGTTCCATTTCCCTGCTTTGCTTTTTTAATGATGAAAGGTAATTAGTTTATACTAGTCAATTTGTGTAAAATTGAATATTTTATTTTTCCATTTTCCAAGATGCAGAGCATTTTTGTTTGTAGAATGTAAATAATACACAGGAGCAAATAGAGCACATGCTCTCAAAAAAGCTTTTGTAAGAAGTTTATTTTTATTGTCAGATATTGTTATTTGTTTATTAATTTAATATTTTCTGGATATGTTGTTCATTAGAGTGTTGAAGAAGCTGAGTGCCAAAGGGCATATGATACTGCTGTAGAGACTTACATGTCTACATTTGATCGTTCCAAGCCACCTGAGGAAGTAAGTGTTGCTTATATCCTATATTTTTTGATTATTTCTGTCATCATCTAATTTCAGTGATTATAGGTTCCTTTGAGGGAAGCACAGGAAGAAGCAATTCAAAAGTCACTGGCAGCATTTAATGCTAATGCTGTAGGGATTGGTTCGGCAAGAAAGAAATATGAAGAGCTTCTGAAGAAATTCTTTAGAAAGTCATTTGAGGTAATATATTTTATAGAACACCAGGGTGGAATATTTGGTGTTGCCTTGTTTTGCTATTTGATTTCCTTTGGAGCTGCTCCAGTGCTTTTGATCAAGAAGTTTCTATAGCCTTTTATTTAACTAACAACTGGAAGCATACTATTTATAAAAATTAATTGTTTGTTTTTAACTGAGATATAGGATTACAAAAGGAATGCATTTATGGAGGCAGACTTGCAATGTTCCAATGCAATACAAAGCATGGAAAAAAGACTGAGAGCAGCTTGTCACACTTCTGATTCAAATTTTGATAAAGTTGTGAAGGTAAGCATTTGTTGAGGGCTTCAAAGTTGTCAGACATTTTTATTTGTCCTTTGTTACTAGCAAAAAAGAGTAATCTTTTTGTCAGATATATGTTGGGGTTTAATGTTTTTGATGAAGTAAACGTAGCTTGCACTCAAATGAAAAGAAAATAGGTTTTGTAAATGCCTGGAGAGCCAGGAGTTGAGTTTTTGTTTCCTTTATCCGCCTGAAAAATGTTGACGTTAATTCTTTAGGTGACATAAAAGTAGCTTGCACTCAAATGAAAAGAAATAGATTTTGGAGATAGTATTAGTTTATAGCTCAAAGTGCTCCTTCATTTACTTCTTTCCATAATCCTTTTCCTTCTTGAGACCTGCATGATTACGTCTCATATTTTTTTGTCGTTGATATCAGATGCCAACAACATGTTGCTTGTTATATTTCTTGTCAAGCAAAATGAATTTTAGATGAGCATCACATTCAAAATTATATCTCGGGATCTTACATGGATTTTGACCATTGAAATGAATCTTGTTTGTGAATATGCTGTTCAGGTTCTTGATGGCCTTCTTTCTGAGTATGAAGCTTCATGTCATGGCCCAGGAAAGTGGCGCAAACTAGCCACATTCTGGCAACAAAGGTCTGTCTCTGACCCTTTTGATTGGCTTTGAGGCTTTGCATATTATCTTTTGTCCCCTGATGTTCTTTTCTGGTCCTTAGTTTGGAGGGTCCAATACTTGACCTTGCCAAGAGGATTAATGATCAAATTGGATCCGAAAGGAGTGCCCTAATCTTGAAATGTCGCTCTATCGAAGATAAGATGGCATTGCTTAACAAGCAGCTGGAAGCTAGTGAAAGAAACAAGTCTGAGTATATTAAGCGTTATGATGAAGCTATCAATGAGAAGAAGAAGCTGGCTGATGACTACATGAGGCGCATATCAGACTTGCAGAGTAGTCGCAGCTCACTGGATGAGAGGTATTCAAGCTTAGTCAAAGCACTGGAATCTGCAAAGCAAGAAGCTGCAGACTGGAAAAGAAAACATGGTCAGGTGTTATCAAGGCAGAAAGCTGATGATGATAAGACCAGCGCAGAAATTACGATTCTCAGCTCTCGGATCAGTGCTGCTGAAGCAAGGTTGGCTGCTGCTCATGAGCAGACTAGATCAGCTGAAGAAGAGGCAAAAGAGTGGAAACGCAAATATGACGTTACTGTAAGAGAAACAAAAGCTGCACTTGAGAAGGCAGCAATTGTTCAGGAACGCACAAGTAAGGAAACTCAACTGAGGGAAGATGCTCTGCGGGCAGAGTTGTCTAGCCAGTTGACTGAGAAGGTGAGCATAGTATGCATACTGCTGGTTCTGCCTTATATGTTTCATTTTCTTGTTTTTTATTGCATCAATATGAGTGGGTAGAGAATTATGATATGCATATTAACTATATGCAGGACAAGGAAATAAAGGAGAAGAATGGGATGATAGAGCAGGCTGAGCAGCGTTTGACTACTTTGAACTTGGAGCTAAAGGTATGCTTCTTGAGTAGGCATACATCTTTTTCATTCTCTTCTCCCTGCCCCCAGCACAGCCCAATCAACTTGCACCCCTCCCAAGGGGAACACCTTGCATGTATATTTAAAGTGGTAATGCCTGAGATTGATTGCAATGAGCCTTTTGTAGGCTGCTGAGTCAAAAATTGAGAGTTTTGAGGCTGAGATATCATCCAAGCAGCTTGAAATCAAAATGGTGGGTGAGAAATTGGAGACTGAAATTAGTAAGGCCCAATCTTATGAGAGAAAGGCCATGGTACTGGAACAAGAGAAATACAATCTGGAACAGAGGTATCGGTCGGAATTTGAGAGGTTTGCAGAAGTCCAGGAAAGGTGTAATCATGCTGAGAAAGAATCTAAGAGAGCTACCGAATTGGCTGATAAAGCACGGGCTGATGCAGTATCTGCGCAAAAGGAAAAGAGTGAACTTGAGAAATTGGCAATGGAAAGATTGGCACTAATTGAGAGAGCTCAATGGCACATTGAAAGTTTGGAGAGGCAGAAAAATGACTTGGCAGATGATCTTGACAGAGTGCGTGTATCGGAAGTGGATGCTGTCTCAAAAGTTGCATTACTAGAGGCAAGGGTTGAAGAAAGAGAGAAAGAAATAGAGTTACTGTTGCAATCAAACAATAAGGATAGAGCTAGCAACGTTAAAGCCCTTCAAGATCTTCTGGACGCTGAACGGAAAGCCCACAGTATTGCAAACAAAAGGGCGGAAGAATTCTCTCTTCAGTTGGAAGAAGCACAGGCAAAACTTGATTCACTGCAACAGGAGTTAACTGCAGTTCGACTCAATGAGTCCGCATTGGATAGTAGGCTGAAGACTGTTTCCCACGGCAAACGTTTGAGGACTGATGACATCGAAATTGGTGTGGGATCCATTGAAGAAATGACCACAAACGACAAGAGACAAAATAAGAGGTCAAGGACTACAATGAGCCCCGAAATTTATTCACAGTCAGAAGATGGCAGTTTGTTAAAGGGTGATGAGGACAATCACAGCCAGCAGTATCAGGAAGATTATACAAAGTTCACTGTGCAGAAACTTAAGCAGGAGCTCACCAAGCATAATTTTGGGGCTGAGCTCCTTCAGTTGAAAAATCCCAACAAGAAAGACATCCTTACTTTGTACGAGAAATGTGTTCTTCGGAAGTCATAACAGCCTCATAATCGACTTGTAAAGGGGGCTTGGAACGAAACATGGAGATGTGTTGAGTTGCTGTTGGAAGGTATTGATTCTCTTAAGATTTCTCTTCGTATTAGTAAGTAGCTAATGAGAAAATATTTTTAAGGCACCAACAACAGTGTTTGCAAATACCATATTTTATGCAGATGTGCTTCCTTTAGGTGTATTAACATTTGTGGATAATTTACCTAGAAACATTAATTTGCCAGACAAGAAGGAGGGCAGTGTTCTATTTCGCGACCACCTTGTCCAAGATGTTAATATATGATAGGAAAATTTACATTGAAAACTGTGCATATAAAGTGTGATGACTAGGTGAATTCTTATTTTTGGGAGTACTAGGTTGTATAGTATGATTAACGCGAGTCAGTCAAGGGAAACAGAAATTAGGAAAAGATGCCTTTATCCTCGTTATGTGTCTCTCATTCACCATCTCATACAAGAATCAAAACTCTGTTCCTTTTTCTTTTGTTTTTTTTTTTTCTTTCTTTTATCGTGCCATAAAAACAATAAAACTTCTTTCATGAAAACAAATCCTCCTTCATGCATTCGAGTAGTTTTCAATTTCTATTCCCATATCCTTCCTTCTTCTTTCCGTTGGTGTGCCTTTGATTGAGTCAATGAAAGGTAGAGAGAAAAATGAGGACAAAAAAGGAGGACAAAGGCATTTATGATGCTTTAGATCGTCTTCGTGTGTTTTTGTGTTTTTTTTTTCTTTAAATGATTGATATCAATTAAAAGCAAATAAATAAACCTTGATTTTAAAATATAGAAATTATTTGAGAGAAAAACAAAAATCATAGAGTATTTTGCAAACAAACAAGAGTTAAGGGATATTAGATATTTATAGAATTTTAAGGAGTGTGATTTATTTGTGTGTAATTAATAAATTTTATGTTATTTTATAATAAAATATTGTCTGATTATTTTTATTATTAATATAAATTTAAAATAATATAATATAAATTTTTATATTTTTAATATTTTAATTACATTATTATTTTTAACACAATTACTATTTCATTAAAAATTAATCTACATTTGAGAATTTTACAAATTTATTATAATAAATTTGTATTATAGCTCATTAATTCTTGAATATATTTTGTGATGGTGAAAAAGTGGGCAATGAAATGGTACACTTTATGATTTCAAATAATCACCCAAGCAAAGGTACAAGTGGTTCAGGAACTTTATAATCAACAACAGATACCAAAAGGAGTACTGATGACAACTATAAGAAGTTATTAAATGGTTTGTTCATCTATTTATTGCTCTATGTTTATAGCTACAAAATACATGTTCAATTAAAGGTTTAATTAAGCAGCGAGTTTGAAATAAAAGACTTAGGAGCCACCAAGAAGATACTAGGGATGGAGATTCACAGAAATTGAAGTGTTAGGATCTTGTACTACTTAATAGAAAAGAAGTACATTGAAAAAGTCCCAAAATGATCTAAAATGCAGAATTGTAAGTACTCCATTAGCAACTTATTTCAAAATATCTGTTGCACAATCACCTAAACAAAAGAGGGAATTAAGCAAATAGTATGAGTTTCATACATTGGTATAGCTGGTAGCATCATTTATGGTATGATCTGCATTCATTTTGACATTTCACATGCCATTAGCATTGTATCTAGGTTCTCAAGAAATCTTGGTAATGTTTGTTGAGAGGCAGTGAAATGGATCATCATGAGATATCTTAGAGGAACCACAGAATGTTAGTGTGGTATATAACAGAAACAACAATGCAGATAATAATAAAGTTAGATACGTTGATTGTAACTATATTGGTAATCTGGACAAAAGGACATTAATGACAGTTCACATTTTCACTCTATCTAGTTGTGTCATTAACCATAAGAAAAATTTACAATCAACAATTCTCTTATCTATAATTGAAGACGAGTAATTATACATGTAATGAAGGAAACGTTATGTTTCCGAGGTCTTGTTAATGATTTAGATGTACAATAGGATTTTACTGTTATATCACTAAGAATCAAATGTATCATTAAAGAATTAATTATAATGATATAAGATATCATTTTGTCTATGGAATCATATCACAAAGAATTATCTTGGTAGAAAAGATTGGTATAGTAGACAATCTTATAGATATGGTGAAGAAGCTTATTCATACAATTAAATTTACATATTATTTGAATTTGATTTCTATTCATATTAATTGAGATATAGAAAAAAAAAATTATCAGAAAAAAAACAATGATACCCTTGATTTAATCCAAAGTTAAAGTAAACATTTGTTGAAAAGCATGCCTTAAACTGAATCAAGGAGAGGTAGAAAGGAAGGGAAAAAGGCATTTATAATGTTTTTGGCTACAAACAAGAACGTAAATTAACTATTTTCTTACACATCTTAGGCAAATAAATGCAAATGCCAATCAATTTGTCACTTGCTGATTACAAATTTACAATCCCAATGTAATCCTCCCCGGATGACAAATTTACGTGCCAAGTTAATAAAGGAATGAAACATTAAACAAAAGGAAAAGGATAAGAGACACAACCGTATATGTATATATTATCTACATCATAGGTCTACTCCCAAGCTTGTACGAGTAATATAGTATTGGAGCAAAGTAGCACGTTGTGCACAAACGTTACTTTGTTGTTGAGGTGGTGACATTATGAAATTTAAACCCTCACGTTGCCATGCAAGAATGAGATCTATAGCCGTAAGAATTGTGATGCAAGGAAGAACTTTCAAAAGATTTCAACTCCTCGATCAAAACATATTTGCCCGGAAAAACCATGGGAGTACAAAGGCTATCACCAGGCACACCAACAGGAAGTTACAGAAGGGTTTTCGCCGCCAACATGTCCCGCCTCTATCTGATGGGCCTGCCCCATTACCCATAAATCCCCTCTGATTCCAGCCTTCCATAACTCTGTTATCCCCAATGCCTGCAATATTTTTTGCCATCTCCCCACAAATTTCACACATTCTGCAAGAAGAAGAACAAAGATGTTATCAGCAATTTTAGTGAACAAATATCAGTTTGATTTAACATATATGTTATCTTCAATACGAGTAAACAGATATCAGTTTGAGTTAACAAATATGCTATCTGATTGTCCACTTTAAAGATATAAATGGAATCAATTTTAGACCAAGAATTTGGTGATTCAAATAAGTATTCAAAAAATTAAATTTTCTGAACCCATTCAATTTAACTCATCTGAAGGGCCAGATTCTAATATAATCAGGTCATCATACAGAGAGAGAGAGAGAGAGAGAAGGACAGAGGGTGGCAGCAGTAACAACATTAACAAACAGAATTGCGGATGGCCAATTGCAATAATTGGAGAAAATAGGATTAAATCCTACGAGTGTAAACAAGCAAGATGCTCATAATTACATGAAAAGAGAACTTTTATCGGTACCTCAAAGTTCAGACTAAAAACAGGCTCTCCAGAGAATAGCATGCCAGTAATACACATTTTAAAGATTTTATGTATAGATACATGATGTGGGTCTTGCCACCCTTTGGCGCCTTTCATTTAGCACAACGGATAGTTTGTCACGATACATAGCATTCAAATTCCTGGAATGCCAGTGATCAAATGACTATAATAGTATGATGCATTGAATCTTTAAGACTCACAACAAACACTAATCCAATTGATAGAGGCTTTCAATAGAGGGATTATACTCCCATCCTACTTGAAGAGCGATACCTTAAAAGGAATATGTTGATAAATATCTTAAATGAAATAAGAAACTTAAGGGAAACTCAGACATATGTTGTGGACGTGGTCACCAAATATCATTCACCATTGCTTTCAAGAAGAAAGAACATTATCAAATATAGTCTCTTGCCCAACCATGATTATCAACCTTAGCCTTTTCCCCAACCATATAAAATTAAGTATGGTACACACAAGTTTAGAACGTAATGACGTGTAAAATTAGGAATAATGGAGAACGAAGAAAGGACCTAACTAATGCTTACTTCACATGAATTTCAACGTCTCAGAGAGACTTTTGTCACAGCAAAAGATGATATGGTGAAGAGTGACAGGGCCAAGGGGAATTTCTCTATCAGCAAGCAAAATTCATGAAAAATGCCAAAGAAAAGAAGAAAATCTCTCATTCCAGCAGTTTGATGCACTAAAAATATATATAACTAGCTAGAGTAACCCCAAAACTTGCTTAGAATCCTGAATATGATAACTGAAAAATTTAAAACTAGATTGTTCACAAAACATCACTACCCTTCCCACAACCCTTATTACAATACATGAAAGACATATTGTAACACACAAATAGAAAATGATGTTCTACATTTCATAAGCACAAAAATTATCCTAAAGTTTATTTTTTAAATCAGATAAATTTACCTGTTTCCTTTTAGCGTAAACCAGGCTTCAGCACAGTGAGCATGTGCAATGCTAAGCTCATCTTTACACCCACAACCAAGCTGAATTAGATCCATGGAAGTTGCAGTGGCACCAGGAGATGGAGATGCAACTGCAGCTTCTATCGACCCCTCAGAACCCAAGTGACAAATCCTACAAACATTTTCTCCAGCACAATTATCCTTTAAAGCTCCTCTGCCACCAGCACTACCACACCTCAACTCAGTCACACATAATGGTTTTCCAAGTTTGGGTGACTTTGTATTGGACTTGTCTACTGCTACCTTGACTGAACCCAATTCATTGCCCTTGACCAGTCGCCCATTGTGACCACTAGGATCTGCATTCTCAACTGAACCTATCACAATAACTGTCTCACGTACAGTCCCATTTCCCTGCTCACCTTGATTTAGTGCTTCACAATGTGCTCGCCCTCCATGTGTATCTTGACAGTTTATACCACCACTAGACCCCAATTTATCAGTATTAGGAGGCAAATCCTTGTTTAATCCACTGATACCCAAACTTACCATAATTTTGCTCTCAAGCACAGTCCCATCAACTGAACCAGTAGAATTTCCAGTGACTTGTCCATTCACCGATTCATCAATCACTCCCCCATCCCTGCACTCCTGCTTTTTCACTCCATTAGTTGGCCCCAATCCAATAGGACTTGCATTCAAATTCTGACTTCCCCCACTAGAACTCGCTGTCTCTTCTGAATTTATCACAATCACAGCCTCTAACACAACCCCATCGTCTGACTTGGCTGAAATTTCACCAGAATTCTCTCCTTTGCCAACCTGACTCAAACTTCCTTTATTCTCATGTGTATCCTGATCCATCACTCTTGCCAATATAAGTACCACCCCTGCAAAACCTCAATAAAAAGACCAACAAAAAAGAATTAAAAACTATCAGCAACAACCTGGAAACAAACCCAGTCGTCTAAGACACCCAAAATCAGCTCTTTCAGGTAACAAACAGTAAAAATGCCTCATAAATCAATACCCAAAAAAAAAAAAAAAAAAGGACAAAGAAGAAGAAAAAGAACAACAAAGAAACTCAAATTAAACAACTATTTCATTCTTATAAGCCAAAACTATGAAGAACTGATTAGATATCGAAGGAGTAGGCCTCCAAGTGCGGCCAGCCAATTAAAACAAAATGGAGATTGCATTAGAAAGAAAACTGAAAACCCAGGTCGCTACCTAATCCATTGGCCAACTTCAAGCTCCAGTTATTACATATCAACCGAAGCCCTTACTTCACATAATCAAGACAGAGAAAAAGCAGAGAGAGAGAGAGACAGAGATGCGTTCGTCTGTCTTTCCAAGGTTGTCTGTCTTTCCAATATGCGTCTTCCAGGTTTTGTTTGTAGTCATACAGTGGACGTAGTGGGGGGCGGGGAATTGAAAAATTGACTCATTATATAAAAAATAGAATTTTTAAATTTATATACACGCATTCACGTTAATTGAATAATTGTATTATACGGCAAAAAAAAAAAAAAAATCGCGAACAATTAGAAGACTCTTAATCAAAACACACAAGTTCATCTCAATAATAATCGACTCTTCTAATCAATTAGAATTTGCATACGCGTGATTTTAATTCAATTATACGGAATTCACGGAGGAGGGGGGGGAGCACTAAGTTGCACGCAAGGAATTGTGACCTTTTAATTATACGTAAAAAAAAAAAAAATAGAAGTAGATGAACAGAAAAATAGTAAATTTTAGTAGAAACAAATAATTTTTATATTATTTATAAAATATTTAATACTATGCTAACATTTTATATATAATATAAAAAAAATTACATTCACCCAGTTGAACTTTTTTAATTATATGGCGGCTTTGATTTGACTAATGTTTTTATTAATTAGCTTTTCAACTCCTTGTCAAGTCACCATTAGAATTAGTCATTCGTTTGGTTGTGTGGTTAATTAAGTTTGTGACATTTAGGATTAGTGAAGGATGGAATGTTTGACCTTGTTATAAACACAGCAATGATGTCGGGGGCTAAGCCTAACAATAGTTTCAGTTGACCTCGACCAGAATTGGAAATGCGGAGCCAATCTAAAATCAGACTAAAACTAAAATAAAAACTGAACTAAATCGATGCCCCTGTGATTTGTTTGTAATTACTCAACTAAACCAGTCACCCCCTGTGTGCAGTCAGCAGATGACTGCACCATGCGTTTTAAAATACTTAATCTCGTTGTGATAATGCAGGAGGTGAGTTAATGAGCATTATAATAATAATAATAATTATTATTATTATGATAATAAGTCGACAAATTTTATGTTATTTAATCAGTTGCGTCAGTCAGTCGAGTTCAAAATTTTTGGAGTTAATGTAATATCCTATGGAATATATATATATATATATATATATATATATATATATATATATATATTTTTTTTTTTTTTTTTTTTTTTGCGTTCTATATAAATTTTAAGATATTAAATTAGACTAAATTTATCTTCCTTTTGGTATAAAAACAAGTTCAATAAATACTTATTTATATTTAATTTTTCTAAAATCTTCTCCGTATAACCCTTATGAGGCAATCCTAATAGTCGTTTTGCTTCCATAGTGGATGAATCGATGATAAAATGCTTCACATTTTTTCATAATACTGTTACTTCGGCTAACAAGAATAGATCATTGAAAATGGACTTTCTACTGTTAAAGCATCTCCCATTAGGGCTCACTGCCCTTAATTGTGAAATTTTCACTTTAGTGATTCTTTGTATTTTTCTTATAAAAAATATGATTCTTTGCATTTTGAGCATGGATGTTCTTTTCTTGCCATTTGTCTCGCTTTAAGCTTTTGAGGGGAAAAAAAAAAAAAAGAAGAAGAAGAAGAAAAAAAAATGGAAACGAGGCAGGCAGTCATCAAGCTGAATTGGAAGTGGTACAGACAACGTTGGTTGGTGAATGGCCGATTGGTCGTAGTCAATTGAAAGAGACTCTTCATAAATCGCTTTCTTTCAAACAATCGAAAAATCAAATGATTGATGCATAAACAGCCACCATTGGCATTGATACACCGCAGTGGAATTTAAAAGGCATGATATTAGACGCAACAAAACCTATCTAAACTGCAATTTGTTACCATGAATCCTCTCCTATATGTACACATATGCTTGTAAATCCCCCCCCCCCGCCCCACCCTTTCCATGCAGGAATTGCACAACCAGAAACTGCAATATGACAACTTCACGACACGCTGCCATATCTCTATTGTTGATGCTTTCGAAAACAGTTTTAAGGAACTCGAGGACAAGAACTGGTCGAGATGGTGGTCTTCGGTCTTCTACACTGCCAGTCATACTCTCCTTCAATGTTACTTTTGGTTGAATTTGACCCTTCTGCATATTGAGTGTGAATTCCATTATCATCCGCGTCCCTTTCCCTCCACCATAAGCAGAAGGATTAAAGGCAAAGGAAAAGGTTAAGTGGACGGGGTAGGCGATGGCTTGCCGACAGAGAGAGGGGTGACTGCGTGGGTTTCGAGTGGATTCCACTCTCTCTCTCTTTTTTTTTTAATATATATATATATAATAAAATGTACATATAACAATTAAAAATTTTAATATGCACACAATAATTGATACCGGTGTGTACACATATTTTAGTTTATATTTTTACTTTTCACAAAAAAAAAAAAAAAAAAGGGAGAAAGGTGGAGCCCGAAGAGCCCACGTTTCGTCCGAATCTCATCTGTAGCTCCCAAAACAAAACAAAATAGAGTCCCCACGTACCCCAGATACGTGTCAGCCAGGCTAGCTGTACACGTAATATGCTTCGATTAACAACGAGAACCGTGACGCTTCAAGATAGAGGTGGCCTGGACAAGGCCTGCTGTTCATTGTGATATGTTGTACGAGAAAGAATCGATTTTTGAGAGTGCATTGTTTTTTCTTTTCGTAATCAAACAATTGTAAATCTGTAGCTGCCCCTTTGGTTGAGCAGAATAATTATTGGGGGAAGAACACTGACACGACTCAGGCCAACTGTTGATAAATATCCGAAAGGCCCACAAGAGAATTTTCAACAGACCATATTTCGCGAGTATCTATCTGGGAATGTCATCAGAGATGCCACGACTCCCTTGCACTGTAAGATTCATCTATAAAAAGAAGAAGAAGAAGAAGAAGAAATCATGTTTCATCGTAGAACATCGGGTGGATGGCAGAATGTATTTTCTGTTCTATCCAGCCATTTTTCAGAATATAACACACTGAGAATAGGGATAAGTACCACAAATTGGAACTTGTTCACGTAGGAGTCGTAAATCATGTCTGTTAGCTCCAGGGAGACCATGAAACAAAGCATTGGAGACAAAGATATTTGAGAAACCGTAGCTCGAAATCACTCCTTTTTTTTTATTTTTTAACTGCTTCAATACTTGTCAAGTGAATTGCCAAGAGATGCAACTATCAAGCACAGAATCTCAAACATGTGCAATCTTGAGCATGAAGTACTGTTACTGAACTTGTATGTATATCCACAACCAAAAGCCCAGAACCCATTTAGCTCCCTCCAAGGTGCATGCCGCAATCTGTCAACATCCTGATACAAATAACGCAAACGTCTACACAGAAGATAAGAAGGAAAAAAAGTTACATCTGACTCACACTCTTAAAATTCAAAACTCGGGTACGGTTTGGTTCAGAAAAGGCGGAAGAAAATGCAGGCACATTGATATGACGCACGATAGACTAAATAATGATGTTGTGGACCATCTAGCAGCGTGCAAGCATGTATTTAGGATTGGTAAGATACAATGCACAGCGAGAGTACGTATGCCCATGGCTGTGCGAGATACAGAGCCCAGTAATTAGATAAAAAAGTAAATTCTATGAAAGTGTAGCCGATTGAAATTATATAAAAAGTAAATATATAATTTTTATCTATATATAATATATTTATTATATAATTTATAATTCATACCATAATAAAATTTTTATATAATAAGAACTTAAAAATGTTTAAATTTTAAATTACATAAATTTTTATATTTTTATTAATATATTTTTAATATTTTATTTTTTAATAATTGATATTAAAATTTTAATTTTAAAGAGGTAAAGGGATAACAGGAGTGATAATATTTTTTTTAAAAAAATAATGATCGGTGACAATGATTTTGATTTTTAATAGATATAGATAAAAAATTATTCATAATAAAAAGAATTACATCTTTCTCTTTTAAAATTAAAAAAAAATTAATAACTTAAGAAAATTAAAACCTATTAGATAGAAAAGTTACAAGCAAAAAGTTGAAAGTATAACTATAATTGCATATAACAGTTCATTTGATTTACAACAATTATAATTCAATATAATTTTAGATCTAATTATAATCAAAGATATTTGCATGAGAAAATTAAGTATACCATCTACTTTTAATTCTACCATAAGTACTATAAATAGTAAAAGAACAATTTAATGTGACAATAATAAAAGCAAATTAAAATCTAAGAAAAGGAGTAAATTGGAATTTGGCACTATATGCTAGAATTGCAATCATAAGGATCACTTTAAAGAGAAACAGCAAATAATTAAAGACGATAAATCATGAAAATTTTTTGTGAAAGCAACAATTAAAGATATCTAGACAATTTGATTTTAAGTATTAATAGTCCAATAGAGTCCATGATTCTAGACTTTGCAATGTCTTATCACTTAACCTTATAGAAAAATTTCATGCAGACTATATTACTATTAATTTTAGAAAAGTTCATCTTATTGATAATAAATCATTAGATATAATGGAAAAGTATGATGATCATGTTAAGACATCAAATGAATATGTGTAGATATTAAAAAATGTTAATATAATTTTAAGATTAAAAAGTAATTTGATCTTTATAAGATAATTTGATGAAAAAAGACATTATATAATTTTTGTTAGTAGGCCATAAAAAATCACCAAAGGTACAATGGGGATAGTAAGAGGAAACAAATCGGGACACTATACATTACCTTGTGCATAAAAAATTCATTAAGGGCTATTGAGTTAGGAATTGATTCTAGTATTATGGCATTATAGGCTCAGACATATGAGTGAGAAAAGAATGAAGACGCTTACAACAAATAGCAAGTTATTTGACATAAAAAAAATGTGGATATCGATATATATAAGGCTTATATTTTTAAGAAGGTCAATTTCTCCAAAGTTGGAAAGACACCTAGGATACATAAGGTAAGGTTTATGCATATTGATATTTAAGGTCTCTTCCCAGTAGCATCCTTAAGTTTCTCACTTTATTATGTTATCTTCATTGATGACTCCACATGCAAAGTATGAGTTCTTTTTTTTAAAAATAAATCTGATGTATTAATGACTTTTAAGAAGTAAAGTTGATAATATATTTCGGGCGAAAATAAAATAGTTAAATTTTGATAATAACAATAAGTATGATAGTAAAGAATTCATGGATTTCTATACAGTTAAATGAGATTTAAATAGAAAAAATAGTTTTAAAGATGCTATAATAGAATGGTATCACTAAACACATAAATAAAACCTTGAATAAATATGCTAGGAGCATGGGAATATATGCTAGATTACTAAAGAATTTTTGGGTTAATGTTGTCAACACTATAGCTTATATGATTAATTGAGGACCATTTGTTCTCCTGGATGGAGAATTACTAGAGGAGATTTAGATAAGTAAAAAGGTAAAATTTTCACACATAAAAGTCTTTAATAGTATCTTTTACGCGCATGTGGATTTTGATGAAAGGGATAAATTAGATTCTCAATCCCGTAAGTGTTTTTTCATTGAGGAATTAATGAATTCAAATATAATATAAAAGATGATCAGAATAGAAAAATTATTAAAAATAAAGATTTTATATTCAATGAAAATATTGTCTATAAAAATAAACATGTTATAAAATTTAATAATGTAGGGAAGCATACTAGAGAAAGAGAACATATTAAGTTAGAGGAAATTTTAAGTGATAATGTAGTTAAAAAAGAATTAGAAAATCCTAAAAGTATCTCAATATATTAAAACCTTCTATGACATTAGCATAGGTGACAAAATCCAATGAAATATTTAAGTCTCCATAATAGTTCTTTCTTTCCTTGTATTATTTTTTGTTGACTAATAAAGATGAATCAAAATACTTTAATAAAGTAATACAAGTTAAAGATTTGGCTAATTGAAAGCTAGCCATGGAAGAAAAAAAGAGTTCATTATAAAAAAATCATACATAAGAGTTAACTTAATTATCAGACATTGAACAATAAGTGGGTTTACTGAGTCAAAAAACATAAAGATAGTAAGAGATACAATATAAGGTTAGTTGTGAAGGAATTTTTATAGAAAAAAGTATTGATTACATTAAAATTTTCTCTCTAATTATAAAGATGTTAACAATTCTATTAGTATTAAGCATTATTGCATTTAAAAATTTTCATCCCAAGCAATTTAACGTAAAAAAAAAAATCTTTTATGGTAATTTAGAGGAAGATATTTACATGATGTAGTCAAAGTATTTTTCAATTCTTGAAAAGGAAAGTCTTATGTATAAGTTTAATAAAAACTTATATGGATTGAAATAAGTTCATAAATAAAAATATAAGAAATTTGATGTCTTTATGTGCAATTATAGTTTCAAGAAATGTAACATGGATCATTACTATTACTTTAAGAATTTAGCAATTATTATGTTATTTTGCTTTTGTATGTAGATGATGTATTCATTGTAAGTTCTAGTATTCAAGAGATAAGTTGAAGTGGGAATTGTCAAATGATTTTGCAATGAAAGATCTTAGAACTACAAAACAAATTCTCGAAATGAGAATTGTGAAGGATAAAAAGGCTAGTAACTTTAAACTATCACAAGTTGCTTATAATGAAAAGCTATTAGGCTAATTTAAGATGTAGGAAGCAAAGTTGGTTAGCACTCATTTGGTAAATTACTTCAGACTTTCAAAGGAACAATCACTAAAGACAAATAAGGAGTGCAAGTACATGTTAAGAGTTTCTTATAGCTTAATAATTAGTAGTTTTATGTATACTATGGTTCATACAAGATCTAGTATAGCATATATAGTGCAAGTTGTAAGCAAGTATATGGTTAATCTCGATAAACAATATTGGGAGGTTATCAAATGGACTAGTTTGTTATTTAAAGGGTAGTAGAAATGTATCGTTATATTTTAAGAAGAGCAGCATGAACTTGCTAGACTTTTTTGATGTAGATCTTAATGGAGACATTGATAGTACAATAAGCACAAAGGGTTATGTTTTTACTTTAGGTGATACTACTCTAAGTTAGGTATTTTGACTATAAAAGTTTATGGCTTTGTCAACTACTAAAGCTAAATATGTTGTCATTACTAAAGCTAGTAAGGAATTGATTTGGTTGAAGAGTTTCCTAAAAGAATTAGATAAGTCATAAGGGAGTAGTATTCCTTTTTGTGATAGTTAAAATGTAATTCATCTTGTTAAGAATCGCGTATTCCATACAAGAACAAAGCATATCTAATTAAAGTATCACTTTATACATAGTTTATTGGATGATGAGATGTTAACTTTGAAAAAGATATGAAATACAGAAAATCTTACTAACATGTTAACTAAGTTAGTTTTTATAAAAAAAAAAGTTAAAATTATGTACAACCTTAATTAACCTTTATAGTTAATTATTAAGGAGGTGTTACACTAAGGTTATGGATTGTAAAAAGACTTTAATTACATTGTAATAATGATTAATTTAATAATCAGTCTCTAAGGGAGAAATTATTATAAGAATAAAGATTGATTAATATTATATGAGAGGTAAATACATAATTTATTTCTATATAAAAATTACCTTATCTCTTATATAAAATGACATACTTATTACTTAATTTTAACTCTCAAAATAATGAAACCCTAGTGTGACCATGAATATAGGAAGATTTAGGTTCCAAACCACATAAATTTATTTTTCTTTCTATTAATCTTTTTTTAATATTTCATTTCTTAGCATTAAGTATGAATTAAATGGTTAAGAAATTTCATAATGAAAATAAGAGAGAGAAATAAGTCATATATAAATAGAAAGAATCCATAAATCCATTGCCTTAAGATTATAAATTAAAATATGGTGTCAAACCCATGAGTTTGATGTTTATTTGGATTCTACTAAGATTTCTCCTTAATTTTGGATTTTCATATTTCCCTACAAATTGTATCAAAGTCGATAGTTTGACAATGGATGAATATAGATGATATATATTTCTTATAATTACCCTCATAAGGAAAAGAAAGACTAATTACATTCACAAAGAGAAAACCTAGATAAAGTAATAAGGTGTGGCTAAAAAAAAAAAGGTTACACATATGCTCCCAATGTAGCTCTTAAAGCATTAGTAGATGCACACTTCAAGATCAAGCAAATTAAATTTGGCTCACGAACAAACTTGGTGGAGTAGTAATTGGTTATTGGCTTATTTAAGGATAATAAGCCTAAAATACAAGAGATATATGCCTAAAGAAGAGATTGTTGCAATTTCAAGTGTGAGTTATGTGGTTAAAAAATTTCATATTAAAATTAAAAAGAAAGAGTAAGTAACATATAAATGAAAAGAACTTATAAACCTAATGTCTTAAAATTTTTGGTTAAAATATGGTGTTCTGTATAAAAGTCTACTATTTACTTAGACTCCATTTACATTTTTCTTTGATTTTGGGTTTTGATATCATTTGTTAGCAAATGTGAAAGCCCAAAACTAGAGAGAAACCTAAGTAGAGTTTAAGTAAGTAGTAGGCTTAGAGGTTTAATACCACGTTTTAATCTAAAACCTTAACCCATAAGGTTTATAGGTCATTTCTACTTATAAACAACTTATGTTTTGCTTTCGTTCTAATGTAAGATTCCTTAATTACACAATTCTAACATTTACACATGAAATTCCATGGGGGCAACAACCATATGAAATGTGTGTTATCCATACTCATCCTTTGCTAAACCATTGGTTTGATAACACTTGTTTGAAAACACAAAAGCTTAAAATTAAGAAGATATTCATGCAAGGTCCAAGAAAATAATAAACTCATGAGCTTAATACTACTTTTTAACCTCAAACCTTAAAACATTCATTTTATAGGTTATTCCCTCTATAAACTACTTACTTTTCTCTTTTATTTTCAATGTGGGATTTTAAGCACAAGTTTACACTTGAAATTCCAACAATCTTTATTACTTTAATAATGAATGAAGATTCTTTTTGGATATCATTATAGTGTCATGAAAGACTATGGGTCTTTGCCTCATAAAAGTTGAATCTAACTCTTGATTCCTTTGCTCTTTATTACTTAACAAGACTTTTAGGACTTTTAAGACTTGTGTACTATTGGAATAAGGTTAAGATAAGAATAAGTATAATGTAAAAACAACTCTAATGTGTTTTCTAACTTTAATGCACTAAAACATCCTTTCAAATTGTCATCTATTAGGACACCCTTTCCTATACAAGGTCTTAACCTACACAAGTCAACCAATATTTTTATACTAATATTTAAAGTATGTGATCAAGACAAATGATAAGTTATAGACTAGAATTTGGTCTCCATAAATAATTGTTGGATAAATACATTTTATGATTAATAACATATTATATAAATAGAAGGGCAAGTGTAGTGTAATAAAGAGCTTACTCTATTATGATATGTTTAAGTCATGAAAATAGCCTACATTGTAGGAGCCTTATGCATTAGGACAACTTTTTTTTTTTTCACCATATTACCTGAGCAATGCATCTAGGATAAACATGGAAGCAAAATCATAAAATGTATAACCAGAAGTAAAGAAAAATATGAAAAGAAAACTAACCTAGTTCCTTTTTTAACTTGACCATTTCAAGCATATAATGCCTTTTGCCTTATTATAAGTTCCAAAATTAGCATGCCAAATCCAAAAACTTTAATTATTGTAGTGGACTGTCGTATTGAAAGATACTTAGGTGTAATATGTCTTACAACACTTTATCTTATTATTACATGTGAATCTTTTCTAAGAGCATAATAAGACCAAAATCTCCTATTACAACTTCAACACATTCATTGAGCAAGATATTTGCAACTTTAACTTCTCTAAATTACTTTTTGATTACATTACTCATGTAAGCACAAGATTCCACAAGTAACACCAAAAGTAGTAAAGATTCTTCTTATCATTTTAAATACAATTTTCCCAAAAAATTTCTGTTTAGGAGAATTAAACAAAGATTTATATATTATAACTTAAAAAATGAAAATAGCTTTAATACATTTAGTTTTCATTTATTTGAAATAGCAATAAAGGAAAAATAGTCAAAAATGATAAAGAAAAGAAACAAATCTCTCAAGCATCCACTACTATTTGGTATTTAAAGATAAAGCAAGCAACTTCCCTTCAAATGTTATAAAGAAGTTATATAGATGTAATAGATTTTTATGCAAATCAAACTTATCATTTTAACTTTTGTATGCGAATGCATTTCTAAAAAGTAATTAGTACCTCTTAATTACAACCATACAGTTCATATTATGTTTTAAT
Organism: Bruguiera parviflora; assembly: GCA_019804595.1. Lineage (NCBI taxonomy): Eukaryota > Viridiplantae > Streptophyta > Magnoliopsida > Malpighiales > Rhizophoraceae > Bruguiera > Bruguiera parviflora. The sequence goes on from CM034060.1 coordinate 5,247,955, forward strand.
AATAACAAAACATTAAGTGTTACTAATGTGTTTGTTCAAGTGTGATTAGTGGAAAAGTTAAATCACACAAATAAATAATGGAAAGCAACATAAGCAAAATAAAAAAAATGAGCCAACTATCAATTGACCCTTATAAGCTATTGTACTTCATTTAAGATGAATATAATGATAAGCCATACATGTTTGGAAAGCTAAACCTATCTAGTTTTCAATGCCACCAGTTATACATTAATTGGAGATGTGTGGAAAAGATATAACCCATATATTAGAGTGTGTCAAAGCTATCAAGATAGATTGCATTGAACAACTTTTAGAAGATGTCATAGATAATTGAAGCTAAATTAAACAATGAGCATATATGGTTGTAAAGATATTTTAGTATTTCTAAGGCAAAAGACAACACATGATTTGGGACATTGTAAAGAAAGTTATGGTTGATTTACTAAAGAAAGTACGAGTTATGAAGTTGAAAAGAATGAAAGAATTTAAATAAGATTATGGGTAGAAAGAAAAAATGTTTGAATTTGAATAAAGTCATATAAAAGGATGTGACAAGGTTATGGAAGATAAAAAAAATATTTTTAAATGAGATTAAATGATATTGTATAAAGAAATAAAAGAAATCAAACATAAAAAGAAAGATCTTAAGATACTTAAAAGTTTTAGAATGTCTTAATTGGTCAAATAGACCAATCGCTGTGGTTAATCGGATATGTAAAAAAGTATTATGCTAAAAGCTAAAAAGTTATAAAAATTTTAGGTTAGTCGATTCGACTAATCATAGTGGTTAATCGATGTGGCAAAAGTGTAGAAGTTGAAAAGTTCTAAAAAATTTGGATCAATCATACATAACAATTGATCAACTAATATGACAAAGGTGTAAAAGTTGAAAAGTTCCAAAGAGTTTGAATTGGTCAATCAAAGTTATCCAATGGTTAATTGATGTCTTATAGATTAACTTCCTAAATTTAGTTTAGATTTTGATTTTACTCTTTATATGAAAAAATATTCTTTATCAAAATGACTAATATTTATATATTAAAAATCTATAAATAAGACTAAGTACCTTTAATGCTTTAAACCAAAATGAGATATATTTAATAGATCAAAACAAAAGGAAGGTATAATATTTTAAAGAGGCAAATATTTTGATTTTGTACAAAAACTTTGTAAACTTTGTAAAGTATTATATTCAAAGTTAAGCATTCTAATTATTGTAAAGGTGAGCTTACACCAAATCAATAAGCAAAGTGATTGGTGAGCTTGACTCCAAATCAACAAGCATAATGTTTGGTGAGCTTAACACTAGATCAACAAGTAAAGTTCTTGGTGAGTTTACGACTAAATCAACAAGCAAAGTTGTAAAGGGTTTGATTTTCACCTAAGGAATAAGATTGTGATAATGAATTGAGAACTTTTAAGATGGTGACCTAAAGGAAAGGACATAGGCTTAAAGAATAATTGAATATCTATAAATTCTTATGTTTGATCTATTTTCCTTTGTCTTTATTTATTTTTAATTATTTATATCACTTATTTTATTATTCAATTATTGATTATCTTATTACCTTTATTTGGAATTAAGATCTAGTGTAAGTTAAGTGATTAAATTGAATGAACCTAATTTTCCTTACTTTTAGGTTACCCTAAGGACCAACACCCTGAGCCTTTTTACTGCCATCAATGTCTTATTGGAAGACCTCCTTTATGAACTACATAACTTCCAATTAGCCTAAGGATGTTTTGGGATTAAAGTTTTCCCTAATGATTCACATTTCACAAAATGAGAACTACTTTTAGACGACTAATATCAAATTGATATCTTGTTACATTGTAAAATTGAATTGCAATAATTTGTAAGCTTTACTTTTGAGATGATGCAGAAGAGACATAGTGGCAAGGAAGAAAGTATATGATTTAGTGTTATGACCCTAAGGTTTCATATTGTATTTTGATGATAACAAAACATTAAGTGTTGCTAATGTGTTTATTTGAGTGTGATTAATGGAATGGAAAAATCACGTATACAAATGAAAGGAATTAACAAAAATAAAAGAAAAGAAAATAGCCAACTATGAATCAACTTTCATAAATTGTTATACTCTGCTTAAGATGAATTAGATAATGAGTCATATATGTTTGGAAAGTTAGATATGTTTAGTTTCTAATGCTACCAATTATACATTAATTGGGTATATGCAGAGTAAGATATGATCCATATATCGAAGTTTGTCAAAATTTTCAGGACAAACTACATTAGTCAACTTTTGGAAAATGCCACAAATAGTTAAAATTGAATTAAATGATAAGATATATATAGTTGGAAAGATATTTTATGCAAGAGACAAAACATGATTTAAGATTTTTTTAGAGATAATTATGACTGATTTACTAAAAACAATACAAGCTATGAAGTTAAAAAGAAGTTTGAATCAAAACAAAATCGTGGAAAAGAATATGAAAATATTGTAGAAGAGAAAGGAAACATTTTTAAATAAGATTGAAAAAGGTTATCCAAAGAAAGGAAAAAAATCAAGTACAAAATCAAAGAGTTAAAGATGTTGAAAAGTTCCAAAAAGTCTTGATCGATTGACTGGACTAGTCACTATGTTCATATCAAAACAATGAATGTGTAGTTAATTCGCTTTACAATCCATGTATAACTTTTCACTAACATATACTTTTTTAACTTTTCCATACTCTTAGTCAAATAAAAAAAAAAACTTTTCCACTTTCCATTTGTTAAATAATAATTTGATACTTCATATTCTTTATTTTTAATGTTCATTTTCATTCAATATTAAAAAATAATAATAGTATTAATGATGAGATTTTAAAAATAAAAATATTTCTATCTACTTAACTCACAAGATAAATATAAAAGGTTTTTAAAAAAGGAAATTAACTTACTATTACTTAAATTTTATTTCTTTATTAAAAATAGTAAATAACATTGATTATCATAATTTTACATAAATATTTTTATTATACATTTATTTACATAATTTATATGAGAAAAGTGAAAAACGTTTTTAAGGAAAAAGACACTAGCAAAATGTCAAATTCTTTTCCTACTAAAAATAACAATGACATTAATGATGTATTTATTAAATACAAATATATATTTATTTAATTAATATGATAAATAAGAAAAGTGTTTGGAAAGCATAAAAAGATATATATCCAAATTGGCTTAGCTAATTATTTACAAAACGAATGGTAACAAATTTTAATTAAGTTCTAATAATCATCTGTATAATTAATTACACAAATAATAATCAAATATATCTATTTTAAGCCTTTTCATCTCCAAATGCTCATATATAAAATTTCATGGCATTCAATATGTGCTTTTGGTTAATATTTTTTAAAAGGTTTTAAATGGATTTTGAAAATAAGGAAAAAATCATTCTTAAGAATTTTTAGATCCATTATTGTCTTTCTACTCTTGAACAATATTTATTTTATTCTTACTTTTTTTCCTCATTAGTTTTTTTTTTTCAAAGCTTAATTTTTATTATATTTGTATTGCTTATCGTGAAATCTTGACATATAATGAATAATAGAACAAAAGAATATGAGCTTTGTCGAGACTATTTTGATTATGTATGTTTTTGCTTCTTTGCTAGTTTGCATTTAGAAAATTTAGTTTCAATTAAATGTGCATAGATAATTATAGTGACAAATTTTTGTACAAGAGCACACTACTAAGGGATTCGAACATTAGTACTTCGATGCTAAGATCAATAAAATAAAATAAAATAAAATAACAAGGAGTTCTCAAGTAAATAGAAGTGGAGGCCTGACCCATTTATACATATCATAGTTCCAAGTTGGGTGGACTCTAATAATAATATAATAAGTGGAGGGTCAGATCCTTGCAGGCAGGATTTGGGTCTCCAATTCACTAGTGTAGATCCAACAAAATAGTCTCTAGTCATATAGGACTTGGTGGGCCCACTGTGGGTTTGGGGGCTTGTCACGGACTCAATTAAAGGATTTCGGAATTAAGCCCAAGGAAGCCCATAATCAGTTCCAAATCTCCTTATCAGATGCAATATGCAGTTCTTATTTTATAACTCATTTTCTCTCTCTGTTTTTTTTTTTTTCTCCCCTTGTGTATGTGTTGAAAAATTTTATCCTTATGAACTCAATTAGTATTGATCAATAGGCATTAGTCAATTTTCATGGTGTGTATGTGCATGTATTCCTTTTATTTATATTGTCACTCCTAAATTTTGAGATTATAAAATATTTTCCAAATATTTTTGTAATGTTGATTATTCTTTAATTATTTTAACATCTACAAAAAATTTTAAAAAATAAAATAAAATAGGTGTCTTAAATAATTTTGTGCACAACGTGGGTAGGTTAGTTGACATTTGAAACCAATCAACTCTCAGAACGAGCACCTACAAAAATAATTTATTAGCTAGAAATATGAAATGACTAAGAAATACGGAGTATCAAAGCCCCATTAGCCGAGTGATGACAATTGAAGATAGAAAATCAAGAGTCCTAATTCATTATGAGATATTAATCATTTATTGGCTGGAAAAATGAAGTGTTGAAAACTCCAATAACCTGAGTTGGAAAATTAAGAGCTCTAAAACGTTAAGAGTCCCAAATCATTATGAAATATTATGCAATGATGTTAATTTATCAAAAAGCTCATGAAATAAGCTTAGAATGAAGGTAAAGTGTAACATTTTAATGTCATAAAAATATTTCAACATGTGGGTCCACAATTAATTGGATCAATAATTTCAAGTCACTCAATTAGTTGTAATAGATAATTTAGTAATTTTTATTTTATTTTACACAAGGGAGGCCTAAAAATAAGAATAAAATCACTAAAATTTAAACATAAAATTAAGAGATTCCAACATAAATATATATATATATATAGATAGATAAATTAGTTGTGTTAAAAATATGAGATCTTAGTAAACTTTTTTCTAAAAGTAAGGAAGTTCATAGATTCAAAGATTCTAATTAATTTAAATAATTAGAGTTTAGATTTCCTTATAGATTCTGTGTGTGTAAACGAGTAGGACCACAATTAATCTGACCAGTGGTTTTAAGCCATTAAATAATAATTAAGGAAAATTCAATAAATTTGATAGGTCACATGAACCACACCTATGTATCTATCACATAACTTGGCTACCTCACACGACAACCGCTCTCATTAGATTGAAAAATTGCATATGGATATCACTTGCATAGCCCCGACCCCTTGACCAAACATGCATGAATTTTCTTCAATATATTAAAAATTAAAATTCACATTTTATTTAGTATTTAAAACTAAAACCCACATCTTATCCACTAGTCGACCAACCTAAGCGGGGTCGGTTGGACGTACATGACTTTTGATATCTAATAAGGAAGCCCACGATTACCTATGAATCACTAATGGCTATTCTCTTTTTTATTTACTTATTTAAAAGCTCTGATCTTTAATGTCAACGTTATTTATGATACTTAGTCATATTCTCATTCACAGAATTCAGCCAAAATTCAACGACCAAATCCTTAGTTTGACCCAAAACCATCTCGGCAAGCATCGTCGTCCCTAATGAACACTCCCTCCTCAACTTCAATCACTGTCGTTGCAGCGAAGCAAACCAAAGAAAATAGCAGGACATATCCCATATTATGCGGACGGAGCAGTGAAGTTATCCTAAACAACACCATCGTTCCGGTTCAAAAAAGCATTGAAATTACATCGCACGGAGTTGAAAATAGTGCAGCATGGCCCATGCAGACACGTGACAGCACCGTTTCTTGGACAACCCGGCCCATATGAACGGAGGTTCTATTCATTATTATTATTATTATTATTATTATTTTCTTGTGTTTATCGTAATTTTACACTTCTGTCAGTCCCCTCCGCTTTCTTTCACTCGCAATAATACAAACAATATCATTATTTTAAATTTCAAGGATTGACTTACGCCACTTTATAAAGTAGTTTAGTAATAATTTAGTACAATTTTGTTTCTTTTCATTAATTTGACTTTAAATTTTTTATTATCATTTTTTTAAAAATAAGATGTTGAATTTTAAATTCATATGAAATACATAATATTAAAATTAAAATTTATTAATATTAAAATTGAATGTATGAAGATTTATTGGGTAATATAATAACTATACAAGAGAGAAATGTGAAAGTTCGACGGCCCCACTTTGCCACTGCATGAGCCATTCAATAAAAAATCCTCCCGCAGCGTAAATGCTTGATTATACTTTTCCGGTTGTTAAACAGCTAAACAGGAGAGTTGAGAGTACACACGGCGAGCAAAAACAAGAAACCATAACTCACTTCCTCGGACTTAGGAATAATTTTGATTTTAGAATACCGCAAGATAGTAAAGTTTTATCGGCTAATATGACAATTATAAGAGTATAATAAAATAATTTTTATATATTCGATATTATTTATTTATATAATATAATATAATATAAATTTTTATTGTGTTTATTGTTATTCCAACAATATTGTTATCTAATTCTTCTCTTAATTTTATACCAACAAGGGCACCCGATTAAACACGCATCAAACGGTGGATTACTGTGGTATTAATACTCGATTGAATGGCATTTGTGCACCTTGGCATGTGTGCTCATAAGGTGCACATCATTTTGCAAGCAATCATGGGTTTCAAATCCTCATTCTAGACATTGTAGAAACTAATTGATTGGCTTCAGTATCCACCAAACACTTTACCAGATTGAAGTTGGCAAATGGGTTTCTGGGTGAATGACGATTACTTGAGATGGTAGGGAAACATGCAGGGCCCATCCTAGTAGCCCTCCATTTGACTAACGTTCTTTGCCTTTTGAGGTGCTCAAATCCGCGTGCCGAGCCAGCTTTATTGGGGAATTCCCATTTTTGCATGGAATCACATATTTTCTCTCCGTGAACACTTGCTCGCAGTATTGGATTCGAAATGAAGGGGTTTTTTTTTTTTTTTTTTCATCTCTTACACATTTTTGGGTCCGCTTTACTAATAGGCTCAATTCGTTGTGATTAATGAATAATTGAAGAAATTCTCTTATTGCACAGATATAACTAGACGAACTGAAAATTCTCCAACCCAAAATTGGGAACTTTAATCCACTTGTACCGGCACCGCAGTAGCCATTAAAAACCAGACAGCGAACGTGGCAAGCAATCAGAGTTGAGTAAAACCTGCCGATTGATTTGACTTTGACGGAAAGCCCCCGAGAAAGCCTGACCAAAACCAAACCAGAAGCCATTTTGTGACGGTCAAACGAGTAACAGTGACAGATGGGAAAATCCATGCGACTGAGTTGCAACCCTTTTCATACTTTCATGTCAGAACGGTCTCGGTCCGAAGCTTGGGGCCAAAAAAAAAAACAGGAGAAAAGCTTACTTTTTCTCAGGCAAGCTTTGTTCGGCGTTGCACAACCTTTTGGCCTTTTTCCTCGGAGGGGAGGAGGGGCTGAACCTAGCTCGTGCAAGCCATTTTCCAGGGAGCGGCCAGGGATATTCAATCAAACCCCGTAGGCTAGGAGAAAGAGAACAAGAAAATTCAAAATCCTTATTAAAAACAATTAAAAAATAGTACAAATAATAATATTATTATTATAATAATCTAAAATAGTGAATTAAAAGAAAAATAAAAAATTCAGATTATTTCATTAATTATGTCATTGTTTTCATATGTGTTTAATCGCTTCCAAAGAAAATAAGTTCTATCAGAATTATTTCAGCATTGTTCAAATATGATACATCGCATTTTTCCTTAGATAAATATAAAATAGAAAATTAAATGAAATATATAAAATAGTACACAATTTTGACAAATTGACTCACTTTTCCCCTCGGACCAAAAAGGATTTTCGTTAAAAGAATTTGCCAATTGCGCCAAATGCTAAAAAATAAAAAATAAAAAAGAGAAAAATGTTCCAAATATATATATATATATATTTGGATTTGGGTCAAAGAAACAGAAGTTTGATGTATTGGCGGCAAAATTTGATACATTCGAATCCAAAATGTTTATGAAATCAGATTAAAAGTGTTGGTAAAAAAGAGCTTGGAATTAGGTTTGGCATTACAATATTTACTTAAAGGTTTATTTATTAAAATACGGTTTAATTTTAAGTAGTCAGATATTTAACTGCTCACAAATATTTCATTTATTTATTACTGCTTAAAGAAGAAAAATAATATATATTATTAAGAGTTGTTAGAATTAAAATAAAATATATGCCAATAAAATTAATTAATCAAAGTATAAAGTTGTGAAATTTGATGTGTGGTTGCGATATACAATAGCTATTCTAGAAAAATTTAATCTTGGTAATTTTGTTTTCAAATCACTCACTCATTTTGTAGTCCTACTGTTCTTGCATGAGCGCAATCACAGCGAATGATAATTTAATTAGCCCGTCGGCATCCCAATAGTAAATTACGGAGACATAGTTAAAACCTACAATGAACATGAGCCCAAAATTAAATAAATTATCATGATTATTAGATAACACGGGAGTTCAAAATTAGAAGTAAATTCAATTAAATTTTAAATAAATAATAAATTCATAAATTTAATATATATATATATATATATATATATAATTAATTAATTTTAAGAATTATTAATCTCTAGTACATGACTTATTTTTGACATATAAACCCCCCCCCCCAAAAAAAAGATTACAAAGTGAATATGAAGGCCCACATTTATCTTTCCATATATTATTATTTTTTTATGCATTTGAATGGGATATTAATAATAGCAAACTAGGTCCTATATAATTGAAGAGGACCCCGAACCTTATCTCACAACAGGGAGGCAAGCTGGCATATTGCTGCTCTTGTCTTGTACTTCTTGGCCCACCAAAATTTTGTTCCTCAGCTCATATTAGCCCCATTAAAAAGGAATCCAACTAATTGCACATGAAATCTCAGCAATTCTTCCTTATTTATTTGAATGTTAGGCATAGATTTTTATTACATTACCGTAAAATTTAAATTAAATTTTTTAAAACTAAATCAATTATTAAATCAAAAATTTTAAAAATTCTGAGTTCAACTAATATAATTAAAATTAAATTAATAAAATTAATATTTAATATTAAATAAATAAAAATTAAATATATATAAATACGCACCCATATATATTTATAATTATACATTATATGAAAATATTCATATATAAAAATAAAAATATAATAAAATTAATTTTTAATATTAATACAAAATACTTAGAAAATATATTATAATTAAAATAAATAAAATACAAATACTTTATAAAATTTATGAATATCAAAATTTTATAAAAATAATATCATTATAATTAAATTTCATTATTATTACTTTTTTTATTGACTATAAGTTAATTTTCAATTCTAATAATATTTACAGTATTAAAATAATTAATAGTATCAAATAAATTAATATAAATCAACAAATCTAGTATTTTTATTTTTATTCTATTAACGACATTATAATTGAGTTACATACTCTACTTGTTCCATGACTAAGTTTTTCTTTTTTTGCCTATCTTGTATTAATTTTTTTTTTCTTTTGACATTTCTACCACCCCAACTTCTTTTTCCTCCAACTTAATATCATAAGAATTATAACTTTAGTAAAGCTTGTTTTTCCTCCTTATATACCTGTTTAAGAATATCAAACTTTCTTACTTGAATGTCATATAAGATTTTTTTCATTGAGTTATTGAATATTTGATTTCAGTAAAATAATATTTTATTTTTTGAATTTTTCTATTTTTAAAAGCATTATTTCAATAAAAATAATTATGAACAAATTTAACTTCACTATTAAACTCAAACTCAACCCTTTAAAAAAAAAAAGGGGACCCACGTTAAATTATCCCTTCGATGGATGAATTGACTATTAGATATAGGATTGTAAATTACTTCTCAGATGATTGAGATGAGGTATTATACCTAATCCATTATCTGACTCAAAGCACTACAATGAATGTGAATGAGAAATCAAATAAAACTACCACCAAAATGAATGCTAATGGCAACCAATCAAATACGTTTCGGTAGGAAGAGTATCAAAATGTGAGAAGCCAATGAGTCAGCCACTTCCGCGTGGAGAATACTATACGACAGAGCATTTGCTTCTGTACTCCGCATAAAGCAGTCTTTTTTTAGTTCAATATTACCGTCGGAAGTGTTGCTGTGTCGGAACCGATCTTCTCTCTTTGGGTGCAATCGCCGTCGAAAGGTTCGGATGCTAGACGAAAGGTTGACTGTTGGATCATCGGATGCTCGAGTCTCTCAGCTATTGCTGGAAATCTCGATTTCTTAATTTTCAGGGGCCGTGCAGAACAAAAAATGCGAATTGTTAACAAAAGAGATTTTATTTATTTTACAAGAAAATTGCTCTACGCATATAATTGCTAACATCGTATTTTTTTATTAAAATATAACAATAATTGTTAGGAAAATGAAACAATGCCGTTTTAAGATTTTTTTTCTTCGGGGGAACTAGGCCGTTTCACCTAAAAAAAAAAAAAGAGAGTTGATTCACTGGTTGTTAATTTAATTGATTTTAAGAAAAAATTAGATTAGATTATGAATTAATTTTGAGTTTTTTTTTTCGATTGAATTAATTAATTCGGTTTAATTTTTAAAATATTGATTTAAATACAAATTTGAGGTTCATATTATTAATGATAGTAATGCATTAATGCGCAAAACTTATCCAACAAATGATAAATTTTGTTTTGGAAATTGGGAAATAGATACCTCATAATTGTATTAATTGTACTGTACAGTTAGGCAGACCACTCGACTAAAATAGCAGAAAAGCAAATTTCATGGTCCTCAGTCAATGTTACTAACTCTTTTTAAAATTATATAAGGTTAAACCCATGTGTACTTTTATTAAATATTTTAATAAAAATTTAAATTTATAATTTAAATAATATGAATAATTTTTTTTTATAATTATTAAACGATAATCAACAATGATTCGACTAATGATAACTAATAAATACGATGCTTTAAAAAGTGTCATTCTTTTATAATCATGACAAAATTTTTGTTAATTATGATAATTTTTGCTAAATTTTATAGGATTTATTTTTTGTATGAATTTAGAGCAGTGACCTAACCGATAATGTGGCACGAATAACACAATTTTCTCTCATGGGCCTATAGATGTCACGCTGTTTACCTTCTCAATTAACCAAAAAAAAAAAATTTTTTTTTTGACTAATGGAATATCAAAAAGAAAATAAAAATTATGGATCAGTGGAGAAACTACAGAAGCAATTTCGTGTATATCATTCGATAATACAATCCAATCATGTCATGTGATCGATTTTTTTTCTCTTTATTTTCATTTTTTTCATAACAAAAAAAACAAAAGTAAAAAAAAAAAGAAAAAAAAAGAAAAAACGTCGTAACGGTAAAGGGGGAAGCGCGGAAACGGCGAAAAGAGTCCAATAAGGAGGAGAAAGGTCAGGGCCACGAGTCAAATCAAATAAAATTTTAGATTAAAATTTTCTTGAAGCAGAGTATAATCGTAATTTTAAGGAAAAAGGAAGGTCAATCTGGTCAAGCAACAATTAAAAGACAAACCCCTGCAAGAAGAGAGAAAACCAAGGGAGAGAGAACAGAAAGTAGTAGTAGAGAGAGAAGCAGAAGCAGAAGCAGAAGAAGAAGAAGAAGAAGAAGAAGAAGAGCATGTGAATCCAGCTCCTGCCACCTTTTCCCTTTTGATGGTATTCTTGGTTTGCTCTCTCTCTCTCTCTCTCTCTCTCTCTCTCTTCAGTCTCCATCTTTGCTATCATCTCATGTGGGTCCTCCTCCATTTCTTCTTTCCTCCTCCATATCCAGCCACCCTTGTGATCTCTTAAAACTTCACCAAAAACCCCAAAGACTCTCTCTTTCTTCTCCCTTTCCTATTTCTCTCCCTGTATATCCATGTCTGAGGATAAGGTAAAACGTTTTCTGTCTGCCCCCTATCTTTTTTGGGGGGGGGGTTACTTTCCTATTTCCAAGTTTTCCCAGGCAATTCCTGCATTTTCTTGCAAAAGTTTTGAATTTTTGTTTTTTTTCTCCTTTTTTTTTTTCTAAAATTTTTTGAAATTTCGGTTCTTTTCAGTATTATCAGACTTAGTTACGTGAATTCAAGATTTTTTTTTTCCTATTGTCCAAGCTAACATCTTTTTCTTCTCTATTTCCTGGGTAGACAGATTATTGCTGTGTTGGAATTTTCATTTCACTGACCTGTATTTTCTGTGCTTCAAGGAACATAATTATGGCTCCCCCCACCTTTTTTTTGAAGTTCTGTTACCCGGGGTCCTATTTGTTCAGCTCATAGAAAAACCGCAAGTTCATAACTTTACTCTCTTTTGTCGTTCTGATCTACCATCCCTTTCTCTTCACAGAGCTGAATTTTGCTTTTATGGGTTATTTTTTCTTGTTATAGGTCTGTATTCTGATCTTTGCCATGAGCCTTAGGTCCAGTGGTCTTAGATCACATCGGATTTTCTTTTAGTTCCCTTTTTGGGCGGGGGATAGTGGGGTTTAATGAACATTTTGATCTCTTCTTTGAGTTGTGTTTTCATTTACCATTCTAGAGCTCACCTAACTTTGCATGAATTATTTAGTAATATATCAGCGTACTGAATTTAATCTTATTTAGGTTTTTCTGTGCCTTGTACAGTTACTTTTTTATTGGTTTAGTACTCTTCCTTTTATTTACCTTCACTTTCTGTGTTTACTTAACTTGTCCTCATGTTCTTCTGTGTGCGCATGTTTGGTCTTTCCTTTTCTGCAATTTAGTCTTTAGTTGGTGAATATCGAAACAATAGATTTCTGGTGCTTTTGATCCTCTGTTATTGTGCCTTGCTGGGATTTCCTTTTTCTCATGACTAAGTGAATTGTGTAGAAACTGTCGTGATCTTAATGTGTTTTGCAGGAAATGGCTGCCTGTGGGGTTGGTGGTAATGATTCAGTCACGGGTCACATCATAGCCACCGCGATTGGAGGTAAAAATGGAGAACCAAAGCAGGTAGCTGCCTTTGTCAATGCCCTTACTTTTGTGTTTGTAGGTCTTTTTACCTGCTAATGTGGCGTGGAATAATGTTATGCATGCTCACCAGTTTACAAGGTTGGGTAGCTTACCATGTTTCCCTTTTTCTCCCCTTGATTTGTCATGGTTCTCCTAGACTATAAGTTACATGGCAGAGCACGTTGTAGGGACGGGGTCGTTTGGTACAGTTTTCCAGGTGCGTAGGTGTGATATCTTTGGTTACCATTTTGTTTTTGTCTCATTTATTGAGCTTATATGCATCCTTTTCAGGCTAAATGCTTGGAAACTGGGGAGACTGTGGCAATAAAAAAGGCATTGCAGGACAAAAGATACAAGAATCGGGAATTGCAGTTAATGCGGGTGATGGATCATCCTAATGTGGTCTCCTTTAAGCATTGTTTCTTTTCCACGACAAACAAAAACGAACTCTTTCTAAACTTGGTGATGGAGTATGTACCTCAAAGCATGTATGAGATTTTGACACATTATAGCAATGCAAAACAGCCAATGCCCCTCATTTATGTGAAACTTTACATGTATCAGGTATGCATAAAGCTCCTATTGATGTTTGATTACTGTCTCATTTCCTTGCAATACTAATTGTAGGACGCCTTCAGATTTTCAGGGCTCTGGCATACATCCATTCTGTTCCTGGGGTCTGTCATCGTGATTTGAAGCCTCAAAATATTTTGGTAAGCATCTTCTATCAATGTTTATTGCTAATGGATTGATAGTTTTCTATGAACACAAAGTTATTTTTTGCTGTCTGCAGGTTGATCCTTCAACTCATCAGGTTAAGCTGTGTGATTTTGGAAGTGCTAAAGTGCTAGTATGTTGACTTCCTCCTCCCAGTGTTTTCCAGTGTTCTTGTTATATTGGACTAGGAATGGAACATGAACTTCTAAACCAAGCATGTTTTAGGACATTAGTGTTGCTTTTAGCAAAATTGTTATCAACCCATTAGCTTCAATTATTTGCACTATGTTGTTGATACTTGTAAAGCTCAATATTTAACTGTAACATTGGCAAGTTGTCTTAAGCATTGCCTTTTTGTTTGTTTGATAAATTTATGTGCAAAATACTGCTGTGTGGGTAAGTCTCAAGGTAGTCTTAGCATCTAGACGATTGTCTTTAGATTGGAGAGGAGGCAGTGACATCTAACTCTCTGAAAATCTAAAATCTGGTTGACTTTCATGAGCATTCCTAACTTGACAACAAAATAATCTTACTATGGCTTTCATTCTTAATGCCTTCCTATGGAGGCTCAATGGAGAAAATCAACTGATCCATTCCACTCTCTTCATATTGAAGTCCATTGTTAAGCGCTTATGCACCCCTGTGCCTGGTTAAAAAGCTATAAGCTGTCAACACAAGTGCATTGTATTGATAGGCAATTTTATTTTTGATGTTTTTTCCTTGTAGGAAGCATTTAGCCTGTTGATGGTTCAAGCATGAATGCCTCTTTTTTCCTTGAAAGATCCATGCATTGAAATTGAGTAAATTTCTTTTCAGGTCAAAGGTGAGGTGAACATATCTTATATATGTTCTCGATTCTATCGAGCTCCAGAACTTATATTTGGCGCCACGGAATACACAACCTCAATTGATATATGGTCAGCTGGTTGTGTCCTTGCTGAGCTTCTCCTGGGCCAAGTTAGTATTTCCTCTATTTTAAGAATGCTCTTTTTGAAAGTGAATGATTAGATGATTACGTAACATTAGTGTGTTCTACAATTAGTTGACCATTTCAGAATTTCTTACAGCCTCTATTTCCCGGAGAAAATGCAGTGGCCCAACTTGTGGAGATTATAAAGGTACAGTTTTACTTTTTGATGCTTAAATCCTATCAACTTGTTGGATTATGAGTACCATACTATGTACTGTCTTACAGGTTCTTGGCACTCCAACTCGAGAGGAAATTCGCTGCATGAATCCAAATTATACTGATTATAATAGGTTTCCACAGATAAAAGCACACCCTTGGCACAAGGTCTATATTGATTCTTTGAATTTGGTTCCTTTTCTTTTTCAATGATTGCATACATATCTGATTCAATTAATCTTGGGACTTAGGTTTTCCACAAAAGAATGCCTCCAGAAGCAATTGATCTTGCTTCTCGTCTGCTGCAATACTCACCGAGTCTTCGTTGCACAGCGGTGTGTTCAAGTTCCTCTCTCCTCAATCTCTTGCTCTTTTTATTACTTTTGTTGCTTTTCCTCCCTTGATATCAGTTGCGTGAATGGTATATCTTTTGGCTGATGCTTGTCAGTTTACTTTGTTCATAATCAACTACAATGAAGTGTACTGTCTAACAAGGATTTACTTTTGATCACAGTTGGAAGCATGTAGTCATCCTTTCTTTGATGAACTTCGTGAACCAAATTGTCGCCTACCAAATGGTCGCCCTTTGCCACCTCTCTTCAACTTCAAACAAGAAGTATGTTTCTTAATTTCCTGGCTTAGCCTAAGTTTGCATGTTCATCGGGAGAATGAGGAGTCATGTTGTACATCACATCGATGCTTGTACTTATCTGAACGGTTTATAATTGCATGCCAAATATACTCTGCAGTATCTCTATAATTGCATCTTTTATTGTTCTGCCATTGACAGCTACCTTTTCATTACATCCAATTCACTTGAAATAAAAGGTCACCTTGTTTCTCATCATTAATTTAACTGGTCTTGATTGCAGTTAAATGGGGCTTCTCCTGAGGTTATTAACAAGTTAATCCCAGATCACGTGAAGCGGCAGTTGAGGCTTAACTTTATGCATCTGGATGGAACATAAATGAAGACAAGTGACACTGGATTGGTTAAAATGATACAGCATTAATATTCTGCCAGTTGGTTCATGATGCAAGTGGAGAGGAGCAGGTTTGTCCCATATGTTTTACAAGCACAGATTGATGTCTGACCAGCAACAACGCATCCTTCTCTACAAAAGTACAGGATGGGGCGGCTGGAAGGCTGAGCTTGCTTGATGTTTTTGCCTTCACTTTTCCTCCATTCGCATTGTTCTTGCCTTCTGCAGATTTCCTTTTTGGTTATGTACATGTTTGATAGCTAATAGTTCCAGTCAACTCATTGGGTAGCAGCTAGTGGAGGTAAACTTTGAGCATTATTGTCTCTAGCAGGAAGAAAGCTTCTTAACAGAATGTCCCAAGAAAAGGTGTGGGCATGTTGTTGGAAGGTTGGCTTTTGTTATACTTTGCTGTGTTGTTCCCTACTTGTTTTGGAAGATGACTGGTTGCAGATTCAAAAAATGGCAGACAATTGTCACTGCTCAGCTGTTTGTGCAAGGTAAAATGCTATTGTGTTCTCCTATGTTATTGCTTGCTTCTCCCATCCTATTTCTGTCTTGGGTTCTCACCCTTTTGCATTTTTGATACATCTCTCAAGATCTGTTCACTAGCATTTTGGCATGAGACAGATTTAGCATTTTAGTCGCTAGATTCCTGCTTTGATTTTCTTTTCTTGTTGCAGACAAAATCTGGGGGACACTCAAAACATTGCATCATCTGATCTAAGTTTTGACAATGCTAATCTGCCACGTACTAGTTAAGTTCTTTTCACAGAAAAATCCAATAATGTAGAGTCGATACCTAGTCTATGTAAGATGCACCCATTTCATAGAAATCTGGCCGTTAATAATGTGTTAAAAATGGAACGTGAAATGTGAATGGAATCTGACATAAGCAGCAGCTGTGGAAGTTTCAAGGGAACTGAGAGTAGGCACTTGGAGCAACGAACAAAGTTAATTTAGATTAAGCCTCGGAGGAAATATGAACTGTGATCTCTTTATTGAGAGGATCCGTAGCTTTTGAAAATGTTAAGCGTGGATGCTTCCAGTATGGCTGCATCGAGAGGAATAAAATAGCAGTAATTAAGTAAAAAGCCTTGACATGTGGGAATACTAATTTTAATAAAAAGTGATTTAAAAAAAAAAAAAAAAAGCTCGCTTTACATCGTAGAGTTTGAGAAAATGATACTGCTTTTATGGTCTGGGGGAGTGTCATTACGTAGCCCTGCTCTGTTTTGCACTTTCTACAGTTTCAATTTGTGGCCTCCGAGGCTCGCCCATCTAACATCTATTACCAGAGTGATTAAGTAAAATATTTTTGATAAGCTAATCCTACCATAGGCACATCCGTTCAAGCTCAGGTGCCTTCCATGTCGAAATGATACAGACCCAGCAGGCCCTGATCCCACTGGTTTGAAGACTTGGACGTGTGATAGCGAAGTAATAATTTGTTCTCCAATTTTTGAGGGTCTAGCTTGATAGACGCGTTCTGTGTTGTTCACAGAGCTCAGAGACAATGGCTTCAAAAATGTGGAGCAGGGGGGAAAATTTTATTTTTATAAATTAAAGAAAAATTAAAATAAAATCTTTTCTACGTGGGCATGCCGAATTTGTCACTAGAAAGTGAAAAAAAAAAAAAAAGAAGGAAGAAAATATGAGGTTATTCATCCATATCAACTACGCAATACGAGACATTCACATGTAATAACGACTCTAGCTTCCGAAGACTCGGCCAACACTGGATGCGTCTACGGAGAGTTGGGGTTTGTCTACACGAGCCCAGGTGGAGAAAACCTGAAAGAAGAGGGAAAACCTAACATGGGGGAAATATGAATGCAGCGAGCAACTCGAATGTCAAAAAGGCCATTTCTTCTCCGAAGACGTCACCTCAGCCCTCGCAATCCTAACCCACCCGGCTCTTCTAATATTAGACAACGCAATTGGTTTTGCGCGGAGTGGATAGGCAAAAAGAGCCGTCTTCTACTCAAAACATAACGATTACGTATACTCAGTCTACCAAATGGTGGTTTTACAAAGTTATCTTCCGACCCAAAAATGTTCCTATTCTTCTTAATGTTAGAGCCAGAAAAGGCTTGCATGGCATGCTTCCTAAAAACTAAGTTTTAAGGTATTTTCATATATTCAATTATTTTATTTCAATAATAATTTTTTTTTTCAATTTCAATCTACATATGTCTTTTTTCTTTCTTTTATTGTTTGTTGAAATCTTTTTTATTGTTGAAGATTTAAAGGAAAAAGAAAAACAGTACAAAGTAGATAGTTTGCATCTCATTTTGGTACTCAACAATAATATATCATTCAGATTATTTTTCTCAATTATAAAATAAAGGTGTAATAAACTATATTTTTTTTCAGTTAAAGTTTTTATTTTTCAATATTAAAATTCAAATATTACAGCATAGATTTATAAAAAATAAAAAAAGAAAAATTTCACAGAAGGCACAAGCTGAAAGACGAATTTCATCGTTAATTAAGAGGTGTTAGGGTATTATGGTTATGAGACCAATAGATAGAACCCCGAAAAACAGAAACCAAAAACCCTAATGCCACGTCCCGACCTTCATCTCCTCTCTTGTAATAATTAAAACAAAACAATTAAAAAAAACACAAAACCATTCGCCTCGTCGCAGCCTCAACTCCTCCTCGTATTCCTCTGCATCTCAAACGACAACAACGTCAACGGCAACAACATGGTGTCTCTCTCTCTCTCTCCCGCTGTTTCTCTCTGTGTGTCTCTGTCTGATAGTTACGCGTGCAAATGAATTCGCACACGTTCGTTGTAATGACTTGTGTTTTCGTTTTTGTTGTTGGGTGTGAGTTTAGGCTTCGGACAAGAAGCTATCGAATCAAATGAGAGAGATGAAGGTTCAGAAGCTCGTCCTCAACATCTCCGTCGGTGAGAGTGGCGATCGCCTCACCCGTGCCGCCAAGGTCTCCCTTCCTTCTCTCTCTCTCTCTCTCTCTCTCTCTTATTTATTTTATTTTATTTTGTGTCTCATTTCGGATTGTCCTTTTTGCCCGCAGGTGCTGGAGCAACTCACCGGTCAGACCCCTGTATTCTCCAAGGGTCTGACTGTCGTCGAACTCTCTCCCTCTCGCTCCGCTCTGTTCTTTTCATCATTTGGGTTTTATTTGTTTTGTTATTATTGATAATATATGGGTGATTGGATCGAGCAGCTAGGTACACGGTGAGGTCGTTCGGGATCAGGCGTAATGAGAAGATTGCCTGTTACGTGACGGTGAGGGGAGAGAAGGCAATGCAGCTGCTGGAGAGTGGGTTGAAAGTGAAGGAGTACGAGCTCCTGAGAAGGAACTTCAGTGATACCGGCTGCTTCGGCTTCGGTATCCAGGAGCACATCGATCTGGGCATCAAGTAAGTGAGTCTTTCTTTTTAAGTTCTCATTCATGTTTGAAGAGCCATTCGAATTGGGTTGTCATTCGGTTTTTAAAATGGTTATGATAAGACTGACTGCTATGCCAGGGGTTTGGTGATTACTTGATTGGGTGTGTTATATGTTGGCTTCTTTAATGATTGTGTTGGTCATGCTGCTTTCGAGGAATGTTTTACTTTAGTTGAAGTTTGTGTTTATGATAGGAAGTGACTGTTGGTTTGGTTTCTTTGTCAAGAAGAGTGTTTGCAATTGCAAAAGGCTGTTGATGTGTTTGTTTTGATGGAAATGAGGGAAGCTAGAATCAACTTTAGCTTATATTGAGCACACGTTTGCTTGGAGGTAGGGCTGTAGTTCAGGTGGACAAATGGTTATTAACTAGCATGGACTAAAAATGTGCTGCTTCTTATTTATAGTCTATAGGCGTTATTTTCTACTGCTTTTTTTTTTTGTTGGTGCACAAGCATTTTTGAAGTTTGATGATCTTGTCCCTATGATTCCAATTTCAATACTCTGACTTTGTATTGGAGTCTCTCGAACATTATCCTTTAGTGGTTAGTTAGTTAAAGTTAGGATGAGGGTGTAATTTAACGTGCACAAATGCCACAGTTAAGATTGAGCGTAGGATGTTACTGGGTGGGAGCATGTTAGCCAACATTTGCCGTGGATTGGTTATGGCAATTTACCGCATGGATTTTAAAAGTATGCACAGGCTTGTTCTTTTGAGGTTGAGGTGAGTAATGATTTGATTCTAGCCGGAAATTGACTGTAATTGTTTATGGTGGAACTAACTATAATATTTGATCATCTGTCTTCAGGTATGACCCTTCCACTGGTATCTATGGTATGGATTTCTATGTTGTTCTAGAGCGCCCAGGTTACCGTGTTGGTCGTCGCTGCCGATGCAAGTCACATGTTGGAATTCAGCATAGAGTTACGAAAGAGGATGCGATGAAATGGTTCCAGGTCAAATACGAAGGAGTCATCCTTAACAAGTCCCAGAGTGGCCTTTCTTAGATATTTTCCATTCTTTTGTCGTACTAAATTCGCAGGCTGTAACTTCGGTCAGGCCCTTTTATTGTATTGAAGATATAATTTACTTGAAGAAGTTTTGAATTTTAAGATTTCTTGCTTGTGTTATAATTGTTATAATTGTTGGTGATTTAATATTCCCTGCTGCTTGAAGAAGTTTTCAATTTCAAGTTTGCTTCCATTATTATTTCTGTTCATTTCTGTGAGTGAATTGTGGTGCTTGGGAAGTGATTGTCCAGGTAACTGATCATCCTACTCCTTGCCGCCCGACTCTATTGCACTCAAAACAACAAAGAAGAATCAATAAAATTTCATTTGGATGTTTGGAATATGCTTATCTATCTATGTAGAATGCAAGACGCAGTTACTTCTCTATTTCTTTTTCAGTTTGAAAGAACAAAGCATGATGTCGTTGAGATCTGGCAAATAGAACACACAAAAAAGAAAAAAAAAAAAAACTTTGGTGGGGAAAAATAGGAAGTAAAACGAGACATATTTGTACGCAACACAACATGTTGACGGCAATTGACAGATACAACGAAAAGTTGCTGGCGGAATATAGTTTGTTTTTGTATCTGCTAAAACTTTCAGGTGCTGCGGCTCTCTCTTTCACCTCGAGGGAAATCTATCTAGGTCCTCAGCAATTCCAAAGGCTCACATTTCCTCAACTTCGAGTAACCTATAATGCATCCAGGCTTGGCCAACTCCTTTAGCTCAGGCAACTTCATATCATTGTGGCGTCTGATGATTCATGCTTGAACTAAGCTGCCATTCCTCTAGGGTCCTGATGATGATGATGATGACATGCATGAGTTTGGCAATTAAACTGTTGCTGCCCTTATGAGATGAGGCAATCAGGCATTATGCCTGATTATGTTTCACTTATTTCTACACTTCATGCTTATAGTCATTCTGAAGGGTGGGGATTCTTGAGCACAACGGAAAATGAATGCAACATTGATTTCTTGCTTAGTCTAGGAAACTGCTGCTGGCGTATAGATTCATGGGAGAAAAGCCAATTGAACTTGTGTTCTTTGGTTCTAGTCCGAAGACATGCTTTCGAGAACTGGAAATGCATATGGCTAATTTAAAGCAGAGTGGAATTTTGTAGAAGATCATCTTGTAACCCCATTCCACTTTTTCTTATTTTTTCTTATTTTTTTTTTGGCCAAATTAATCCTCGCTACGTCTCCATAGTATGATAGTCTTCCAATTATAAATATCTTTCAACCCTCCTTGCGTTGTTTTCATTTTATTTGAACTGGATAAGAATTTCTGATAAAAAGAAATAAAAAGGAAAATACTTAGACATCTACAATCTACAGCCGAGATTGCAAAGCCAAACTGTTTGGAAAGGACCCCATCATTGGGACAACTGTATTTCCATGAAGACTTGGCTGCAGAGCCATTATTATTCCTGCTTCTACTCCCCCCCTCTCTCTCTCTCGTTAATGAAATCACCCCGCACTTCCTTTGTGTTGATAAGTTGGTTGCTTTGAACGACCTGGAGAAAGAAGATCGTTGAGAAACAATAATGGTATCTTGATTTCTGCCTTCTACGCTACAAACAGAAAGAAAGAATCAAGTTAGTCTGAAGTAGGGCTTCTCAGAAATTTGAGTGTGCCTCAAACCTTAGTCTTCGAGGATTAATCTTAAGAATCGACCATAAGGTAGTTATTCTGAAATTTCCTAACTCGAGCTTGAATAGCAGATGGAATTCCTTCTAAATTCCCTATGTTTGGCATAAATGGTCCTGCTTTCATTGCGCACTTAATATAGTGTACAAAGTGATACTAGTGACTGCAATATTTGAGGTTTTTTTTTTTTAAAAAAAAAAAGAAAAAGAAAAGGAAAGAATCAAGTAAGCAGCCAATCCATGGCCTAACTTCTATGATAACTGAAGGATTGGCCGAAGTTCAATAGCAGCAGCAGCAATAGTTTAATATGAGTAATTGAGGGCTGAATATCTCAAATTAGTAAGTTGTTTTAATATCAAGTATCAAATTTTAGAATTCTAATAATTATAAATTAGTTTTAATTATACAGTTATTTTTTAAAAATTAATTATAAAATTTATTTTTTGAAAAAATTTAAATTTAAATTTGAATTTATAATAATTAAAATTTATAAGAATTATTTAATTTAATTATATAAAAATTGAATGATAAAAAAAGTTAAGTTTATTCTTGCAAATTTTATTTTTACTTTTGCATTACTAACTTTCTCTATTTCTCTACATATACTGGAAAGCTTACATAACAAGCTTGAAATAGGTGGTTGTACGAGGAGTTAAAGTCTAGCAACTAACAATTTAGTATCAAAGTGTTTTTTTTTTCTTTATTCTTAAGGAACTTGCCAAACCTAGACACATACTAATTCAAAGGTGAGACAAAACCAATAAGAACTCTCTATTTTCTATCATTTGACACTAAACCCCTTTGCACATGACCTCGCTCAACTTTACACTATTACCACTACCAAAATTCTTTGAAGAAAACTATTTCTAATGGACTATAATGATAAAAGTATACCTTAAAGCTTTTGATTTATGAGAAGTTATAGAAAATCGAGTTGTAGTAATTCCACTCCCAATAAATACTACTGTGACTTAATTGAAAAATCATAATGAGCAAACTTCCAAACAATTCAAGGCTTTGATATGCATACATTTAACTGCTACAAAGTCATATTGAGCAAAATTATGACTTGTAAAATAGCTCAAAAAGCTTAAAGTAAGCTGAAAGAAGAGTATGCAGGAAGTGAGAAAATCAAATCCATGTAGTTGCTCAACTTGAGAACGGAGTTTGAGTTGTTAAGAATGAAAGATACTAAGAAGATCAAAAAATATAGTGATAGGGTGTTCAAACTAGTCAATCAGATTAGGTTATTAGGAGGCAATCTTATTAATGTAAGCATTATGCATAAAATGCTTGTAAGCTTGTTAGAAAGGTTTGAATTTAAAATATCTTCTTTAGAAGATTCTAAGGACTTAACCAAAATTACCTTGGGAGAGTTGGTTACTGCATTACAAGCTTATGAGCAAAGGAGATTAATAAGATAGAAAGAGGTAGTAGAAGATGCTCTTTTAGTCAAATATACAGAAAAAGATCAGTAGAAGAAGAAGGAACAAAGAGAAAAATAGCTAAGTAAAGATCTTAAATGCTGTATATCAAATAGGAAGTAGTAGGCTCAACCTTGTCCATACTATAGGAAGACAAATCATCTTCCTAAGTATTATTGGTGGAGGTCTAATATTGTCTATAGGAATTGCAATGAATAAGGGCATTGAGAGAAGGTCTATCCGAAGAAGAAAGGATCAAAGCAGAAACAATAAGCATAAATAGCCCATAATGAAGTGAAGGAAGCAGAAGAACAGCTTTTCATGACAGGAAATATAGCTGATTATAAGGAGACAAATGCTTGGCTAGTTGATAGTAGTTGTACAAATCATACGTCATTCTACTTCAAAGGTTAAGATAGACAATGAAGACTACACAGAAGTATAAAGTAAAGGCGTAACTATAATTCAAACACATATAGGTACTAAACTCATCATTGAAGTTATGTATGTTCCTCAAATCAATCAAAATCTTTAAGTGTTGGACAAATTAAAAAAAAAAGGTTATTCATTAGAGTTTAAAGACAACTCATGCTTCATTTATAACTTGTGGCATAAAACTGATAACAATTCTAATGAAAAAGAAAAGTTTTCAAGTGAACTTACAACATTTGGAATATTGTGCAATGCTTGTAACTTTTGATGCCAAGTCTCTATGACATAGGAGACTAGGACATGCTTATGATGTAAGCCTACTTAACTTGAGGAGGAAGTTGATGACAGATTTGTCAAATATTGAAGAAGGAAGAGTTATCTATCAAACTTGCAAATAAGAAAAATAGACTTAGATCCCTTTTTCAATTAATGAAGTTTGAAGGAGTAAAGAAAAACTATAACTTATTCATTGTGACACTTATGGCCTAATAAACATAGAATCACTCAATGATAACAAATATTTTGTAATTTTCATTGATAATCTAAGTAGTTTTGTTGGATTTATTTTATGAAATAAAAGTTTGAGGTTGCGGTAATCGTTGAGCAATTTAAAGCCTTGGTGGAGAACTAAAGCAATTCTAAGATCAAAGCCATAAGGAGTGATAATGGAATTGAGTTTGCTTTAAGCCAATTTAGTGAGAATTAGGCAACAACTTATAACTCTATACATATCCCAACAAAATGGGGTAAGTGAAAGGAAGAATAGGAGTATCATAGAGATGTTTAGGTACATTTTATTTGAGAAGAACATGCCAAAAAAGTTATAGGTAGAGATTGTAAACATTATTGTGTACTTGCTAAATTTATTACCATCCAAAGCCTTAAAGGATCAAACTCCTTTTGAGGCTTAGTATGAATTTAGGCTATTTGCGTGTCACTTGAATTTTCGGATACATATGCTATATGTTGTACCAAAGAAGGAGGGAAACAAGTTGGATCAAAAGTAACTTCGCCAAAAGGCTATTAGTGCCATCTCAAACTAACAAGTTGTTCTAATGCTAAGTATCAAATTTTGCAATTCTAACAATCATGAATTAGTTTGAATTATATAGTTTTTTTTTTTTTGAAAGTTATGAAATTTTATTTTTGAAAAAATTTAAAATTAAAATTAAAATTAAAATTAAAATTAAAATTTAAATTTGTAATGATTAAAAATTTATGAATTTGAATTAATAAAAACTATATAATTCAACTATATAAAATTGAATGATAAAAAAAATTGGCTTTACTCTTGCAAATTCCATTTTCACTTGTGTATTACTTGCTTTCTCTGTTCCTTTATATATACTAGAAAGCTTGCATAGTAAGTTTGAAATAAGTAATTGCATAGAGAGGTGGCGTTTAACAACCAATAATAACATTATAGCCTAAGTTGGTTTTATTAGTCTATTTATTAGCCGAGAAAATATGATGCAACCTAAACCAATCTAATTCTAACAATATTGGCATAAGGGAAAAAAAAAAAAAACTAACTTTGTTTATTTTTTAATTTCTTTTTTAAAAAATTCATTAAATTCTGAGTTATTTAATAAAAAATAACACTTTTTTATTGTTATAAGTTTTATAATTTTTTTAATATTAGAATTTAAAATATTAAAATTAAAAATTTAAATTTTTAATTATTATGTTACTAAAAGACAAAAGAGTACATAAAGCAAATGATATGGCTAAAATGAATAAAAGTAAAAAGAGCAAGGCTTAAAGCTTAAGAAAATTGTATATGGCAAGGTAAATAATCAATGTAAGTCACTTCTCCTAGTTTCATCCAAAATTAAACCTTATGGTGTCCAAATTCATATAAAAAAAAATGGAAACCACCACTCTTTTTCCCATCTAATGATCAAAACAGAAGATGGTTCACACACCAAAAACAATGATTTTTCCTTCTCTTTTCTTCCTTGTCCATTCCATAGCTACTCTTTTTTATCATGAAGTGTATAATAAATTAAATAATATACCAATCTCTCCTTAACTTAAAGCAATTTTACCTTGTAATGAACCATATCATTTTGACTTAAACACTAGGAAAATAATGAAGATTGAAAGAAATACCAATAGCCATACCAAGATGAAGATTCTTTTGATGGTGAAGGTGACACTGGCAACCCATGCTTATCATAAGGAGCAATACCAAGCTTCACTTCTAATGATAAAATTGTGTGGTTATAGCATAAATTGCCATTGCCACCAACATACAACCAATCTCTTCATAAAAGTAAGATTAGAAGGCAAAACTCCATGGAATGTGTTGTTTTTAAGATTCAATTACCTTAGCTACTTCATTTCTACACAAAAAAAAAAAAAAAGAAAAAAAAATCTTTAAATTGCCTCATTGAATTGATTTAAACCAAGATCAATATGAACCAGGCAAGGAATTGCTAACATTGAGTCCAAAATTAACCTAGATAATGAATTAGACTTTAAAGATATATTCTTTAGGGAAATCAAGTCACTAAAGTTTGTGGGGACTTCACCAATGAGAAAATTAGAGGAAAGATTAAGTGTTTTGAGATTTTCACAATAATGGAACTAGGTATGGTTCCTTTAAGCTTATTACATGAAAAATTTACATGAGTAAGATTGAAATGAAGATGACTTGGTATGTAGCCAATGACATTAGCATTAAAGATAGTGAAAAACTTGAACTTATGAGTATTTCCAAGAACCACATAAAACTGCTAACATTAACAAGCACACTAGTAATGGTGAGATAGTAAGATTGACAAAGTGAGAAAGCCAAACAATAGTGAGTTGCTTAAGAAAGTAAATGCAAGTGAATGAGTGGAGAGACAAGGCAAAGATTTGAGGAGAGATGAGGCAATTGCTGAAAGAGAGAGATTGAAGAGTGGATAGGGACTTAAAGGTAGAGTAAGAAAGAGAGAGATAGAGAGGTCCAATGTGCAATTAGAGGTGGAGGGAGATGACATGGTGGAAAGGAGTTGAAGAATCACAAATGATGAAGGGAAGGGCTTTATGTAAGGGTCTTTAGTAATGGAAATTTCAAGAGGTTAGATTATTGTTCATTGCTTAAGGTTTAAAATAGAATGAATGATAGGGGATGGTTTAGTGGTAGGAAGATATAGGGGAGGTAAAGGGTGGAACATCCATATGTAAATTTTTTAAATAAGGCATTCTTGTTCAAGGCTTTAAAGTTTAAAATTAAATAATTTTATTTAAATAATATTATATATAATATATTGAAATTTACAAAAATTAAAATTATTAATATATTTACAAAATTTATGTTAATTTAATAATTAATTTTTCTCTTTCAATTTTTATCATAATCACATATTTTTAAATAAACTTTTCATGCATACTAAAATGAGAGAGAAGACTGAATATATATATATATATATATATAATTTGCATATTGTAAATTAGGTATTCTTATTAATGTTTGAATAAAATTCAAAATTATAATTCTTAATAGTATAATAATGTATATAATAGTTGTTTACTAATCAAAGTATATTATAATTAAGTTTTTTATAAGAACATTATTTTTAAATATTTTAATATTATTAATTAAGAAAATTTAATATTCTTCCACTTAATTTAATTAAAATTTATTATATTAATTATTATATTTAAATGACTATAACAATCTTTTAAAATTTTATTATAGTTTTATAATATAATGAATTGTTCATTTTGAGTTATGATAGTTATATTATATTTATCTAAAATATTCACTTTTATAGAGTATAATACTTATAATTTATCATATAAAATTCGTAAAATATATATAATTTCATAATGTTTTATAATAATATATCATAATTTTTTTGTTAATTTTAAAATAATAATGTATATATAATTATAAAATAATAAAAAAATATATAATAATTGTTAAAAACATATTAATGAGCTTATAGTATCATTACATCATATATTATTAATTATTTTTAATAGAATTAAGATCCATTTTGAGAATATTAGTATTGAACTCTTATATTGATTTACTATCAAGAGATCCATTAGTAATACTTTATAAATAATTTTTAGTTTTAGACATTCTCCCTAATAACAAAATATTTTAACTTTCACTAAATTTATTACTTTTTAAGTATTTGAGAAGAATACTGTAAAATTATCATATAAAATTTTAACAGGTTAATAATAACATTGATAACTTCAAATTTTAAAATAAAATTTCATAATTATATTTCATGAATTATAACTTTAAATTATGTCATAAACATTACTTTCTTAATAGATAGAGTAATAATAAATAGTTTTCCATTATTCTAGGATCTTACTCATTTTTCTAATAAGAATAGATCATAAAAAATGAATTTTTGCTATTAATGCATCTAGTAAAGTCTAAATTCAAGTTTTTAATCATATTCAAATAGTTAGATTTTATATACATAAGTATGAAATTATTTGTTTTTTATAGGTACCTTAATAGCTTTTTTTATACATTTCTAGTGATCCATTTTAGGATTATTTTTTTCACTTACCCAATATTTTGACTATGAAACTGATATTCGAACTAATATAGGTTAGCAAATACTTTAAATTATTAATAATATAGGCATATGAAATTGATTCAATTTAGTTACATTAAATATTATTTTGGGAATATTCTATAAAATTGATTTTGTCACCTTTTTATATAACTTTAGGAAGTAATCCCTTGTATTATTTGATCAAAATTTTTTGATGCCGACTCCAAATTGATTTTTGATCTTGTTGAATATAGGAAGAATTTAACCTAGATCTGATTTGTTTTATATAAGATAAATCCATGTCACACAAGTACAATCATTAATAAAGGATACAAGCCAACAAGCCCCAAAAATATTTAGTAAGGTTTAAGGACCCCAAATAACTTTAGGCAAACACTCAATTAAACTTCCCTAGAATTTTCTTAATATAGCTATTAAGAGACATTTCTCATTCATTGTAATATATTACGAAACATTTATATTCTTATCATACAAGATGCTTTTCTCATAACTTTTATTAGAAAATTCTTTTAGAGAAATTTTTAAATTTCAAGTAATATACGTAAAACATTAGCAACGAGCAATATCCCATCAATATACAAGAATAAAAACAAACTTTATCTTACTAATCTTTTGGTCTATATATCAATTAATAATATTCTTTTTTGAATTTAAAAAATATCATAATATTATTAAACTTAATATATCATTATAAAGAAACTTGTTTTAGTCTACATATGAACTTATTTAGTGTACACACTATTTAGTCTTTACATCTTATGAAAAAACCTTTAGGTTGATCTATATAAATTTTCTTATCAAGATTTTTATTAAGAAAGACAATTTTCACGTTTATTTGACATAACTTTACATTATATAGAGCTAACAATATACTAATTAGGTTTAGTACTTTTATGATTGTCAAAATGAAATTGGATTATTGTTGATTATAATATTAAAATTTTGACTCTTGTAAATAAATTACATAATTATTCGTAATAGTCAATCTTATTTCTCTTTGAAAATTTTTAGTAATATTCCTTGTAGTTTATTTACATTAATTAGTTATGAGTTAGTTTTTTTTGAGGAATGTCTTTTTATTCAAGTATTCTTTAATTTTTAGTATTGTGGTGGATGAATAAATTATTATAGATGAAGAAATATTTACTTTAATTTTTTTATATTTTTAATGAATCTCATATTATTAGTTTTTAACAAATTTTAGGTTATGGTTATATACCCTTTAGATTTCTTTAAGTAACTAATAAAGTAATTTTTGATTGTTTGAAAATCTAATTTATTTTTTATGGATTTTTACTTTTGTTAGCTAACCCTAAATATTCAGTTGCCTTAAGTTATATTTTCTTTCTATCCATAATTCAATTAAAATACTTTAGATTACTTTACAAAGACTCTTATTTAACAAATAGTTTGCAATTCTAAGTGTATACATGTACAAATATTTGGGTAAGGATGAGTTTCTTATCATGTTCTTAACCATATCTATTAATATCTAATTACGTCTTTTGTTACACCTTTTGCTAAGTTGTACCTAATATAATTTACCATGTATATATATCATGACTTTCAAGAAAATTTATAAATGAGTATGAACATTGCTCTAAATCGTTATATTTTCAATAATATTCACCACCTCTATTAGATTTTATAGTTTTTGAATTTTTGTCTAATTATTTCAAACTTCCTTTATAGATGACTCGAGGGCATCCAATGATTGAGATTTTCATGAAACAAATGAATATAATTATAACATTAGAAATTATTTATAAAGGTGATGAAATACAATTCTTTATTAAAGGATATATTGTTAAAAGCTTTACAAAAATTAATGTGTACGATTTTGAGAAATTGTGTGTTTATTGTGGTTTCTTACATACTATATTTTGTTCACTTATACTTAATGCAATTTAAAATATATTTTTAGATCAACAAAATCTAAATTAAAAAATAAATCTTATTATTAATTAACCTCACTAATATTTCTTTAGTTATATGACCAAAATATTTATACTATGAGTAAGCAAAATTTTTATTCATCATACTACATTTAATTTTAATATTATGATGCATATTAAGTAAGACTTCTAAAAATATTATTAAATTTTAGTCTATATAAAATATTAGTTAGAATACATGAACCAATAATTACTATATTCTTATATAAACTAAACTAATTAGATTAGAATTGATACGAACTCCGTTTATATGTAAATGGAACCCAACACTAATGTTGGTATAGGATCGTTCTAACAAAGGTTAAGGGATTTGGAGTTCTGACCCATTGATTATAAACAACCAAGAACCAGAACTATAAGATTCAGACGCTACTCCTAGCAACAACAACGTTGAAGAAGATAAGTCTAGTGAACCAACACACACAAGTATGAAAGTTCAGAATTAGTTCTCAAAGAACCAGAGAAAATAGCTCATACACTCATGAAAACAGGTCTGCCTCTCCCAGCCACCCTTTTTGCCCTTTTTATATGCTAACTCCCAGAAACCCTAACTAATAAGCTGGTCTTAATAAGGGAATTTGTCCAACCCACTAAATAAGCTGGGCTTAATATGGAATTTCGTCTAACCCACTAAATAAGCTGGGCTTAATAAGGAATTTCGTTCAGCTCACTAAATAATAATATAAACACATGAAAATAACCTACTTAAAAGGCCCTATCTTGGTCTCTCAAATCCAACTTCCTTCCATAGGCCATGGTTCGCAAATTCCTCCACAAATGACACATTCGGAAGCCCTGGTGAAGATTCCATTCTCCTTAACTCGTACTTGGCAACTTCCTAATAGTAAATGTCACACAACATGTTGTTGAGAGTTTCCTTTCTTTTCTTTGACCTTGCCCTTGTCATTGGTCCTCTAAGGTTTTGCAATGTATCTACTCTCTTGTCGATATGGTTTCCATCATTCCCACTCTCTTTAAAA
This sequence comes from Bruguiera parviflora, assembly GCA_019804595.1. Lineage (NCBI taxonomy): Eukaryota > Viridiplantae > Streptophyta > Magnoliopsida > Malpighiales > Rhizophoraceae > Bruguiera > Bruguiera parviflora. The sequence goes on from CM034060.1 coordinate 5,279,222, forward strand.
TGATTTGTCCTCAAATCAACATCTACATCATCAATATGGTTAGACACAATACTCTTTGGCACTCCATGTAGGCGAACAATCTCTTTAAAAAATAAGTCTGCAATGTGTGTGACATCATCCATTTTGGTGCAAGCAATGAAATGCGCCATCTTTGAGAACTTGTCAACTACAACAAGAATACAATCTCGGCCCTTCTTCATCAACTCATCAACTTGCCTCTGAAGCTCCTTTGTCTCCTCAGAATTACTTCTATATGCTGGCTTATTGGGAATGGGAGCTTTAGGAATAAGATCAATGTGATGTTCAATCCCTCTCCTTGGTGGCAAACCATCTGGGATCTCCTGAGGGAACACATCATTATAATCCTGCAACAAAGATGAAATAGCACTAGGCAAAGATGAATCAAGGTTAGTGTTAGAGAAATAAGAATCCTTGTAAAGGATTAAGATCATTTGTTGCCTAGCTTGGAAGGCAACCCTAACATCTGCTCCTTTTGCAAACACACTCACTTGTTTTCTTTCATCTTCACTCTTTTGAACCTGACCACTCTTGCACTCAGCACTCTCAAATGCATTTATCTTCTTTTTCTCTCCTGCATTTTCTTTTCTCTTAACTCTCTCTTTCTTTTCGCTCCTCCTCTTTTGCTTACTTTCATAAAGATTCACTTGGTCTTCATACACCTGTTTTGGAGTCAATGGTACCAGTGTAAATGGTCTTTCATCCATGGTGAATGAATAGCGGTTCTTGTAACCATCATGCAAAACTTTTCTATTATATTGCCAAGGACGGCCCAATAACAAATGTCCGGTTTGCATTGGGACAATATCACAAGACAATTTGTCCTTATATCTACCAATGGAAAATGGAACTATAACTTGTTTAGTCACTTTTACCACTCCACTATCATTCAACCATTGCAAATTATATGGCCTAGGATGTTTGGTTGCAGGCAAGTTCAATTTTTTCACCAATTCTGTACTTGCTACATTAGTGCAACTACCTCCATTGATTATCAAGCAACAGAGTCTATTTTGAACTAAACATCGAGTATGGAAAATATTTTCCCGCTGAATCTCAGCATCATTCTCCTCCTTAACCTGCGCACTAAGGGCTCTCCTTGCTACTAAAAGCCTTCCACCATGCTCCAGATACTCTATCCCTTCATCAACATCACTAGCATCCTCTAATGGCGGCCTTTGGTCTTCATCACTAGCATCACTGCTAGACACATAATCACTATTCTCCTTAAGGTACATAGTTCTCTTGTTAGGACATTGTGAAACCACATGACCTCTACCTAGACATTTAAAGCATTTGATGTCTCTAGTTTCTCCTTGGGTGCCCTTAAGTTTTTCTTCAAATTTGCCCCTCTCCAGGCTGCCCCCACTAGTCTTGGGTCTATGTGAATTGCCTTTTTGCATAGAAGTCATCTTCTCTTCCTTCTTCCCCTAGTTCGGCTTCCAAAAAGATGAACCTAAGTTCTGCTTATGACCAGAAGTGCTCCTTCCCTTAAGTTGCCTTTCAACTTTCATGACAATGTGTACCATGTCTTTAAGCTCTACATAGTGTTGCAGCTCTACCACATCAGCTATGCTCCTATTCAACCCTTGGAGGAACCTAGCCATGGTTGCCTCCATATCCTCCATTACATTTGCCTTAACCATAGCAATTTCCATCTCCTTATGATACTCTTCCACACTCTTGGAACCTTGTGTAAGGTTCTGCAACTTGTTATGCAAATCCCTATAATAAAAGCTGGGAACAAATCTCCTTCTTATCACAGTCTTCAACTCATTCCAAGTTTCTATAGCCCTCTCAAAATTCTTTCTCCGTGTGGTAACTTGCTGGTCCCACCATACTACAGCATAATCAGTGAACTCTGCCACAGCTAACTTCACCTTCTTCTCCTCAGAGAAGTTATGGCACTCATATATTAATTCTACCCTTCGTTCCCAATCCAAATAGGCATTAGGGTCAAGTTTCCCTTGGAAAGAAGGTATTTTCATTTTAATACTACTAAGATTTTTGTACTCTTTCCTCCCCTCTATTTCTGTTATCCCAACCTCCATTGTACCTATCATAAACATTTCCATTGCCTCTTGCTGCTCTACCATTCCAATTACCACGTCATCCTCTAAAACCACCTCTGAGGTTTCTACTAGCATTGTCATTGTCATTATAATAATCATCACCATCTTCACTAATGTCATGTTCAAATTGCTCCTTTTTGACCCTCCCAGCTGGCCTCTTAGAATTGACACTTGATTCCCCTTCTATTTGATCCATCCTGTCTCGAACTTCCCAAAGCGCTTGGTCAATCCTCTTAAACTTCTGTTCTAAGGATTTCATAAGCAATTTGAAATTTGGAACAACTACTTCCTCCTCTCCATGTGGGAAACTACCTTCTTTATCATTAGATATCGTACATGCAAGATTATTAGTAAATAAAGAATATGCCTCACAAAACTCACTCCTTCGTGTGATTGCTCTCTACTCAACTACAGTAGTCCTTAACTCTCATGTTTCACGCAATAAATTGCAAAACTCTAAGAGCTCTTTCAGTAGTCCCAAGCAAACTAAATTCAGAACAAACAAAACTTGAATATATCAATCCTAGACCTACCTTTTCAGAGAAGTGACATGACCAAGAAGATGGGCAATAAAGTAAACAGAATGATAAGAAATTCGATGATATGGGCAGTGCAATTGGACAACAATTAATTATCAAATATAATTGAGTAAATGACCAATTGAGCAATGAACCCTTTTTTTTTTTTGGTTAACTAATGAGTATTTTTGTGGAAGGAATAAATATCAGAAAAGAAACCCACGAAATACACGATTTTATTTCTCCTTTTGTTTTGTTTTTTTTTTTTTACGTTTTTCTTTTTTCTCTTTTTGATTATTCAACCAACATCAAAGAATAGACGAAAGATATGATAACAACAATATAACTAACCTGAGCTAGAGCCAAGGCTCTGATACCAAATGATACGAACTCTGTTTATATGTAAATGGAACCTAACACCAATGTTGGTATAAGATCGTTCTAACAAAGGTTAAGGGATTTAGAGTTCTGACCCAATGATTATAAACAACCAAGAACCAGAACTATAAGATTCAGACGCTACTCCTAGCAACAACAATGTTGAAGAAGGTAAGTCTAGTGAATCAACATACACAAGTATGAAAGTTCAGAATTAGTTCTCAAAGAACCAGAGAAAATAGCTCATACACTCATGAAAACGGGTCTGCCTCTCCCAGCCACCCTTTTTGCCCTTTTTATATGCTAACTCCCAAAAACCCTAACTAATAAGCTGGTCTTAATAAGGGAATTCGTCTAACCCACTAAATAAGCTGGGCTTAATATGGAATTTCGTCCAGCCCACTAAATAATAATATAAACACATGAAAATAACCTACTTAAAAGGCCCTATCTTGGTCTCTTAAATCCAACTTCCTTCCCAAGGCCATGGTTCGCAAATTCCTCCACAGATGACATATTTAGAAGCCCTAGTGAAGACTCCATTCTCCTTAACTCGTACTTGGCAACTTCCTGATAGTAAATGTTGCACAACAGGTTGTTGAGAGTTTCCTTTCTTTTCTTTGACCTTGCCCTTGTCATTGGTCCTCTAAGGTTTTGCAATGTATCTACTCTCTTGTCGATATGGTTTCCATCAAGAATAAATCCATTGTATCATATTGGATACATGAGTAATAGCACCATAATCAAGCCACTAAATATAGTGAGGAATATCAATTAAATTTGATTTAAAATATATCAACATATTTAATTTATCTTTCTTTTTTGAACTAACCCTTATATTTAGGGTCATCCTTCTAATAGTGTTCACTTTTGTAAAAGTGACACTTATCATCTTTTCATTTCCTCCTTTTATCCCGAGAAGCATAAGTATGCCTTTTTTTTTTTCTTTAATTGGTTAATTTTTACTTTCATTCCTTCTCTAGTTTTTTTTTTTTTTTTTGCTTATAAAATTAATGAAATGACTTATTTATTATTATTATTTTTGTTTCATTTTCTATTAGACAAACATGTTGCCCAATTCATTAAATTACCACTTCATCCTTTATAGTGTTATAATTAATCTAAAATGGCCCATATTTAAAAGACAACAAGCTTAAAATGAACCATACTAGAAAGACATCATTCACATTTAGTCTTACGGTTTTAAGTTTTGTTATAAAATTAGTTATCATAATAATGTACTCTTGTATAGAGTGCAACCAAGTAAATTTTATAGTCATGAGTTTTATAAAAAGAATGCCAATGAGTGATTTGTCTAAAAAAAAAAAAAGACATTGTCTTTCCATAAATTATAAATACCCTTTTATACTTTCTATTTGTAAAATAGTTTTCTTAATATTGTTGACAATAATCACTTTTTATAAAAATAAAATTCAACCAATTGTTTTATTCTTATATTTAAGATATAAATTCTATTTCTCACTACTTGAATTTATGATAGTAGTGAATTTACTCACTAATAGAATAAGTGAACATTTATAATACCTAAGTAAAAATTGACTTGTTTATGTCATTTTAGGAAGTTGAACCCAATGAACAAAATAATAGATTTAATATACAAGTGAATTAAACCAATTTTATAACCATAAATACTTATAATCAATCATAAGTTAGATGAAATAGTTAGTATATATTGTAATTTCCTTTTGAAAAATCTTACAATATACTATTATAAATAATACTATTTACTTTAAATTTGCTATTAGACAAATCTTAAAATTTTAATGATTAATAATATAAATTTATCTAAATATTTTTTATTCATAGGTATTTTATTAAAATTATGGATAAATGATTTATTTATACATATTGTTAAATATTCTATTTTGACCACTTTGGTGAAAACAAACTATAATAATTCTATACACATATCATTCAAACATTTTAATTTGGTCACTTTGGTGACAATTAAATTACAATTATAATATATGTATGATATTAAATATACTAATTTGGTCACTTTGATAACTAACAAACTATGATTTAATACATACATATAAAAAATATAGCCTAATATTTATTAATAGTATAAATTATAACATTCATGTCCATAAATATGTCAAGTACATATATTTGTAACTCCATTAATATGCTTGGCCTATATATGCTTGGATTAGACATATAATTATGCAACATAGGCCATAATTTACCATAATTTTTTTTTGACATTAAAATCAATATACTTAGTTAGCAAATTAAGGAATTTTCACTTGGTCATAAAACTATCATCATTTTTCTTAATTTATTATTATTATTTTTATTTCTTAAAATTGATTCTAACTTAATTAAAACACAAAGAGCTTTAGTCTAAGTTGCCAATTGACCTTTGGATTTGTAACTTTTTCATAGCCATTATTCTCTTTGTTCTAAAAAATAGTAAAGGATTGATAATTCCTTAATCCTAACATAAATGTAATAGCCCGTGAGGTTAAATAATATATATATATATATTTACTTGAGCAATGACTTTTTAAAAGGTAAATGTAAAACTTAACTATAGTCATAAATTAGGTAAATATATACTTTATCATTAAATATAAAATATTTAGTTTACAAAATACATGCTTTGATTATACTTGTTTGATTTCTTAAAAAAGAATATCCATATTAAGCATTACTTTTGAATCTTGAAATTTATGAAAACTTTTATATAAATAATATTATAAATAATATACATAAATTTATGAAAATCAAAATTATTGATACATTTGAATAGCCTGATTATCAACTTCTCTCTCTTAAATTTCATAGTAATTATATGTTTTTAGATGAAATTTTCGTGTGTGTTAGTGATTGCCTTAAAATCCACCACAAGTGTATATGATGTTCAAGTAGTCAAGTGGACGTGAGTTTAAATATTGATCCCATGAGAAAAAAACTCAAGTGCTAAAATATGAAAATTTCTTATATTATCTAGATAAATCAATTAAAGAGAAAGTTACCTAAATACAAAATTAAAAGTCAATTCTAAAATATAAACTAAAAACTAATAAATTTTAGGACTTGTATTTCATCAATTAAATACTAATAACAAAATATCTAATTGTTAGAATTTAAATTTGTTAACAACAATGACCAAACTCTTTAAGGTATATAATGATCTTTTTTAAGACTTAAGTACTATATTTATATTAATCTTATGTAATTATAAAAATTATTATGAGTTTATTAAAACTTATGGAATTCTTAATATTGATCATAAAGATGTGTATTTATTTCTAATGTACATAACTTATGCTTAATACTTTTACAAATTAGTATTATATTTCCTCTTTGTTCCATCATCTAATATCTTAAACATGAAAATAATGGCTAATCATTCACATGAATGAAAATTAAAAGTATTAAATTGAATTAATTAAGGACATTCAAAACAATCAAAATATCAATTTGTTAACAAAATTTTGTAGATAAATCTTTATCTTAGAATAAAAGATCTAACCACTTATATTCATCAAAACATACAAATAAACAAACTAAACATTTACAAAATATCTTAAAATAAATCAATAAATAGTGAGTAAAAAGAGAAGAAAGTAGGAAGGTTGGTAGTTTTTGAGTCTTACATGTTTATTTCTTGTTTTTGCAGCTTTTAAGTCCTTTACTTGTTGTTTCATCCTCTCCATCTCCACCATTCATAACCTCCGCCTTTGTTACGATGTTTTTCCTTCAATATACATCTTTCTTGAAACCTTATATTAGCCAATAAGTATATTGCAAAATTAGCTTTAATTCATATCTTTTAAAACTCTTAATTTAATACTGATTCATATTTAAACTCTTATAAAAATTGTAGTATTATATCTTAACTTTCCAAAAAGTTAAAGAGTGCCTTAACTTGAGATTCATAGTACTAATTATAATTTAGAAATTGAATAATGTCCAAGTTGTAAGAGTAGAAATTCTTGCCGAAATATGAAATGCCCAATTCTTTACCCATGTTAAGCTCAATTCATCACTTAAATTTACAAAATAATAAAGTAACAAAAACTAGATAATTACAATTAAAATTCAACATATTAAGACTAATTAAACAAAAACTTTAAAAAAACACTTAAATTGTGATATAAGATATATGAAATAATTCCACACATTAGTTAAAAAGAGAACAAATTGATTTTATATATACACAATTTTGTAGTTTAAAGTAAATATGTTTATTAATATTTAAATTAAATTTAAAATTATAATTCTTAATAGTATAATAATATATATAATAATTTTTTATTAATTAAATTATATTATAATTAAATTTTTAATAAAAATATTAATTAAAAAATTTTAACATATATATATATACAACAAATAGAAAAAGGAATTTTGAAACACATAGTTACAGAGAAATCAACTAGCAACAGCAATCAAAGGTTAAGTGTTGACCCCCACTCCGCTAATGTTGATCCTGTTACGTGCTGAGTTAATTTCAATCTTCTAGGACGTGGGGGTCCCTCATACATCTCCTTGGAGCCGTGGTTTCGGCCAAGTTCATCTGCCAGTTGAGACATCGATGGAGGCTTATCTTCTCGGCATCTCTCATTTTCAAGAGCTTCTTGTGCAGGTCCTCCTAATGGCAGCAGTTGCAATGTGTTATATAACCTCCTCCTCGAGCATACAATGGAATGACCTCGCACATTTTTATTTTGCAACAACGCTGACTTTTAACAGACCTTTCCGAGATGTGGAACTCAAGTAACACAACATCGTGGCAGGATTGAGATTTACGGGCATTCCCAAGAGGATTGATAAATTGATTTGTTTGTAGAATTAATTGTAAAAATATGCATGTGTCTAAGATGCAATAAAACACAGCATACCAGCATTTCATCGCAGAATAGTTCAATAATCTTGCTGTTGGGCAACCGAAGCTCGATGAGGTTCTCTGGGTTGAAATTTGCTGGCAAAGATTCCAATGGGTATCTGTCCCAATAAAGGTATCTTAGTTCATCAGGCAGGGCACTGATGCCTTTAGGAAGGTGCACTTTACATTTGTTAAGCCATCGATAGTCATGGATGTCAAGAAATTTAAGGCTCGACATCCTTGCAAAGGTATCTTGATGCAACTGAACCTCTTTTATTTCTGATGTCAAGCGTATGCCTTTAATTTTTTTGGTCCCCTAACAAACAAAGGGCGGCAGGGAAGACATTAGATATGAGTCAATTTGAAAACAAATATCAACACATAGGTTGCCTTAATATGCAATGATTGGTAAAAGTTTCAACCATAAACAAACAAAAAAGCTTATTACTCTCAAATCTTACAGAATTTCTTCTGAATGCTTGGAAAATGTCTTCATGATTCCACAGCCAACTACGTTCACCTGGATCTTCTGATTCTTCTTGCACAATTTCTCGGCCCATTTCTTGCAATAAATCATGCATTTCTATCCTATCATACCGTATGGTTATGAGAGACTTATCAACCAGAACACTTAATCCAATTTCTGTTGAAAAACCACAACCATTTAGTAATTTTGTAACAAAATCCTCACTCCAACCTTTCAAACAACAAGCAATGCACAGAAAGAGCTCTTTCTGCTTCTTTTCTAAGCTGAAGTAGCTAGTTTCCAATACATCTTAGGAGCATTTTCCAATTTCTTTATAGTACTTTCCCACTCTTTTTTGCTTTTATCTAACGAAGAGGAACCAACACTTTGCGAGCTAAAGGGACGCCTTTAGCATAACGGACAACCACACTTGACAATTCACTCGGATCATCTGTCGGAACATTATGTTTAAAGGCATGCATACTAAATAATTGAACAGCATCAGGGTGCAATAATGCTTCCACCTCATATATAGCATCGACAAGGTGTTTAAGTAATTGCCTATCCCTGCTTGTGATGATGATTCTACTTCTTGGACTATAGCAACCACGATCCCCAGTTAAATATTCAAGTTGACTTAGGGAGAATAGAAAAGGAGGGCCACGAGAGAGTTAGGCCAAAGAGACCGAAGTGGATACATATGGATTTTAAGACGGTGAGGGTTGCAAGATATAGTCAACGGGATAGCCAAAAAAACAAAAAAAAAGTTCCCTAAGGTGTTTATTTGTGGGAAGTTAGGCTTGAATTTTACGTCTTTTTGTTTTGTTTTGTTTTTTTTTTTTTTTTTTTTAAGATTTCAAGCCTAAAAAGCTAAGCTATGATGGGAGGCTTGGCGATGCTGAAAAAAGAGTTGAAAATGGAGCAAGCACAATAGGGATGAAAGGGCAAGAAAACCCTTGGAATGTTATTGATGTAACCGAAGGTCTGGAGAGAAGGATCAGAAGAGTGATTCGCAGAAATTTGAGTAAAAATTTCAATTTTGTGTATCTTCAGGAAACTGACTGTATCTCTCAATCTATAAATTGGAATAGAGTAATTCCAATTACAAACGAACAAGGACCTATGGATCTACAACTTTCATATTTAGAGTTTCTGCAAATAAGTGCTGTGGATTTATTGATTTGGGGGAAGAAGCGAAGGAAACAGAATGGGAAAGAACGTGAAAACAAGAAGAGACGCCAATGGTTGCTCTTCTAAACTTCCAACTTCTAAACTTCCAATGAATTTGGTAGGACATCAATCTAACTCTTCAAAAATGAAGATTTTGAAAAGTTTCGACTTTTCAAGTAAAATTAGATTTTCATAGGTATGAACTTTTCAAGATTTAAAAGAATAGCCAAGGTAATTTTATTTATTCTATTAAGTCTACTTTTCCACATAATATTAATTGCCTTTTAAAACAACACAAAAAATAATGTAAAACTCAAATCAAACTTAAGAATTGGGGTCAAATAAAAATAGAATATTTTTCATAAGTTAAATCAAGTTTAAGAATTAGAGTTAAATAAAAATATAATATTTCTTATAATTTAAATGACGTGTAAAAATTAGGAGTTAGTAAGTAAAATTATTAAAATAAAATATTTTCAATATATAATAATGACAAAATCAATAATGAGAATTTTATTCGTTATAAAAAGTTAATAATGAGAATCTTGTTAGTTATAAACTTGTATAGAAGATTGATGAAATTAAATGTGAGTTGATCTTCTTGGTTGAGTAAACATTGTGGAACTTGCCAACGAGGACTTCTTGGTGAGAGGTGCGGTGATGCAGGCTACGTCAATTACTCCCTTGTTAAGTTTTATAGTGTATCGTGAATTATCATTTTATAATATTAGCATGATATTTGTATTATCCTCTTTCTTCAAGTATTTCTTTTGAGTTTTAATTCCAATAATGTGGTATAAGAACATGATAAAGCTCAAGGTGTCACTCCACAATGAAATTGCTGCACTATGGTGGTGGGCCTAGAGAGGTGTAGTTGGTGAACTTTCAACTTTCTAGACTTCAGTCGTGAAAACTTGGCTTTGGAAAGGAGCTTTGAGACCTTTTGTACCCTTAATTTTTGGAGTATTTCTTTGGCTTCTTCTCAAGGTAATCACGAGTCACCCAAGATCTGTTCATCTCATCGCAGGCTCAATCAGCCTCCCCGCGTTCATAAACCTCTCGACCTTTGTCATGAGTTTGGCAAGGTCTCACCACGGTGTCTAGTCCAAGGAAAAAGTGAACTTAGACCTATGTAGGGGCCCCACGAAAATGGCCATACCAATTATGGGTTGCAGGTCCTCCACATCTATCAGATAAAGAGGGGGAGCCGGAGGCCCTTTTGTCATTCTCCAACCGTTGCATGCTTTGAATTCTTGAAGGTCACTATTTGAAACCAATTGGTTGTTTCCTCACTGAGGCGAAGTAGGCCTTTAACAGTTCACCATTTCGTCCTCTTGTAGCCTCTTAACACTTTATTGCAAACGGGAGAGGGGCGTTAAGATTCCTGTCAGCAACAACATGGAGTTGACGAGGGTTCTAATGAGGAATCCCACAAAGTTGCATGGGATGGGCATTAGCCATGTCTACCGTGGGGCTGAAGAGATCCCCCGAGTATTGTTCACCCATAAGATTTTGGCCCCAACTTTTCACTTGAGGGACTCTTTCTTAGTTTTGCTCTGTCCGATTTTCTTGTGTTGTGAGATGATCTTTCTTGCTCTAGGGAACACAATAAAACTTGCTATGAGAGCCTCTGTTTGGTTCTCGAAGGAAGCGATTTGTGCAACTGTCACTGTTTTGGGTGTTTGACTGTGGAGGCTGCATTCCTTCCAACTCCAAGCATTGCAGTGGTCGTTGTGGGAGTGAACAAGAAGGATTATGCATCATGTCTTTGATGCGAGGGACGGAAGGAGCTTGAGACGCTCCATTAGTTCCACCAGCATTGTATAGGAGTCCGTTGAATGGTGCTGTAGTATTTTCACCGAAGACCCATTCCATTGGCTTTGTGTTGGAGTATATTGAATGGTGCTCTGGTGTTTTCACCGAAGACCAGAGTCACAGAGAAAAAGAGAACACACACAATGTTGATGCGATAGTTGACTGGACATGAGAAGTGTTGTTCATTCGAGGTGGCTTGTCCGAGCTTCGGTCTGAGCTTTAAGCATTTGTTTGAGCGATATGAGGATCGTTGAATATTGCAACGAAACTTTCTGGAGAAAATGAATAAGGGAAAAATAAAAAAAGATTAATACGAAATGAGATTAGAAAATGAATGAGCCAAGAAAATATGAAATGAAATTGTTGTTGGAAAAGAGGGGAGGGAGGGCTCTGTACTTGGTATGAGAAAGCAATACAATCGTGGAGATGGGATGCTTTCTGGAGAAGGGCGCAGAGGGGATAAATGAGCGTAGAGATGGGTTTTGTAATTGCCAAATATAATAAGTAGAAAATTTTATTAATTATAATAAATATTTTTTTGAGAAACATTATTGCATAGAATTAAGGAGTAAATTAAGAATATGGGGGAAAGAATTGGGAGAAAGAAGGGAATTGGTCTAAATTAAGAATATAACAGTAGAAATTTCACCAATGAAAAGCTACGAATATGGAGTAGTAGAGTCATCTGTGGCTTAGTGAGGTGCGATGAGGGGAATCTTTTGGCCGAAATCTGCATTTAAGATGAGATTGTTTAAAAGTCATAAACAATCTTAAATAAGAATGCTACTATTATCGTTTAGGAGGCAATGGGTATTACCTTTGCAACAACTCTCTAGTTCCACGATTTTCTAAATTGGCATACAGCTTCGAAGCACTTCTTGTTGACAAATTATATTGACTTGATTATGTTAACAATGTTAAGCCATTAAGAAGCTCATAAAAGTAAAATTAAACAGTAATTAAAGTTTAAATATTGCTTGGAAATTCTCGATTTGTAGGTAAGTTATGTTCTGCATTTATATTATTACAAATGGAAGAAGAACTAGGAACCAAAATTCTTCCACTACTGGATGTGGCGTCCCTTTTTTAATAATGCTAATAGTCTTCTACTCTGTGGTGCTTACCAAGAATGGCAGATACCGGATATGCAGGAATAACACTACGGTGGGACCAGGAGGCCAACCCCACTTAAAAATAATTTGGTAGCCTTTAATCATATGTCTTTGAGTTTAGTTTTCTCAAATTGCCTTCTTCAATTTTTGAATTGCTCTCATAAAATTTCAAATTTTTCCTATTTTCTTATAAAATTTTAATTGCCCATCTTGGCCTATGCCTTTAACTTTTTGAAATTATTCTCTCAGACCTTTTAATTTTACCTATTTTCTTTCAAAGTCGCCAATTTTTTTTTTCCACACTTCCTTTTAAACTTGTCGTAATAATTTTTTTTCCCCTCCAAAACACATTGTAGGCTTATATCAACAACAAAAGTATAATCTCAAATTCAATTTATGAACCTATTATTACACATCTACTTTTCTTGAAAACAAAAAAATTCTTAACTTTTATTTATAAGTAAAAAATAAATAAAGTATAAATAATTGATGACATAAAATTAAGATAAAAGACAAAAAAAACCATCAAATAAACTGTGCATGAAAAAGTTAAGACACGACTAGGACATGGCTGCGTATGTATAAATTGATTGCATACATATTTGCTTTTTTCCTTTCCCTTTTTTCTTTTCATTATATAGAGATTTTTATGTTAAAAAATTATACAAATATTTTGTAATTTTATTAATTTCATAAAATGTCACACAATAATATGAGAACATATAATAATATAAATTTCATATTTTTATATAATAAAATACACCTAAATTGACCAAAATAATAAAATTCAAATTGTCAACTAAATCGATTTTTACTATAATTCTAATGTTCTTCTAATTTGGTTTAATAACAACATTCTCCTTAATCATCATTTGGTAATTCTCTTAATTCTAACATTTCTTTCAGTTTGACAAATGCTTCAAATTTTAATGGGTTCATGAGAATGTCAATTACTTGATCTTCAAATTTACAATATGTTAATTCAATTTTTTTTTTATCAACATGTTCTCTCAAAAAATAAAAATGAGTATCAATATATTTACTCCTTTCATGTGTCACTAGATTTTTGGATAAATTAATTGAAAAAATATTATAAACAAATATCTTTGTAAGAACTTCAACTAGAACATAAATCTCACTTAACTAATTATAAAACTAAATAGTTTAACAAATACTTGAAGTTGTAGCTACATACTTTGCTTTATAGGTGTAAAATGCCATAATAAATTGTTTCTCGGATAACCATGAACAAGTAGTAATTTCAAAGTTGAAACAACAACTAGAAGTACTTCTACAATCATTAACATCTCCACTTTATTCACTATTAGAATAGTCTATAAGAGTACAACTTTTAGATAAAGGATAAAGTAGATTATAATCATAAGTCCCTTTTATGTAATGCATAATGCTCTTACCAACTTGCATATAAGGTTGGCAAGGAGATTCCAAAAATTGACTAATCAAACCAACTCCATAAGATATGTTAAATCTTATACATATTAGATATCTTAAACTCTCAAAAATCTGCTTGAAACATATAGAATCAATAAGTATTTCACCACCTTTTTATCTTTTTACTTTTTTATTTGACTTTTATTTAGTCCTGAAAATTCACTTCATATTAATAACTTTTTAATCTTATGAAATATTAATAGCCTCCCATGTATTATTCTTTTCAATTTCATTTATTTTTTCATTTATAACATTTAACCACTTTGTATTTTGAATTATCTTATCAAATGATACAGGTTCACAATTTGCAAACATGGCAAAATACAACAAATCCTCATCATTATCAATGATATTATCAGGAATTACTTCATAATCTTGCAATCTAACTGATTATTAGCAATTTCTCTTTGGTCTTCCATTATGTCGAGTTTATGGTATAAGATTCTTTGTAGCAATTAGTGAAACTTCACCATTTGCATTAAGGACTACAATGTGGGTTTTCTCTTTTCCTAGGGTAGTAACTAAATATCTTTGAGAGTTATTTTACTTATCAACATCAAAATCCAAGAATCATCTTTAACAAAGGTTACATTTCTATTTACAATCACCTTTTTTGTCATATGATTAAATAACTTATATCCTTTTTTTATGTAACCAAGAAAGATTATTTTCACTCCATAATCATTTAGTTTTGTCCTTATTTTTGTTGAAATGTAAGCATAAGCAATAAAATCAAAGACTTTGAGGTGCCTTATATTAGGCTTAAAACCATTTTGTGCTTTTTCAAGAGTAACATATAGAATACTTATTATTAAAGATTTATTCAACAAGTAAACAAAATGCAAAATAGCTTCTACCCAAAAGGGATTAAGTACTCTTTTGGTCTTTAACAAGCTTTTAACCATATTCAAGATTAATTTGTTCTTCCTTTTAGTAACTCCATTATACTTTAGGGTGTATAAGGTATAAGGAATTGTGACTTCATACTTGATTACTTCATAATATTCCTTGAACTCATTAAAAATATACTTTCCACCTCTATTTGTGATTGAATTTTCATATAGTATCCACTATATCTTTTAATGTATGCTTTAAACTTCTTAAAACAGTTAAACACATTAAACTTTTTTTGTATACAATAAAGTCATGTTTTCCTTGTAAAATCATTAATGAACATAGATCATTTTTCTTCTCTTCACTCTTATATATATATGAAGCTTAAGAAAAAATGAAATAGTCACAAAAAATGTAATATTAGCAGAGATCAAATAATAATTTTATTTAGAAGAGTAATACCTATACTGTTTTTTAAGACAACAGTATTCCAAAAAGATATACTTGAGGGATTTGAGATCAAATTTAAACACTTTAGAGTGAACATTATGAACAAAACAAATACACCAAAAAATATATGTTTTAATCTAGAATAAAGAATGAGAAGGAAATAAAACAAAGTAAGAAATATCATCATTGAGAACTAATAAGGGTATACAATTAATTAAGAAACAGATTACAAAAAAAAAAAAAAAACCTTTAGCAACTTTCAGTCAATGTCTATTTTTACTTTCTGCAACACCATCTTGAATTGGAGTGTCAACACACAAAAACTGATGAAGTTTTTCATTCTGTGTCATATAAGAATTAAAAGGCTCAGAAAAGTATTCTTTTACATTATCATTCCACAAAACATGGAAAGAAACATTACATTGTGTTTTAATCTTAACACAAAAGGTATAAAATATGAAAAATAATTTTGAATGATTTTTCATTAAATACAACCAAGTAATACAAGAATAATTATCAATAAAAATAATAAAAACTAGGTTTAGGCACCCATCCTTATTTACTTTGAAAAAAATTATTTTCTCATCTACAATATTTGTCTTCTTTAAATTGTAAGTCCTGTCAATTTACTAAATATCATGTGTATCTTAGTTGCCTAGGGTCAATAAACAAGCAACATCCCCTTTTGAGTTGGTACATTTTAATGTTTACAATCCGTGTTCAATTAACCACTAGAAGGTCAAGAGGTGTCAGAGCACTTAGAGAAGTAATGGGCCTTAGTACTATCGAAGAAGTGGTTTCAAGAACATACTGACCTCCAAACTCACATCCTTTACCAATAATCTTCCCCATAAAAAGATATTAAAAGACATAATGATTGCAAAAAAATGAGATAAAACAAAGATTATCTCTCCAAAATTGATTTATTTTGTTAATAGAGATTAAATTGAATGAGAAATTAGGTAAATATAAGATAGATGACAATGAGAGGACTGATGTAAGAACAACAATTCCAAAACCCACAACAAGAGTAATTGAACTATCAACTAAAGTGACACTTGGAAGATTTATGTGAGAATTAAAAGGTGAAAGAATACTTATGTCATCTATTATATGATCTGTTGTACATAAGTCAATGATCCATTTTCAAGATGATGACAAGAAACATATAATTGGTTTACTTGACTTATCACTGATGACTGAACTAGGATTAACGGAATATTGCAAGGCTTGGCATTGAGTAAAACGAGCAAACTCATCAAGAAAAATAAGCACAGATTTATCAATGGAAGAAGATGCAGTATTTATATGACCACTCTCGTGAGTCACAATATTAGCGACCTGAGATTGCTACTGAGGTTTGTCATAAAACTCCTAACAATTATATCTTGTATGACCAAGTTCCCCATAATGTTAACAAGTTGGTTTAGTTTGATTTTCATTTCCATGACCACTATTCCAACCAAAACCACGACCACTACCATCTCTGTCACCTCAACCACCTCTATCACCATCATTGTCATGACCAGCCTCATTCCAAGTACTTCAACCCATAAGGCATTAATAGTACTATGAGGAAAAGGCTAAAATCCATTTGCACATTTCAATCATGTAAAGATGTCATAAAAGAAGTAATTTCCGAGTTGGATATAATCTATCTTCAAGAAGCATCAAATTTAGATGATAACCCTACATGAAAATGTTAAATTAATTAACATGAG
The DNA here is from genome assembly GCA_019804595.1 of Bruguiera parviflora. Classification (NCBI taxonomy): domain Eukaryota; kingdom Viridiplantae; phylum Streptophyta; class Magnoliopsida; order Malpighiales; family Rhizophoraceae; genus Bruguiera; species Bruguiera parviflora. The sequence continues at coordinate 5,296,086 of CM034060.1, forward strand.
TGGCCCTTGCTATTTAAAGTATGACCCAATATAAAACGTCTAATATGATGGTTGGTTAGACATAATGGTAATTTGGATTATTGGGTTTAAAATCCCTTCACTCTCCCTATTCAAAGATAATTGTTACAGGAAGGATAATTGTTATCTGAAAAGAGGGGTAATTCCCTAATTAAAAAGAATTCTCACAGAAAAGAGGGTAACGTTTGTCATTACAGATTTTTTCCTTCTCTCCACTATCAGAGAAAACAAAAGGCAGTAAAAGGGAAGAGTATGACAAAAGAGAAAAACCTTTTAGGAACAAATTGGAAGAGGATTCTCATCACTGCAATAAAACTTCAACATCATGGACAACGGTACATCAATTTTATTATAGTTTGTGTGCTAGTATTTGCACAAAGAAAAGATTATGTATTATAGAAATATGAATTTTTATGAAGAAAAATTCTAGAAAAGTCTAACAATTGATATCAGAGTCTGTTTTGTGAATACTATAATTTGTTACAATATTCATATCGTTCAAAAAAAAAAAAAGGCTAGTGGTTAAAATATTTATGCCCATATATTGGCCTGGCTAAAGGATTCTCGCTGGCCACTAGGCCCTTCGCCGTCAGAATTTGCCGATGGGAATGTGCACCGGCCGTGGGACCCTATAAAAAAAAAAATGGTCCTGGCCATGGACAACAGGTGCATAAAGGAAAACGGTCGGCGTCGGGAAAGTGGAAAAGTATGTTGGGCTTAGGACTTTGTGCCGTTGGGGACCCGGATCGGTTTGTTGGGTACAGCAGGAAGACTTCCGGTAAACACGTGCTTCCGGGTAGGCCGGGACCTGAAATGGTGGTGGAAGGGCTCCCAGTGAGCATCGTGCATCCGGGTATGCTAGGACCCAAATTGGTGGAGGAGTGCTGTCAAAGTTTGTCAGCGTAGAGCATACGCCAGCCACTAGCAACTGCGCCGCAGGTGGTTGTTGGTGTAAGGTGTAAGTCAGCTATTGGAATAATGCGCCACTTATATATTGGCCAGTGCTGACTCTCACAGAATGGAAAATCAAATTTTGAAAGTTTTTTAGTTACCAAAGTAGCCTAACTTGAAAAGATTTGAATGTTTGACTGTGAATTTCAATTATTCATTTTGATGCTAATAAAATATTGTACATAAATAAGAGTAGTTATTAATTATGAGGTTAGGAGATCATCTAAAGATGGATCATTACTAATAATTAATGACACTAAAGGGGATTAATTGATATATTAGGTAAATATGATTGTATATCCATAGATAACATTTATGTTAACTTTAGTATGATTGATTGATCTATCAAAGTATATCTAAATTATGTATCTGATGATCACCTAAAAGTGAACTTAAATATATAATCAAAGTTTATAATGTGTGCATCTGAATCCATTAGAGTTTACTCAAAGCGTTAATGTGTAAATTTGGATCATGTTTGTAGCTTCCAATAATATTTTTGCCTTGGGCAATAGATGATCAAATTCAATGGGCTGAATTATGCAGAATGGTCTGAGCATATTCAGTTTCATTTAGGTGTTTTGGGTTTGGACTTAGCAGTCATCTCAGATGAAAAGCCTGCAACCATTACTGAGACCAGTACGGAATATGATAAGTCTCTTCATGAGGCTTGGGAACGGTCTAATAGGTTGAGTTTGAATTTGATGCGAATGACGATAGCTGAAAATGTCAAACCATCGATACCTAAGATGAGAAATGCAAGGGAATTTATGATGAGAATTGAGGAATACTCTCAATCAGATATAGTTGATAAATCCATTGTAGGAAGCCTGATGAGTGAGCTGACGACCAAGAAATTTGATTGGTCATAACCCATTCCTGATCATATGATTAGTATGGCTAATCTAGCGGCAAAGTTGAAGACAATGGGCATAGATGTGAGTGAATCCTTTTTGGTTCAATTCATCATTAACTCACTCCCTCCTAAATTTGGTCAGTTCTAAGTGAATTACAACACTATCAATGAGAAATAGAACCTTCAAGAAATTAAGGCCATATTAGTTCAAGAAGAAGGGAGATTAAAGAAGATGAAAGATCACTCTATTCATCTCGTTGTTCATAATGATGCTAGTACTAGCGAGTCTAAACCATATAAAAGGAATAAGAAGAAAGACAAGGCCTCTATAAAAGTCACTAAAGGTCAGATCCAAAAAGATCAAAAATTCTTCTTCTGTAAATGGGTTGGTCACTTCAAGAAAAATTGCCCAAAAAGAAAGGCTTAGTTTAAAAAGAAAGGTATATACTATATATCAGTATGTTTTGAATCAAATGTAATTGAAGTACCTAATAACACTTGGTGGTTGAACTCTGGAGCTACTATTCATGTGTCACATATTATGTAGGGATTCCTTTCAATCCAGCACATAATAGGAATTGAGAAGTTCCTTTATATGAGAAACATAATGAAGGCATAAATAGAAGGAATTAAGACGTACAGATTGATCTTGGATACTAAGTGTCACCTAGATCTGGAAAAGTGTCTCTATATTCCTGAATGTGCTAGAAATTTAGTTTCTGTTACAAGGTTGGATGAAGTAGGATTTAATCTTAAGATTGGAAACGATGCATTTTCATTATATAGACATTCGTACTATTATGGATCTAGTACTTTGGTTGATAATTTGTATCATTTCAATCTTGATGCTATGTATGCTGATTCTTTATTTCTTATTGAGCATAGTATAGGTAACAAACATAATATGCATGATGATAGTTTTGCTTTCTTATGGCATCAAAGATTGGGTCATATATCCAAAGAAAGGATATTGAGGTTGGTGAAAGGTGATGTCCTGCCTCAATTGGATTTTACTGATTGAGAGATGTGTGTTGATTGTATAAAAGGGAAACAAACAAGACACACATCTAAGAACCCAGCCATGAAAAGTAATGAACCTTTAGAATTGATACACACTGATATTTGTGGCCCCTTTGATATTTCAACATGGGGTGGTGAGAAATATTTCATCATATTTATAGATGACTACTTACGATATTATTATTTATATCTACTGCATGAAAAGTCTCAGTCAATAAACACCCTGGAGGTGTTTATTAATGAAGTGGAAAGGTAGTTAGATAGAAAAGTGAAAGTGATTAAGTCAGACAGGGGTGGTGAATATTATGGTAAATTCAATGAAAGTGGACAATGTCCTGGTCCATTTACAAAACTTCTTAAAAATCAAGGCATATATGCACAGTATACAATGCCTGGTACACCATAACAGAATGGTGTAGTGGAAAGGTGGAATCACACAGTTATGGATATGGTTAGGAGCATGTTGAGTTACAGTACTATACCTTTATCATTGTGGATGCATGCGTTTAAAATTGCTGCATATCTGTTGAATAGGGTTCTTAGTAAGGCTATTCCTAAGACTCCTTATGAGTTATGGACAGGTAGAAAACCCAATTTAAGACACTTTCATGTTTGGGGTTGTTTAGCAGAAGTAAGGATATATAATCCACATGAAAGAAAGCTTGATGCAAGAACCATTAGTGGTTACTTCATTGGCTATCCTGAGAAGTCCAAAGGGTATAGGTTTTATTGTTCTAATCATAGTACTAGAATAGTTGAGTCTACTAATGCTTGGTTCATTGAAAATGGTCAGTTCAGTGGGAGTTAGGAATCACGAAAAGTGGATATTAGAGAATTACAAAATGAAAGATCCATATTAAGTACTTCTACTCAAGTTGTTATCCCTACACCTAGTGTTTCTACTCAACTTGTTGTTCCTTTTGTTGCATCACAATTACGCAACACATAAAGATAACAAATTGATATTCAAAACACACAAAGTGAATACATAAGAGATGAACTGAGTGACAATGTGCAGGTTACCAATGAGCAAGTGATACCACAAGAAATAGCATTACGGAGGTCTACAAGACAGAAAAGACCAACTATATCGAATGATTATGTGGTTTACTCACTTGAACATAAATCTAAATTAAGCATTGATAAAGATCTAGTGTCATTTAAACAAGCCATATGATGTAATGATTCTGAAAAGTGGTTCGATGCCATAAAGGAAGAGATGAAATCAATGGATGTAAATCAAGTCTGGGAACTAGTAAAGTTGCTTGAAAGATCAAAATGAGTTGGCTGTAAGTGGGTCTTTAAGACCAAGTAAGACTCAAAAGGTAACATTGAAAGGTACAAAGCCAGACTTGTTGCCAAAGATTACACTCAAAAGGATGGTAATGACTATAAGGAGACTTTCTCTCCAGTCTCTAAGAAGACTTCTTAAGAATTATTATGGCTTTAGTGGCTCACAATGACCTAGAGCTCCACCAAATGAATATAAAGACAGCCTTTTTAAATGGTGACTTAGAAGAGAAAGTGTATATGGACCAATCTAAAGGTTTCATAACCACAGGGTAAGAAAATTTGGTGTGTAAATTAAAGAAATCAATATATGGACTAAAACAAGCTTCTCAACAATGGTATATTAAGTTCAATAATACCATTACGTCATATGGTTTTGTAGAAAACACCGTTGATCGGTGTATCTATATAAAGGTTAATAGGAGTAAGTTCATTATATTAGTCCTATATGTCGATGACATTCTTTTGGCTGCTGATGACATAGGTTTGTTACATAATGTCAAGAAATTTCTCTTTGAAACTTTTGAAATGAAAGATATGAATGAGGCATCCTATGTGATAGGAATAGAAATATTCCGCAATAAATCATATGGATTGTTAGGATTGTCTTAGAAAGGCTATATCAATAAAGTATTAGAGAGATTTAGAATGGAAAATTGCTCTACAGGAATAGTTCCAATTTAGAAAGGGGACAAGTTCAGTGAATTGCAATGTCCAAAGAATGATTTGGAATGAAAATCAATGTAATCCATTCCCTATACATCGCTGGTTGGAAGTTTGATGTATGCTCAAACATGCATTCGGCCAGATATTAGTTTCGCTGTTGGAATGTTAGGCCGATATCAAAATAATCCTAGAATAAATCATTCGAAAGGTGGAAAGAAAGTACTTAGGTACTTACAAGGCACTAAGGATTATATGCTTACTTATAAAAGATCAAGTCATCTTGAAGTAGTGGACTACTCGAATTCAGATTATGCTGGATGTGTAGATTTGAGGAAATCTACATTTGGTTACATGTTTTTGTTGGTTGGAGGAGCAGTTTCATGGAAAAGTGGGAAGCAGTCTGTCATTGCTACTTCCACTATAGAGGCTGAATTTGTAGCATGCTTTGAGACTATTGTTCATGCATGGTGGTTGCGGAATTTTATCTTAAAGCTTGATTTGGTCGATAATATAGAAAGGCTGTTAAGAATTTATTGTGATAATTCTGCAGCCGTTTTCTTCTTTAAGAATGATAGGTATTCTAAAGGTGTGAAACATATAGATTTGAAATACTTATTTGTTAAGGAAGAAGTGCAAAACCAAAGAGTGTCTATTGAGCATATTGGTAATGAATTGATGATAGCGGATCTGTTAACTAAAGGTTTGCCACCAAAAATATTTACTGGACATGTTGAACGGATGGGCATTTTGGACAGGTCCACATTCTCTTGAAAGTCAATATCTTGTACTGCTCATATCATTGTGACACTTATGAATTCAATGAAAATTATGGTTTTGTTTGCGCTCTGTTATCTCCATTTAATTGTATACAGTTATAGTTTGTGAGATAAGTAATAGCATATTTGGAAATGACAATTAAAGTTTCAATGTTCCTTGGTTAGGTTATTATGAATTATGATGATTATGTGATATATGGAAGAAATCATATCACTAAAAGATATGTGATCATCATGATTCAATCATTCTAATTCAATCAAGTATTATGGTTTGATGATCTTTAAGGATTGTGCACACTTATTTGTTATTGATTCATCAAGTCATAATATGGCCAAGTGGGAGATTGTTAAATTAATTAACATGAGTGACCCTTATTATTTAAAGTATGATCTAATATAAAAGGTTTAATATGATGGTCAGTTGGATATAATGGTAATTTGGGTTATTGGGTTTAAAATCTCTCCACTCTTTATTCAAAAATAGCTGTTACAAGAAAAGATAACTATTACAGGAAGGATAATTGTTATATGAAAAAAGGGGTAATTCCCTAATTAAAAAGAACTCTCATAGAAAAGAGAGTAACCTTTGTCATTATGAATCTTTTCCTTCTCTCTATCGTCAGAGAAAACCAAAGACAGTAAAAAGAAAGAGTAGGAGAAAGGAGAAAAATCTTTCAGGAACAAATTAGAAGAGGATTCTCATCTCTACAATAGAACCTCGACTTTATGTACAGTAGTACATCAATTTTGTTACAATTTGTGTGCTATTATTTCCGTAAAGAAAAGATCGTTCATTATAAAAATATGAATTTTTATGAAAAGAAATCCTAAAAAAGTCTAATAGAAAACTCGTAATAACCATCTCCTCCCATTAAGACTGTTGTGTTCGCACGTCAAGACTAAAAGGAAGAAGAACATTCAACTCTTTATATACCGGTCTAAAGTCCTTAGTTTCTATCATTAAGTTTGTGTTATGTGATCTTTGTTATCGTAGGAACATCTAAAATAATAGTATTCGCATTTGTGCTCTTAGTCACTTTATGGTCGATCGTTATAATCAAAGTAAATAATGTCAATGGAAAAAAGTGACTCGACAAGACTGCACAACTGATGAAATAGATAAAAGAAATGAAGAAGAATGATAGAATATTGGTACTATAGTTTCTTTAGGTTTCTCCCATATGGAAATTCTGTCTCTCGGGAGAATTTTCTCTCTCTTGTGAGACTTTTTTCTTTTCGGAGTATTTTCTGTCTCTCTTGGGACACTTCTCTCTCTAATAGAATCTCTCTAAATCAGCTTTAATACTATATAAAAGAAATTTTTTTTATTGTATTTTCGTTTATAATACAAAATGGCTACATATACAAGCAAGTGATCAATCTCTCCTATAAGCAAGTCCTATAATCAGCTATATAATCAGTCTTATGATCAGTTTTTTAATCAAATAATTATATTTACTTATTTTATATATAAATAATAATATATTGACTTATTATATTTAAAATAAGAAGCGAAGGAATTTTCAAATAGAAATCAACTCACAGCTACAATGAAAGGCTAAGCATAGACCCCCACTATGCTAATGTTAATCCTATTACGCGCTGAGTTTATTTCAATCTTTTTAGGACGTGGTGGTCCACTCATCCATCTCCCTGGAGCCGCAGTTTTGGCCAAGTTCATCTGCATCATGTTGCAGGCAACAATGGAGGCTATTTTCTCGGCATGTCTTATTTTCAAGAGCTGCTTCTGCAGGTCCTCCTAATGGCAGCCGCTGCAACGTGTTTTAAACTTCTCTTCCACCATACAATGGGGTGACCCCACACATTTTTATTTTGCAACAGCCCTTAAATTTCAAGGAACATTCTGGGCTGCGGAATTTAAATAAGACAACATCGCGGCAGGATTGAGATTTACTGGCATTCCTAAGTATTGCAAGACGCAGTTCGTCATCCAATTTCACGAGTATGTGCTCTGTCTCAGTCCCATGATTTCCAAGATTAGAACTTGAAAATGACCACAAAGAATGAGAGAAATGATTGTCTCCAATATGGCATACATAACGAAATTCATCGTGATAGCATCCTGCAATGCCACATGGTTTGTAAACGATGCCAAGAGCAAACCCCAAGAAAAGGCAAGTTGACGGAAACTGGACGCTGATTGAGTCTCCAACACTTCGATGCTTGAACCACCCCGGAATCCTACTCCCCATATATATTATTGAAAAACCAGGAGTTGTCCCGAATTCCTGTAGAGAAAAATATATTAATTTTCTATTATCAATAAAATAATAGAAAAAAACTGAAAAAAATAGTCGGTAGAGCAGAGAGGGAGAGACCTTGTACCGATGTTGAGTTGTTATGAAATTGGTAAGATCACACACCATGTCCCCGCATTCCTTCTCATCCAATTTCATGCAATCTGCAAAGTTGAACATGCGGTGTTCGCTAAAGTTCAAAGACTCAAAGACTAGACATGAAAGGGCAGCAGATATTGTTTCCAGCGATGTGCAACGAGAAGCTATCATCTGATGTAGATTTGGTGGAAGTTCTAGTAAGTACTGAAGGCTTTTGCAGTCAGCTATAAAGAGAAACTCCAGCCGAGAAAGTTGTTTGATGCTAGCAGGGATGGTCTTAAAACTATTGCCTCTCAAATTTAGCACTGTTAAGGAGTATAAACATCCCAGGTCAGTCGGTAATTCCAGGAGATTGCAATTTGATAAATTCAATGATTGCAGACGACCTAAGGAGAAGTTCTCCGGCTGCTCCTCCTCCTCTACGGTTTGGGGGAATTCTGTTAGATTTGAGCAGCCATCAAGATGAAGTTCTTCAAGAAAATGTAGCTTCCAGATGGTGCTCGGCAGTATTTGAAGCTCAGTGCAGCCGGTCAAAGACAAGAGGCGAAGTTCACTGAGCCAGACAACTGATGAGGGCACTTCTATTATTGCAGTCTCGTCCAAATATAATTCTTGCAATTTCTTGGAGATCTCCGGAAACTTCTTTAAAGCTGAGCAACCCGAGAAATAAAGGTTCTCAAGCGATTTCAAATCAACGCTACTTGGGAGACTCTCCAACTGAGAACAATTACACATTAACAGCTCAACGAGGTTATCGAGATATTCCAGTGATGCCGATGGCACCTCTTTGATCGCAGTGCCACTTAAATCTAAATATGCTGTACTCCGCGGAACCTTTGGGAAAGTTCTGAGATTTGAACAGCCGTGTAGGTTAAGCCTTCTAAGATAATTCGAATCACTGAGGTCTGGAAGGCTTCTAAGCTTTGTACAGTTGGCCAGGTTTATCAGAGTAACGTTGGTGAGATGGCATATAGGAGAGGAGACCTCACACAAACTGCCACATCCGCGTAAATTCAACTGCGTAACGTTCCGAGCCCACGAGAGGTTCAAAATTTTCCACAGTAAATCACGCAGACTAAGGTTAATATTCCTTGATGTGCCCAGATCCTGAAATCCGGGGGAAAAAAGAAAGAAAGAAAGAAAGTATAATAGATTAATTTGTTTGTAAAAGCAATTGTAAAAATATACATGTGTTTGTATGATGCAATAAAACAAGGCAAACCTGCATTTCATCACAGAATAGTTCAATAAGATTGCTGTTGGGCAAACAAAGCTCAATTAGGTTCTCGGGGTTGAAATTTGCTGGCAAAGATTCCAATGGGTATCCGTCCCAAGAAAGATATCTCAGTTCATCAGGAAGGATACTGATGCCATTAGGATGGTGCAGTTTACATTTGGAAAGCCTGTGATAGTCATGGATTTCAAGAAATTTAAGGTTTGTCATCCTTGCAAAGGTATCTTGATGCAACTGTACCTCTTTCATTTCTACTGTCTCCAAGCGTATGCCTTTAATTTTTTTGGTCCCCTAACAAACGAAGGACAGCAGAGAAGACATAAGTCAATTTGAAAACGTATATTAATAACACATAGGTTGCCTTCGTATGCACCGATCAGTAAAAGCTCAAACCGTAAACAAACAAAAGTTCAAATCTTACCGAATTTCTTCTGAATACTTGGTAAATGTCTTCACGATTCCACAGCCAACTACGTTCACCTGGATCTTCTTCTGATTCTTCTTGTACAATTTTTCTGCCCATTTCTCGCAATAAATCATGCATTTCCATCAAAAAAACCTTTGAAGTCCCATCAATGTCAAAAATAGTTATGAGAGACTTATTAAAGAGAACACTCAACTCAATTTCTGTTGAAAAACCACAACCGTCTAGTAATTTTATAACACGATCCTTACTCCAATCTTGAAAACTATAAGCAGCAATCCAAAGAAAGAGCTCTTTCTGCTTCTTTTCTAAGCTGAAGTAGCTAGTTCTCAGTACATCTTGGATTTCTTTATTAGGAGCATTTTCCAATTTCTTTGTCGTACTTTCCCACTCTTTTTTGCTTTTATCTGACAAAGAGGAACCCAACACTTGGAGAGCTAAAGGAACACCTTTAGCATAACGGACAACCAAACTTGACAATTCACTCAGATCATCTGTGGGAACATTGTGTTTAAAGGCGTGCAAACTAAATAATTGAAGAGCATCATGGTGCAATAATGCTTCCACTTCATATATAGCATCGACAACGTGTTTGAGTAGTTGCCTATCCCTGCTTGTGACGATGATTCTACTTCCTGGACTGTACCAACCACGATCCCCAGTCAAATATTCAAGTTGCTTCCTATCATCCACATCATCAAGAACAACCAAAACCTTTATACCCCGAAGCATATGGAAAAATTGCCCAATATCAGGCATGTTGATTCTTGTTATTTTTTCCTCCAGGACCCCAGAAAGAAGCTTTTTTCCCAATTTTTCTAATCCACGTTTTTCTGATTCTTCCCTTACATTTGCAAGAAAGCAGCATCTTTCAAACCGACATTTAATTTGGCCAAAAAGAGCTTTGGCAATAGTTGTCTTGCCTATCCCGCCCATGCCCCAAAGTCCAAGAATAAAAACACCGTCCGACGACTCACTGCACAATAATGTTTGGAGCTGCTCAATGCGGGGACCTATTCCCACTAGGCCTTCTAAAGGACTCGGCCACATCTTTTGCAAATCTTTACAGATGCAATGCACGATTCCATCAACGATGGCCGACTCCGACCTACCACGAACAAAAGTGTGTAGATTGAAATTAAATGAAATAAGTGTGGTTTAGGGAAAAATCAAATGTAAATACAACGAAATACATCACGGGGAATTTGAATACATCGTAAGAGAAATGAAGCAGTACCTGCAATCCTTTGTGGCCCATCCAGATAGATTGGCGGCTTTAGTCAAGGCAGCCCTCCATCTTTGCAGTTTCTCTGCATTTGAGTTGAAGTTTGCCTCATGTCCAACAAATGCTTCTGCACAATTCCCAGTCTGCTTCCTTACATCTGATGGATCAATGTGATAGAATACCGGGATGACCTTCTGCCCTCGGGTGTCAATACATTCCACTATCTTCGCAAGCTCATCTAAGCACCATCTGGAAAAAACATAACCTCTGGAGAAGACAACAACGGCAAACATAGACTCTTCAATAGCATTCAAGAGCGCCTGGGAGATTTCTTCTCCATTTCTGAGTTCACTGTCCATGAAAGTCGTGATTGATTTTCGGCACAGAGCTGAGTGGAGATGGCTTACGAAGCTGTGACGAGTGTCTTCGCCCCCGAAACTCAAGAAAACATCGTGTTTGAACAAATGGGTAGGGAGACAAGAAGCGGAACTGGGGGAAGCCATGGGAAGATGTATTGCTAGACAAGCCTTGCCTTCTGTACCATACATATGTAGGCTTCAGCTATAAATAAATACATGTCAATGTCACAAAGAATAATGCCCACTTAATTTCCACCCGCCAAAGTTCCATGAAGTGTTCTGCTCGCTGGATCTCACCATCGTCAACATGGCACCATAAATCCTTGGCTGGCCGAAAGTCTTTCTTGCTTGTTGATCTCACCATCTCACCACCGTCCGGCCAAAAGTCTTTCATTTTGGGGCCTGCAGTTCTTTGCCGCTAAAGATACGTCAAATTAATTCATGAGAAAAAACAAACTGCAGCACTTTTTGGCTGGAGACTGGTCACAAGTTGCCAACTGTATTATTAAACAATTCACTAATACTTAACAAATTGAATTTGAATCTTGTAAAAAGTTAAACGTTACTAATTATTGGAGACTATCTCTTACTTATCTTCTAAATGCTAAAAATCTTATTTTTGACATTGGCTTCAAATGTTACTATCTCACCATATATTTTCTTAAAAGAAATGAAACTCTTGAAATTCTCAGTTATGTTTCTAAAGAATTCATGTGTAATTTGACCAAATTTGTTACAATTGCAACAAATGATCTCATTCTTATTACCTTTTTTCTTAAAAGATTTCTTGCCACTTCACTTCTTCTTTCTCTAAAGTTATGTAACTCTTTTAGTTAAAATGATAATCTCTTTTTCATCGTCTTCTTAATTGTATTGATCACTCTTTTAAAATCATCAACCACAGTATTTATTCTTAGTAACTTTCTCAATTTTTATTCTTTATGTTATTCAATCTCATAAATTGATTAAAGTTATGATCTGGTCAACCAATCATAATTTTTTTTTATTTTTTTAAATTTGAAACTTCTAACTCTTTATTTATCTCTAAACAACCATAACTATGGTTAAGTTGATATGTCTAAAGTTTTTATAATTTTTTGCACTTCATTACTTGAAATCTTTTTTGGTATCTGGTTAATCTTAAATACTGATTTGATCCACTAAATCAAATTTTTTGTATTTTTTTCTACTTCTCTTCTCTTTTTATCAATTTGTCTAGTTGATAATATAAGTCAAATAGCCTAAACTTTTGAATTTTTACAATTTTTTCTTTCTACCAAATCTTTAAAGATCTAAATTAATATCTTTTCAAAAATAAAAATTTAATAGAAGATAATATTTTTTATAATATTATTAATTCAATTCAAATTTAAAATTTAAAATTCATACTATAAAATGTATGAAATAAAATAATATATTCTTAAATAAAATTTTCATATTTATTCATCAACCAAATAATAATGAAAGATAATAATTAAATTAAATTAATATTAATCAAGTATAAGGACATATCAAAATAAGAAAAATATATATATATAATTAATTTCATCAATACTCTTTTAAAATTATTCTATGCAAATACCTTCTAATTCATTGGTAAATCTGCTAGTTTCATGCTATTCAAAAAGTTCTGAAACTTTTCAATAGCTAGACTATCATATGACGACAAATTGACGTTCTCCTTCTTTGCTCTCCACTCCCCAGAACATTGAAGTGTTCCTTTGAGCACCATAGACCATCAATTTCACTTTGATATGTCTAAACTTTCTATAATTTTTGGCACTTTATTACTTGAAATCTTTTTTAGTATCTAATTAATCTTAAATACTGATTTAATCTACTAAATCAATTTTTTTTTCTTACTTCTCTTTTCTTTTCATCAATTTGTTTAGATTATAATATAAGTCAACTAGACTAAATTTTTAAATTTTCACAATTTTTTTTAATCAAATTTTTAAAGATTTAAATTAATATTTTTTCAAAAATAAAAATTTAATAAAAAAATATTTTTTATAATATTATTAATTTAATTTAAATTTTAAATTTTAAATTTATATTATAAAAAATATAAAATAAAATAATATATTCTCTAATAAAATTCTCATGTTTATCTATCAATCAAATAATAATAAAAGATAATAATTCAAATAAATTGAAATTAATCTAATATAAGGACATATCAAAATAAGAAAAAAAAAAATATATATATATATATATATAAGTGAAATTAATTTCATCAATATTTTTTTAAAATTATTCTAAGTAAACACCTTCTAACTCATTGGTAAATCTGCTAGTTCCACGCTACTCAAAAAATTCTGAAACTTTTCAATAGCTAGACTATCATATGACGACTGACTGACGTTCTCCTTCTCTGCTCTCCACCGACCACAACATTGAAGTGTTCCCCCCGAGCACCATAGACCATCAATTTCACTTTTCAAAGAGCACAACTCGGCCCATACGGCACTCTGCTCCCGCCATAAATTAGGAGTATAAATGTTAAGCAGCACAACAGTCTTATTCAGAGTTTTAAGAATCCTTTCGCAATAATATACCGCTATTTGATGGCACCCTCTCGAGCCAGAAGCACGGCGCTATTCCACATGAGAACCAACCCACCTACTTTTCTAGTTGAATTGGGGATAAAAGAATTAAATGCAAGTTCTCAAACATTTAGGTATTAAAGAGAGTGATGTTTTAAATCATCCACGTCGTAATTCTAGTTTATAATTTGGGAAATGATTTCGCTCTGGTAATTGACGTTTCATAAAAAATAAATAAACAAATGTCGGTCATAGCAATCGAATATCATAGCCCCTTTATGTGTTATTGTGATGTCTGCACACTTTCTCTGTGGTTGAACAACAGTAAATAGTGTGCCCCAATAGCTTACTTCCCCCCCCCCCCCCCCATGATTTTGATTTCTGCTCGTTGGGGGCACCCTCAGACTATCGTGTTCATCACGAGCTAGGTGCTTTCCAGGAGCATCTTCCTCCTGCAATTCGGATTGTACCCCAATTTAGATGAAGCAGCCTTTTTTTTTTTTTATTTAAATAATTTTATTTGCTATTTTTGGTTAACATTGTACTTATCCCTCCAAATAGAAAGATACCAAAATCTAAGAAACGCACGATGCTGCCATATTAAAATAATTGTGTGGTTTGTTTGTCTGCTATCGTCAATACTGATGGTAATACGATGATCTCTCTATCGAGACGTTATATTTTTAAACAAAAAAAATATATATATATATATATATATAACCAAGAAAAATGAGGAAGAAGGAAATTAAAAATAATAATAATAATTGCCCTATATATATATATATATATATAAGGATGCCCGTGCTCAGAAGAAAGATTGAAGGCATCGGCAATGCAACAACAAAAAGGCACTATATATATATATATATTTATTTTTTTTGTTACAAGATAAATAGAATCTTATTTTGTATAAAAGAAGAAGGTAACATAAACAAAAACATTGTTAAATGGAAAAAAAAAAATCTATTAATCTGATCAGTCAACCACAGAACTGAGAATCCAATTCTCTGACACAGATTAAATTTGACCCAGACTATATAACGGTGCCCAGACCAATAAACAATAACAGGAAAAGGAAAACACTAAAGAAACAAAAATTGTTGAAAGTTCGTAATGGACTAAGCCTAGAGTACGAAATTAGTGCTGCACTTCTGCGGCCACTCCTCATCTGGGCCAGCTTCACAATTTTATGTACACAACAATGGGTTGAGCGTTCCGACGTTGCTCTGCTCACATCAACTGGACCTATAATAAATATATTATGGCCGATGGCTCTGCTGTCCAGGTCTGGCCCTTATCTCAGTTCAATCGCACAGCACGCTTTAATTAAATAAATTTAGTTGCATTTTTAAAATCCAAAATCTCAAAATTTTAGCCTCAATTAATACTGATTAAATTAAAAATAAAAAAAATAAAAAGATATGGTGGCAGTGTTCTTTTTTGGTCTTTGGTTGACCCATTAAAAAGTCTACCGGCCATGTCAAATGCCAAATGGTAGGGAAAGGCATTCCAATTTTCATTGTGAAGCCAAACGTAAGGAAATGTAAATTCAGTAATCGTCACGTCAAATTTTGATTTTCTTTCAGGGATTAATGGAGTTTTTGCTTGATCGAATGCGCACAATGTCAGCCAAATTAAGCAGATATGTTTAGCGTGAACGTGAGAATTAAATTAGGTGTAAGAGCTAAAAAATTGAAAAAAAACAGAAACAGAAGGCCATAAACGGGACCGTAAAGACGTACTGAAAAAGACAAAAAATTGGGAGCATAAAGTGAAATTGAAATGATATATTACCTGCTTCAATATGGGATGCAACGTACGTATGTATTGTATATATCATTTGACGGTTGGCTTCTACAGCATAGACAAGAAGACCAATCAAAGATCGTTACCTGAGCTTGCGTTAAACATCCACACGATTGTGTAGCTGAATTGCCGAGCAAATCTCCTTTGGCAGTGAGCTTACTTACTTCCCTAGCATTGGGATATTTGCGATATTTCATCACCTAATGCAGACGAGTGGCCAACTGCCAATGGAGTGATTGCCCAGTAATGCACCCATGCACATTAATAGACAATGAAAGATTCAACTCAACTCAATTTTGTTGATGAACAGTTCCAAGCTCGATACCCACATATATATAGATGATGAGAAAAAAAGAAGGCATCTTCCATGCAAATAGCATATTCCAAGCACATCCACTGCTCAGCTGTCCTTGGGAAGTATGGTCAAGTATAAGTGGTCCTGTAGATTTCATTCTTAGTTCCCTAGTCCACTATTTTGTGGTCTGTACTAGGATTTCGCCAAATTAATTGATTAATAACTGCCTTTGTCCTATTCGTTATTTCCCCTCTCTGCTTTCTGCTATTAAAATTTCTTGTTAGTTTGAAAGGTCACAATTTCTTACCGAGTATTGATAATGTGCATGCACCCACATAGACGTAGTAATTACACTTTAAGTGATGTGCAGCCATTTATTAATTTGTTCCTTTTCTTTTTCAACAATGTCTGGATATTAAATTCTTTGTTTTTTTTTTTTCTTTTTAGATTTTGACGTGTCTTTTCATCCCTTGGACAAATCAAGATCATATATACAAGATAGAAACTCCTTTAAACATCCTTCACTAGAGGAGCTCAATCATCTTAAACGACTATATGTGCTAGTGCGACTTATTTTGGCCACGCAAGTTACTTTTCCTTTACATCTTTCGCAAATGGGAATTAAAAACCCATATTTTGGTGGGGATTTGAGGGGACGAGTTTAAATCCTTAGCCTCCTCACTAGATTTATTTTTCTTTTTTCATGTGGTGGTTAGTTCATGGACTACTTTTATGTCTCCCAAAACCATAACTCGACATTCTTTTTTGGTTCATTTGAAGTGTTATTGAGCCCTAAGATACACAATAATCATTGTTCTCGTTATTCATATAAACTTAGTACCTTATTTTTAGAATTATAACTTGAAATCGAACTTTAAATTCTTAAATGGTATTTTGTCTCACTTGACATCATATTGAAAATCTTAATGAATTTCTTAATTTGGATATACGCAATTATTTCCTGGGATATTTATATTTTTTCTTAAATGCATTAAACGGGAAAAATTAAGCAGAAGAACAGACAGTCAGGACCAGAAAATGAAATCAGAATAGCACAGTCTAGAAGATCTCGTTGGTGCTGTCTCGGTTTCATCCATCGGATATTCTCATATCCTACTATCTTGCCTTTATATATGGCCCTCTCCTTTTATCTATTTTTAGGTCAAAAGGTTAATGGACAACATGCAAGTTATGTATTCCATAAACAATATTAATTAGTGCGCGTTTATTTACAGTTAAAAGTTTAAAGGTATCAATACGTGTGCTTGTTCGCATGCACATATATGGGGAGTAATGTGCAACGTTTTCCATTACCGGCCTATGGATTAGTTGAGACACCATTTGAACTTTCAGAAGGAACGAAGGCTTAGACTTGTAATAAAGTGTGAGCCTGGCATGGGACGGAGAGAGAGAGAGTAGACAAGTAGCTTTCGTTAAATAAATAAATAAACCTAGAGAAAAAAAAAAGAAAAAAAGGAATATCTTAGCAATGCCTTTAATTGAAGATCATAAAGAGGTTCACTTCCGTACCCTAAGATATGCAACAAAAGATAATTTCCATCGATATCCCACAAATTGTCTCCATTTAAATTCAATGGGTTTGAATTCGAGACACATAATTTGAAAGCTCATGATGAAGTTCTTAATTGCTTAGCTGCCTCCTCTCGAGCCATCGACTTATTTTTATGGAAAAGTAAAAATTGCTTTCAGTAATTTTGAAGGAGAAAAAGGAAAAAGGAAAAAAAAATAAAAAATCTCTGGAAAGAATGAAGATGGGGACGAGACCTCGGCGGAAGGTGAAGCAAAATTGGGACCATGAAACCATGAATGAGAGAGGGAACATTTTCCGCAGGAATTGTACCGGGCATATCCTATTTCTATGCCGTATATCCAAACTCAGGGTGCGAATCATATTGTATATATTGCTTGCCTACTAATCCATTGCAGTGGCAACTCGAGCATTGATCGATAAAGGGTCTTGCTTTGCAAAGACAACTCATGCGTGGTTGTGGAATAACAGGGCGATTCTCCATTGGCAAAGAGAACACGCAGGTGCATAGATATATATGCATGCAAGCTTCCTGCTCTGCCAAAGGAGAATTGCCCTGCTATTCGCTAGCAGTCACTAATTAAATCAACAGAATTGGAGCCCTGTATATTGTTGCCCCTGTTCTAGCAATCATGGTTTAATTGTTTATCCTGTGCTATATTTTTTTCACATTTGTTTAATAATGAAGCTTATTCAGGATTTTTCCACCATACTTGGCAGGTATTTTCTTAGGCCAGCATGCATATTGTACAAGTGGCAGAGAGGCGAGGATCGGGAAGATCGTTGCTATGTATTGTCTTCATGGATGTCCGACTCAGGTACCTGAAGCCGAAAGGAGGACTTACGATGAACTGAGAATTATTGCATGAGAACAAAGAATTTCAGCTTGTTGAGAGTTCTGCTTAACCCCAAGTTGATACGATAATTAATGTGCACCAGTGGGATTAATTAATGTGAGCTTTTGCAATTTTAATTTATTGGAAATTTCAGAACGGAAATACTCCATTACTTTGTAATGATTTTCTATGATATACGTGTTATAAGCGATATTGAATATTTTTTTGAACGTTCACAATCACTTAAAAATCAGTAGACACTCTAGTTTTTTTTTTTTTTTTTTCTATTTTTTGAAGGAGTGAGTAATGCCCTCCGTGACAAAGATGAAATCCTTAGACAACATCCCCTCGACAACAAAACTACAAAAGGACCTAACAAAATGCCACCTTTGTTTCCAAGGCCACCCGAAACACAACAGGACACGACACACATAGCACCCAAAAAGTGAATATTTATGTATTTAAACTAGGCAGCAAGATCTGTGGTTACTGATTCTGTTGCCTGGTTTTGGAGATGTTAATATTGTTATCTTTTGACCAAGATATTAACGATAATTAGTTTGCGAGTGAGTTGTTTCATTGGCACCACCAAATCGAAGGATGAAAACCATAATTAACAAAGGCCAATAATTAATTGTGGTCGTAGCCGAAGGTGATCTAATCTAAAACTTAAAAGAAGAAAGAAAGCATGCCATGATTTATAACCCTTCAGCTGGCATGCATGTAGCCTCGATGAATGGAGAATGAGAGAGACCAATTACAAGAACGGTTAAGGAAAGAAGTCAAAATTTACATATATTTTAGGTTTGCCACCATAGATACTGGTTCATACCGATCTATCCACCAAAAAAAAGAAAAAAATTTTCGGTTCATACTAGTCAAAGTATTTTTTTAAGTTTTGAAACTTAAAAGTTAACTTTGGGAGAATGGAAAAGGAGGGCCACGACAGAGTTAGGCCAAAGAGACCGAATTGGATACATATGGATTGTAAGACGGTGAGGGTTGCAAGATATAGTTAACAGGATAGCCAAAAAAAAAAAAAAAAAAAGTCCCCTAGGGATTAAAATGAGGTGTTTATTTGTGGGAAGTTAGGCTAGAATTTTATGTATTGTGTTTTTTGAAGATTTCAAGCCTAAAAAGCTATGATGGGAGGCTTGGCGATGTTGAAAATAATAATTGTAGTATTCTTATTTAGGAGGTAATGATATTACCTTTGCAACAACTCATTAGTTTCACGATTTTCTAAATCGGTGTACACCTTCGAGGCACTTCTTGTTGACAAATTATATTGACTTGATTAAGCCATTAAGAAGCTCATAAAAGTAAAATTAAACAATAATCTAAAATTAAATATTGCATAATTAAAAGAGTATTTACGCATAAATCTTTTGCCCGTAATAGTCGTGATTACATGACCGCAACTTGATTTGCATAGATCTTATGATATCAAATTGGCTCTCTCATTCAAAGGGTAACCATATTCTCTTTTGAGATACATTTAAAAAATGCACATATTAGGAGTTTGTCGAAGAATAAAACAAGAATATTTATATTTATTTTTCTCAATCATACTTTGCTAATGTGATTAGAATCTCTCTTTTTGGATTCCCTTTTCCATTGCATTGAATTGTTTCTTTCGCTTCAACTAATGTAGGCTTTTCAATGATATCTAAACGATCGAAAATCATGATTAGTGAAGACATAAATTATAAAAGTGTTCAAGATTATAATAGAAAATGCAAATTAGATTGGGGCTACTTACATGTGAGATAGGTGCTATCGTTGTAGTGACTTTTTATTGTCAGAGAAACACAGAAATAGAATTTGTGCAAAAGAATTTTTGGCCATTTTTCTAAGATTTGTCTCGTTGTATTTCCTAAGAGGAATATGCTTTTACTATTGGGTAGTAGTCTGTAGCCTGTAGTGCATGTCTCCACCTCACCAACACCATAAACCCACTGAAGAAGATATAAACATTCCTTTCCCTAAAGACATTATAAAAGCTCCCCAAATGTTCTTTTCTGAGAGTTGCATGGATTGTGTCTACCTATATATCAAATACATTAAATTTAGTATAATAGATATTCTTCTATAAGCATACGCTTTAGGTTGTGAATAGCATCTTCTTTTAAACTTTCTATTTGCTAAGTATAGGTCATTTTAAATTCATTATAACATTATAAAAGAAAAATAAAAAAATAATGAATTAGTTAGTATACTTGTGCTAGTGAAAATGAAGCAAAAAAATTAAATGAGTCATTTCATCAGTCTTATGGACAAAAAAGTTAATACAAAAATAAAAGTAAAAGTCAATCAACTTAGGAAAAAAAAAAGGTTTGTTGATATTTCTTAGACAAAAAAGAAGAAACACGAAAGAAGATACCTTTTATTTTTATAAAAAAATGTTAAATATTATCAAAAAAATTATTTAAAATATATAGTTTAATTATAAATAAAATTAAATAATTTAATATATTTCAAATCAAATTTAATTAAAATTTTTCATAATACTTAGTAACTTAATTCAGTATTAGTATTCATTCATCTATAATAATATAAGAATTTATTATAATATGATTATTTTAACTAATATAATGATATAAATATTTTTTAAGATATTTTTATTAATATTTTATATCTATTAAAATATTATAAAATTTAAAAAAATCTTTATTTATCATGAATCATAATATTAGAATTAAATGTAATACAATAAATAAAAATTTTATTTATTTGAAGTATAAATGTTCGAGTCATATAACTAAGAAAAATATTAGAAATATTAGTTAATAATGAGATTTTTTCAAATTTAGATTTTATTGATATCAAAACATGTATAAATTTTATTAAATATAAGCAAATCAAACATAGTATAAAAAAAGTCAAAAGAAACACCAAATTTCTTGAAATAATACACATAATATTTATAAACTTTTTGACTTGTAAATTTTAATAAAAAATTATATTTTATCACATTTATAAATATTTTTTATGTTATAATTATATTTATTTACTTGATAAAAACTCAATCATTTGATATTTTTGAGGTATATATAAAAGAAGTTAGAAGTAATTAGTAAAAAAAAAAAAGTGAAAATCATAAGGTTTTATGACAATGGTAAATATTATAAGAAATATAATGATTTAAGATAGTATTTAGGTCTTTGTGAAATTCCTTGAAAGTCATTGCGTATGTATACAGAAAAGAAGGAGCAATTTTATAAAATAATAAAAAAAAATTTATTATTATTTTATTTATTATAAAAATAGAATTTACAATAAGATTTAAAAGTTATAATTTATATATTATAGCTGTGAAATTTTATTTAAAAACTTAAGATTATTAACACATTATCAAATTATTAAAATTTATGTAATAATTCAATAAAAGAATAATAAATGCTTAAAAGATACTAAATTTATAAAAATTAAAACATTTTATCATTAAAGAGAAAGTTTAAAAATAAAAATATTTATAAAATACTAATTAATCTTATAATTGTAAATTAATATAAAAAATTAATAACAATATTATATAAAGAATGTATTCTCATAATAAATCTTGATTATATTGATGATAATTGATAATATATAATACAATAAAACTCTAAACTCACTAATATATTTTTAACATATATTATATATATTATATTATATTATATTATATATATATATATTATTTTTAATAAAAAATTTATATAAAATGTTATTATAAACTATTATGATATTATATATATCTTATAAGTTTCATATAGTAAAATATAAGTATTGTAATATAGTTACCATAACACATATTTAATAGTTTATCATATTTATAGTTTTTTGATAGAATTATAAGAAGTTATTATTATCATCATTTGTACATAATGATTAATATCACAGATTTTAATTAAATTAAATGAGAGAATATTAAAATTTTTTAATTGATAGTGTTAGAATATTGCCTAACAAAATTTTAATTAATAAAGTAATTATAATGTATTTTAATTAGTAAAAAATAATTTGATATATTATTATTCTATTAAGAACAATAATTTTAAATATCATTTAAATATTAATAAATATATTTAATTTAAATCATATATATAATTAGTATTTTAATGCATATAAAAGATTCATTTAAAAATATGTAATTAAAATAAAAGTTAAAAAAATATATAATTAAATTAAAATAATTTTTTAACAATATATTTTAATTTTTATAAATTTAAATATATTATTTATTTAAAAAATTAATATTTATAATAATAAATTTATTAAAAAACTCTAAAACAAATATCGCATCACTTTCAGTCGATTGAATAATTTATCATAATTATTTATGGAGAAAAAATATATATTTAATATCATTAAAAAATAAACGAATTACTTAATTATTTTAAAATATAAAAATTCATAAAGAACAATTTTAATGTCTGCTGTGCAAAATAAAAATTTCTTTTTATTTTCTATACGTTCATTTATTGTTATATTTGTACGTATAATTTGTCCCTCTGAAAATTTTTTTTTGGATCGGTCCCTGTAGATATTATGGTTTGGATTAGGCGTCCGTCTATTATTAGGCCCTAAAATTAAGTGCCTTTTTAGGCCACCACACTCTGGATGCCACGAACCATATTTCTTCAAGCTACTTTGCAATGAAACCAAAAAGGGAACAACATCAGCAATACACACTTTTGCATCAAAAACATGGAATAATCGTTCTAATCCTAATAATCTCCGATCACAATCGAAGATTTAACCAACAACGTTATTATCATAAACAACAGACACTGAACATGTACATTGAGATAAAATTTCTTTTACCGATACAATTTTTCATGCAAGACTTTATGCCAAGTTTCGATGAAGTACGGATTGGAAATTTGAAATTGAAACTCGTCAATCCATTCCTTTCTTATGCAACAACGATTAAAAAAAAAATCAATTTTAAAAATCAGAAATGTATTAGAAAAAAAAAAAAAAAGAATCTTATTATTGCCAAATCGTTTTCTAAAAGCTATGAATACGCCAGACACCGTGACATATTATGCATGGAAAATTTAGGATATAAGTACGGCTTAAAGAAGACTACGTATGTATTAACTGATTAAATAAATACTGTTTAACTGGTGACTTATCAAAACCATAAATTTTATTAATTATCGAGCACTCACCTTTATGACTTCCGAGTGCTTCAAATTGTACCGTAAAAAGGAGACATTCCCGTGTGGCCAAAAACTTCAGATGACAATCGAACAGCTTATTAACCCATATCCAGTCAAAAAGCTAATATCAAGAGTCACGATAGTGCCCTCTTAAAAAATAAAAGTTTTTTGGGTATTTATAAAACACTGGATATTGCAATAGTAAATTCGTAACATTATGCAATTGCCCTCTTAAATTATATTAATAAATATTGTGGAGATTGAAGGGAAATTGTTCAAATGAAAACTAGTAACTAAAATTGAAAATTTTAATTTAGAGGAAACGAAAATATAATAATATAACTCCAATGCATTTGATTTTATTAAAAAAAATTAAATAATACACATTAAAATTCTAACTTTATTAAAATATTAAAAAACTATAAATTAATTATAAAATTAATATTAAATATTAAAATTAACTATATTAAATGTTATAAATTACAGAAAATTATTATAATATTTAAATACTTTTAAAATTAAAATCAAATTTTCATTTAATTTTGACAATAACAAAAACAAACATAGAAATAATTCAGAAAGCAGAATGCCCTGGAGAGAAAAATAGCTAGTCGAGTATACCAGCCAATTACTTGCTGAAACTGAAAAGGAAAAAATAATTATAAAAAACAAAAGAAGATGTATCGGCTGATTACAACAATCCACCAAATTAGACTGAAGAGCACGGGAAGGTAAGCAGCCGTGCTTGACCTTACACAAGGATCTATGACATGGACCTAAGAGCTTGGTGCAAGCTGGTCCTCTGCATGGCCTGAAGAGGTGGGAGGTGGGATAGAACTGAAATGCCCTACAAGAATGATTACAGTTTATCCTGGGATCAGCTTAAAATTGAAGCACTCGGGACCACTTCCTTCAATGGATCCCACCCGGTTACTAGATTAGTATAAATAATAGTTTTCAGGATTATGTTACAACTCCCTGCAAAACAACAAAGAAAGAAAGGAACTATAAGGTATCATTTTTCTTTCCTAAATTATACATCTGATAATTCCCAACACACATGCATGCAATGCAATGCACGATTACCCTATAGGTCACTTGCAAATGGCAGGTATTGCGGCGTTATGATACATCGTTAAAGCGTAGAATAACAGCCAGAGTTCAGATCTGGTTGTTGAGTCCGTAACATTCCTTTGCTTCGATATCTTGACTCTCTTATGCCTGATAGTATACCAAAAGAGGCACAGGAAAGCATCTCTTACAGAATGGAGGTGCATGCTTCAGTACAATTGCTTCCAACTGCATTGGTTATTGCCAGAGGCTTTTGTTGGAACTGGTCTCCAACATGAGGCAGAAAAGAACATCCGGTAGTCAGTGCAGAAGTTGCTGGAGGGGCATCATCCTCCTCATTGGTAACTTGTCTATCCTCAGTCAGCGGGAAACCAAAAAGTCGGCAGCTGTTTTGACACAAGGACACCATATCTTGACTATTCCTGAAGGCCAATTGAGTCCTGCAAGGTTGCATTTTTCCTTGTGAAATATGCTCCTGGGGCAGACCAATCGAGTATGGGCCCCACTGATCTCCCATGTTCTTTCCGTGCCCAGAATGTGATGAAAATGTCTTCTCACGTGTTATGGGATCGCAAGACCAACCATGATCATTAAATTCCAGCTCCTTATTATTAAAGTCAAAAACGGAACCTGAGTTTGAAGCTGGATGAGTTGCCGGCCGGAACACTAATACTGAGGATGGTGAAGACACTTGTGCAGGTGAAACCTTGGAAGTGTTATAGCCATGCATCAAAGCAGGCCAACCATTTCTTGAGCTCGGCAGTTGAACACCATTGGGAACTCTCAGAGAGTCATTTTCACTGGTGTCATTAGCACTAGGCACTATTCCAAATGGTGAAGTTGAATATATTTCTTGACCTTGCAAGACCGTATGGAATCTGGAAGATTCCACAAAGCCCTTCCCTTTATGGGAAACATCCAAATTCACAGTTAGGTCAACAACATTGCCAACTGCGTCATTCCCAATACCGTGTGAACTAAAGAAACGCCCTGTCCTGGACGGATGCTGAGTTTGGCCATCAACACCATCATAAAGAGTGTTTAGACCCAAAATTTCTTGACCTTGCAAGACCTTCCAGAACCCTGACAATTCCTCAGAGTCGGATGATCGAAATGCACCTGTCAGGAAAGTATGAAGACCAATCAACAACCATGCTAAGAATACAAGCAAAAACAATCAGTGATCAGGTTAAAAACTTCCTCAAAAGTGCTGAACCTCTGGGAATAGAAAACTGTGGTGGTGATGAAAGCATCCCGGACCTACTCCTCTTTAAACCAGGCATCATAACATTAGGGGAATTGGAATAAGAACCAGACAGATCAATTTCCCAAGGAGAAATCCTGCTGTGCCCACTAGTCTCTGCATCATCCCATCTTACCTTCAAAAGTGGACCACAAATAGCAGATACAAGAGCCATTGAAAGAATCAGATAAAATGGTATGAAAATCTTCGGATAGACAGTTTTTGCAAATAATGTTACTTTTTAAAACTTGTTATTCCAACCAACTAGATGGTGAAATTGTCCTCTTCAAATTGAAATTATTGCAACATACTACCAAAATAATCATGGCAGAACTCATTATAGGCCTGGCCTGAGTTGCCTCCTGCAACAGACCAGGATAGCTTGGTTTGAAAGACAGATATTGATTAAGATGTTGAGGAGCACAATACAAGTGTGAAGTGTTCTGATCAAGAGCAACAGAAATTCCTCCCCATTGCATTCCATAAACTTACCTTGCAATTTGAGAGTACATCACAAGGTGCAGCCTGATTGCATGGATATGTTCTCTAAAAATCTAGCATAAATTTTATTTAAGAAATCAAATAACATGTACAAACATGTGACGGCAGATGCAACAGAAGGTTCCCTAAATGCATTTTCAACAAGGTCCAATGAACAAATTACTATCTAACAAGAGTTAAAATAGTGTTCTGATAAACAAAAAGGACAGCTTGCCCTGTTCTCAAGTCCAAGAGACAGCCCACTGCCAAGTCTCAGTTGCATGAACTTTTAGAGAGTATACATGAACAACAGAAACCCTCCACAAACAGGTAAAAAATGAATGAATATTTCACACATTTAGTGTATGTAACACACGCATACCACTAGGCATTTCCATTTTGAACCAGGCCATCTAGCAGGATCCAAGTCATTGATCCCAGTTATTATCCCCATATTTCTGCAAAACAAATAAAATGCAAGAAAATTCTAGTCAAGCTTTTGTTGGTGTAGCTTAATTTAAAATGCTATGCCTAAAGCATATCAAACCTTCTTTCTGCTGCATCTTCTGTTTCAAAATGGGTTTTGAACCTCATTCCAACCACAAAAGAAAGATCAAGGCTCTGCAAGAATTTTCGGGAAGGTATTATGAACTCTGATGAGCTAGCCCTGCAAAACGCACTTAAAAATTTTAGTGAACAGCAAATTGATTAAATACATGGAAAAGACTCCAAAACACACTTAAAGATGTGTTGAAAATTGGAGAAGAGGAAATGCACAGACAATTTTTACCAACCCTTTTTTTTTTATTTTGACAAAATCTGTGTTTTAGCTGACAAATTTTTCAAAATGAGGTGGTGCATAATGTGGCAAAATATATTTTGTTTTTCGTTCAAGCTTCGCATGCTGAAATTCATGGCTGGGGTACTGATACAACATTCTGCATTTGAAACCATGCCAAAAACATAAGAAAAAAATTAAGATAAATTTTGAGTACTCCTGAACATTAATAGACTTGTATATGCTCAGCACCTCAACAACTTTCAAATGCTATTCGCTGCGGGCACTCTGTCTGACCCAGCATTGGCAGTTTACTGTACTAGCATCAAAGGATGCATAGTTCACAATTTCATGGAAGTATTAGATGAGCAAGCAGATAAATACCTTGGGTTATAGCAGACATTGAAAACACTCCCCTTAGACACAGCATTGACTACATCCATAACACTGCCTTGGTTGAACTGCTGAATGTTCTGAACAGAAAAACTAGCACCACATTTACCTTGTTCCACCCTTCTAATCCCCAGTCTTAATTGTCCATCCTCGCCCCTGAGATGAGATACCATATGAGAATGACCAACAAGAACAGTTAACTACAAGAAAAGGTGTTGATACCTGAGAAAGAGAACAGCATCTCCACAGACAAGTTTCTTTTTGTTTACAAATGAGCTCCATCCAGTAGTGAGCAAATGCCTACGTGGTTGACCTGCACATGACATCAGATGGGGGTTATACAGTCAGTCCCAACAAGCACCAATTCTTTAAGAATCAAGAGAACCCAGGCAAGCAAGCCTAAAGATATACATGTGTACCCCGATATATATGACGAAACCTCCACACAAAACCGTGAAGATCCTTTGCTATAAGCTCCTGTGAAGGCCTCGGTTGAGTATAATCCTACAGCCAGGAACATCGTAAACAAGTTGAAACTAAAAGTACATAAAATAATTGCAAGTTATTTTTGCATGCACAAATGACAACAGTAGATCACCAAGGGAGGGAAGCAGTCCTCAGCAGCCCGACGAGGGACAGAGAAGCCTCCATGAGTGCTAGTATCAGAAGCAGTGAGAGTCTTGCAAAACATATGGTGCGGTGTGAGTGTCGACTTCACAGCCACTTCAATATCCTTCTCTTCACCCTCCCCCTCAATATTTTCTTTCACCAACTTCTGCTCAATGTGCCAAACAACAACAGCTCAGGTCAAAATCAACCTTATCTCAGAATCTTAAGTCACCCCATGAGAGAAAGAGTCAGCAAATTAAAGAGGAAGCACCAACAAATGGCGGCAAAAAATTGAGCATTTCAATATTTACATTTAAAGAAAAATGCTGCTTTTACTTGAAAACAAAATGGGAAACATTCCGTGAAGAAGCCAACTGGAAATTTTGGATAACCAGGCTAAATGTGCCGTTTCCTTTCGGGTCTTTCTCGTAGCTTAAATTTATTACCCAAAGTTCCAAGTTACTACCTTGCATTTCACTGACTAACAATGGAAACAAAACATTAAGCAATTATACCTCACCCTCAGGAACCAAGGATATCTGAGCATAAACCTCATCATTTGCTTCCTCTGCCTGCCAGATGAATAGACAAATATTCTATCACAAATACAAGTAAGACAAACAGAAACTAGGACAGAGTGGTGGTGGGAAGAAGGATCGTAGATACTTTTATAGGCCACCTCTAATGATTGAACTTGATTTGGACGTTTAAGATGCAAATTGAAATCTAATTCCCTCTACATAGCAAAAATCAAACAAGAAAAGAAAATAATGCAACACGATCTAAAATTCCTTCCCAAAAACCAACAACTTGGAAACTCTACACACACACATGCCCACAAAAGAAATGACAGTGAACGTGTAGCCGCGATATAAAATTTGGACTTGCACCCATAAAAAAAGAAAAAAAGAAAAGGCATACATGGAGCTGGACATCAACAACCCGACAGAAGATGTGAGGGGGGAGATCATAAGAAGAAAGCGACGAGTCAGGGAGCTGCTCCAAGTGGCCCTGAGGAAAGTACACCACCAAGCTCCCCCTCTTTGGCAGGGATATCAGTGTGCCAGCACAAGCATGCCATAGCTCCAAGCACACCGAACCAGAGCCAGAAGCACATATGTTAACGTTAGAAGCACTTAAAGCAGAAGCAGAAGACGAAGAAGATTGATCAGAAGTAGGTGGTGTGATCTCGTCCTCCTCAGTCGTGTTGAGATCTATCATTCCCATCATTCTTTCAGCCTATTAAGCAACCTCCAATTGACAACACAGGATTTTCAATCGACAATTGATCTTTGCGAGTAGAGGGCTAAGGAGGTAGCCAGGGAGAGAGAGCCACAGAGAGATAGGAGTAAAAAACAGAGACTTTTCATGGCTGCAATCCTGCAACTTTTGCATCTGCCTAATAAAAAGAGATGGGAGAGAGCCAAGAATCTGGCAGAAGAATAAAACAAAACAAAAAAAAAAAAAACAACAAAGAAAAAATAGGTTCTTTTTTATTTTCTCCTATGCTCTCTCTATCCTTCTCTTTCTAGCTGTCTCCCTCTCTATTCTTTTTCTGTAACGTACTTTTAAAGATATCAAATCAAAGCCTTTCTAATTCGGGGGGGGCGTGCTCAAGTTCAAATGCCGGTTCGGTGAGATTGATGCTTCAATGCCTTCTTAAAAAAAAAAAAAAAAAAAAACTAAATATATATTAATATATATATATATATATATATATTATAATATATATTTTTTTATTATTATATCTATGATCAGAAATTAATTATAATTTATCATTATTTTTATTTAATTTTAAAGAAATTTATTACTTACCTAAATGGTGAATTTATGTAAACCTTATCTTCGTACGTTAAAACTTTTGAACTCACTTTTTATCAAAGTGAAGTTGAATATAAAGACTTAAACCTAAATTATTAAAAAAATATAAATGCATGGAATAATTAATCCGACCAACCCCTTTTTTCTTTCACCACCATAGTTGCCGTTGAGGGCCTTCCTTTCTTTCTTTCTTTCTTTTCTGCCCGACTGCAAAGAAAAAGGTTGCAGAGCAGCAGTGCTTTCGGGTATGCTGCCATGCTCAGAGACCACTGGGACATGACGGGTGGCACAGCACACACAGAGAGATAGAGAGAGAGAGAGAGAGAGAGAGAGAGAGTAATAGTAATAAGGACCGCAAGCTTTCTACGTGGCTCTTCACTTTTATGAGACTTTTGTTGCTTAAACACCCAACACCCTGCAATTAGCAGCATAATAATACCCAAAAAACTTCTGTCTCTCTCTCTCTCTCTCTCTCTCTATCTATATACACACACACACACACACACACACACACACACACACACCCCCACAAGTGAGTGGAAGGTCTGCTCGAGGCATCCGTACGGATCCCTGGATTTGCGGGGGAAACGTGCATTCTTCAGTCCCGTTGCACTTCGTAAACCTCGCACATGTCTCCCCTTCCTTCCTTTTTTATGTCCCCAAATCCTCGACCAACTTGATGAAGATTATTTATTACAATATTCTAAGTATGATTTATAATTTAGATAAACAGTAATTAATAGTTTAATTATAATTTTGAGAACTCAAAATTACTAAAAGTAAACTAAACTATTTTGTAATATTAATACTTAAAATATATTTTATGAAAGTATTGATCGCATAAAAAATGCAGTTATCCCCCCTAATTCATAAACCTTTTGTACTTAATATATTAAATATAAATATATTATCTATATATTTTTTGTTATTATATTTTTAAAAATTTACTCGTTTATTTTCAATACTTAAAAAATTAATATTTAGATACTATTAATTTTATTTATTACACAACTGAACAGAATTAAAAAAAAAAACTTGGATAATAATTGTTATCTTAACAAAAATAATTTAAATTATCAAATAAATCTAACTAATTCACAATTATAAATAGTGATTTGATTTATCTTGCTCCTATACTGGTCTAGTTAAGGTCTTGAAAATTTTTAAACTACTAGTGATGCTCCTGCTTTTTGTATTATTTTGTTCCTACTTTCTTAGATACGATCATAAGTTTGCAAATAAATAATTTAACAACATTTCTTTTAAGGGTGAATCCTACTCATAGAATTTCTTTCCTTTTGTTGATCTCTTACCCATCCAAAGATGTTTGTCAAGGCGCAAACAAAAAAATAGATTGTTAAAAACAAAAAAAAAATTAAAGGCAAAAATAAGTGGCTTTTTTAAAATGTCATAATAAATCATTTTTTTTTAATAAAAACAAACAAGCAATTAGAGTAAATTACCTTTAACAAAGGACATTTACAATATATATATATTATCAAAATTATATAATATCTTCTCTTTAATTCAATTCATAGACCAAGAAAAATCAATCCAAAAAACGAGTAAAAGGTTTTTTTCTCAAATATTCAAAATTTATTTTTTATATATATTTTTAAAAACTAAATATTAGTCCAAATTAAAAAAATTTTACATTAATTATAAAATTTTTTGATTAATTTTATGAATAATTTAATCCACCACTTAATTTCAATTTCATTCAATTATTACAATTAAAGAAATTAGTGAAGTAAAATCCTATTTAACCAATTAATCATTAAAAAAAAACACTCTAAAACAAATATAATGCTATCTATTAGATTAAATTATTATTAAAAATTAATATTAAATAATAAAATAAAAGGTATAAAATGTAAAATGAATAAATATTATATATCATTTTCATTTCTTATTATTTACTTTAATTCAGTAATATTTTATATTAATTTAAAAGTTGAATAAAATATTATTTATTTTTTGAAAAAATAATTGATCAATAGGTTTGATCCTAGGCCTAATAGTCAGATCGATAACCTGTCCAAATCAAACCATAAACTGAATTAGGGACCACTTTAAGTTTTGAAACTATGAATACAGGGACTTTCTTAGGCACAATTAAGCAACAGTTTTCTTCATCGTGCATATTGAAATAAACACTCTACTTATTGTGGGAGTATCGACCTGCGCTTGTCTCCAGGCGTGTGTTTTCTGTAATTGGGTCCTAGTAGTTGCATGGGTGGGCCATGCGTAGTAGTGAGCTAAAAGTTTTGTGATTATGAAATCAGACTTACACATATCAAAAGGTTCGAGTTTGACGACGCATTCCCCATGCATTCTATGTACGCCATTCAAAACAATGTGAAGCACAGATGAATAAAGAAACAGCACATAAGAGGAGTATCATAACGTTGCAACCAGGCCAACTCAAGACGTGCATGGTGGTACGTGTTTGCTTGGTTTTATTAGATGAAAGGGAAAAATAATATGCACATAAACAAATCATTTAATCTCTAATAAAATCGTTCATACATTTGCAAGTAGTACGAGTAATAAAACTAGCTAATATACACACGTATATACATACGTTCATTTCATTTGGGATCATGTAGACTATGAGAACTCGTGTAATTTTTCAAGAAAGCCATTTTGTTTTTCATAATTTGATTAGGGTTTCACACGGCATAATACTTAAACAAAGTAATGAACTTCGGCTTAAAAAAAAAAAAAAAAGAAGCAAACAACAAAGTCCCGAGCTGCTTCAAATTAGCCGACCTCGAAAGAAGCGATTTCCATTCTGGAGAAAGCCTACATTCTAGAGCGGCAGCCTATTGCTATTCAAAAATTGGTGTAACTCGGAATTACTGGGATTTACAGGAGGGGGGATTCACGAACCAAGCTCCAAATTGGAAGCTCATTTTCCATAAGTCTCACGAGGTTAATCCTTTTCCTTCAAGATGTTGCTGCAGTGCCTATTCTGCCTGCTCCGACCTCTGTCTTGTAGTCCTCTAGATAATTATAGTTGTTTTCTCAGGCCAAAAGCAATGGCTGACCATTTTCCTATCATGTGTAGCCAATGAGACCATAATTAAGCATGCTCATTGCTTTTTTCTAAATTTCCATTAGCTGAATGAAAATCTATTGCCGAATGTATCATATCACAGAAAACGAAGCAAAATTACAGCTGTTAATTCAGTAATAAATAATGATAGCTATACTTTTCTGGGTCCAGTCTGCATTGATAGGGCTAGCCAGAGGTCTAGTCTATCCAAAGCTATTCCATTGGTTTTGATTTTTTCATCCATCTTTCGAGTACATCTCCCAAAAGTTCAAGTAGGCATCGACAGTCTGTCCAATTTAAACTGTGCGTATGTGCATCCACTAAAATCGAGGCCCAAAAAAAAAGATGAATTGTATTTATTATTTAAAAACCGCCCTTAATTATTTGAAATACGAATTGTAGATTCTAAAAATAGTCCAAATTTAACTTAAATTAACAAAATTTTTTGATTTAATTTTTTTATTTTTATAAAATTAATCCTCAACATTAATAGTTAAAAATGCATCCCCCCCTCTCTCTCTCTCTTATATTAATTTTGTTATGTAACTTTTAGTTGGATGTGATATAAAATTTAAAATATTTATTGAATTATTAATGTAAATTTTTAGATTTTTTTTTTTAAAATACATTTTTAATTACTAAATTTAATTTCTTTTAAAAAATTGTTATCAAGAAGGGTTAATGTCAAAAAAATTATCAATTTTTCATCATTTTACTAATTTAGTACTAATTTTAAAAATAACAATTTATATCTTATAAAATTTATTTGTAAAAAAATTAGTATGTTATTACATTTCATTTTTGAATTGGTGATGTGATAAGAAGATATAGCAAACGTAATGATACGGAGAGAAAGTTGATTCAGTGTCATTTAAGAACCTAACAGTTAATAGGTTATTTGGACTTGATCCAAGTTAAATTATTAATTTAATTAAATTAAAAAATATAAATTATTAAATTATCTAATAATTAAAAATTTTTAAATTTTAATTGAATTAATAAAAATATAAAAAAATTAGGAGAGAGAAGCCAATAAATCAAAATTTTTAAAAATTAAAAGAGTGTTAATAAAAAAGATGAGAAAACACCATATTCTAGGTATTGTAACTCTGATTAGCATTATTCCTTACTAAGATCAACATTATAGATGGGAGTAGAAACGTAGAGATTTCTGTTGGCTCATCTTCCGTAGTAAAAAGTGGTATTGGTTATGACATCATGGAGTTATAGTTCAAATTTAGACCTTATGAAATAAAAATAATCTTGAAAGGAAGGTTTTTGGTATGCTACTTATGGAACAATGATAATTGTTAATTTTTTAGATGGGTGGACCCAAAAATAGGAGAGTGTTACAAAAAAATTATTAGGTTTTTTCAATGTAAGAGCAAAAAATCAAAGATAAGAGTTGATAATATTATTAAGACAAACATTTTGGTTATGTAATTTGAAACTAAAATTATGTTGAAAAGTTAGGAAATTCAAATGTTAAGTAAGAAATAACTAAACTAAAATCTGAATATGTTAAGTTATAAATGAAAAATAAGAAACTGATATAAAATATTACAAAATGAAAAATAAGAAATTGATATAAAATATTACAAATTTGAAGGGATACAAAAATGTAACTATAGAGTTTCATTGTTATCATTATTGCTTTTTATTTGTTGAAAATTAGTGGTAATGGAGAAATTACATATTTACCATAAAGTTTTAAATGAGAAAATGTGAGAACTTTTATTGTAATAATAATGTTATTATAAGTAAATTGTATATTCTATGAGAGAGTAACAATCAATAATGCTTAATTATGATTTATGAAATAAAATATTATAAACAACACCAATAATCTCATATACAATTTATATGTTATTTACTGTGATCTCTTATTGAATAAACAATACAAATGATTATAACTTGATTTTATTTATATAACACGTAAAAGTATATTGATATGTTTTAATGTTATTAAAAGTAACCAAATAATTTATACATTAATTACAATTAAAAATGGTAGTAAATGTTTTTCAAAAAAGAAATATGTCGTCTTTGATGTGTATATATTACATAATTAACAAACTTGGACGAAATAAAAAAAATGGAAAATTATGTATGCTCTCTTATTAGATAACAAAGAGTTCACTAAATAAGTTATCTAAAAAGTCAACAAACAAAATGCTTAAACTGAAACAATCATCTTCATTATTATTTAAGACTAATACAATAGCTACCTCAATAGTATAGCCTTAAAGATTTACTTAAAGTTTATTCAATATTCCTTAGTTGTATACTTGTTATGTCTCTAGTAGTTATATTTACATTTGTAATTACTTGTGAAGCATTAGTTTGGATTTGGTTAGGTGTGAAAACTAGAGTTGTAGGTTGAGTGGATGGTATTTAAATAATATAGCGCCAAAGAGTTAGTTAATAAACAATAAAAGAGTATAATCATAAGCCTCATATTGGAATGTGACTTTATCCTTATACACAAGTTTCTTGTCTCTATTGCATGATGAACTCCAAAATCCTATTCCAATTGTCTTTTTTCTTTTGTAATTTGCTTGTTATATGTTATAGATGGTGGATCTACCTATATATAAGTCTTAGTTCTCCTTATTCTCCCTCTAGTTCTTGTAGGAGGTTATCTTAACTAGGTTAATAGGGTTAAATAACTTATTTGGCAATTGGTGTCTTTCTTTAGTCTTTCTCGTTTCTTGGCTTACAATAAAACAATAAAGAAATAATAATTACTTTTTATACACCACCCTATTTAAAAAAAAAAATTCAAAAGAATTCATAGATTTTCACTTATTAATCACATTTGATTTGAATGTTTACCATTTGTCCCATTTGGTATTTATTGTACCATGTTTTTCACTTGGTTGTACTTCTTAACTTATATTAATAGCTTTCTTTGGTCTTCCCCTATTTTTTGGCCACTTCCATAAATAAATATGGAAGAACGCATTATATAATATCTTAAAAAAATAACAATTAAATATACTAAATCTAAAATGTGTAATTATGGGTTTGATTATTTAAAAATTTAGAAAATAATGTAAATGGCATTAAAGCTTAGTCCTTGGATATCTTCTTTTGTTGTGACCAAAGTTTATGCATCAATTGCGTTGCATTTTCACTCTAGCTTTCAACATATGTTCATGCCTTATGGGAGACTTATTTCTATCCCTCCTTTTTGCCTTTTTAGGCCTATTAGACATAATTCTAAATGGTCGAGGTAATATGGTACTATTCCTAACTATTGACCACATTTTATACCCATTTAATGGCTCTGTTACATAGGTTTACGCAATTAAGTATGTTGCCTTTTGTAATGATGATTAACAAAATTGTAGACGTTTAGCACTTAATGATTTATACATGTTACACTATATTTATAAGGAATTCCAGTCAAATCCCACTTTCTATAGTTACAACTTGCAATATTTAAGTCAATAATAAACCTTCCGTTATAATAGCTAACCCTATACCTTATAGTGCTATTTGATTTGATAGTATACATCCTTGAATTAAGCTTAATCATTTTAGATTTCTTTCTTATATGAGGATAAAAAACATTAAAAGATTACTCCATTAACTTTTTCTTCTCCTCAATCCTCTCTATTAGATTACTCAATCTAATTCATTCCGATGTGTGTGGACCTATATTTATAGCATCTTTGAATGAAAGTAGGTTTTTCATCATATTTATTGATGATTATACCTGATTTTGTTGGGTATATTTTATGAAAGTTAAATCAAAAGTTTCATTAATATTCCAAACCTTTAAGGCTCTTGTTAAAACTAAGACAAAATTCAAAATTAAGTGCCTAAGGTTTGATAATGGCACCTCTGTTACCTTTGAAGAAATCTACAAAATTTTAAGTATAAGGCATCAATTTATAACTTCATATACTCCTTAATAGAATGAAGTATGTAAAAGGAGAAATAAAACAATCATAGAGATGACTATGAGTCTTTTTTTATGAAAAAGGCATGCTAAAATTCTTTTGGGTTAAAATTGTTAATACTTCAATATATCTTCAAAACAGACTCTCATCTTTCGCTATTTCAAGGAAAACTCCATATAAGTTTTGGTTTGGTGCAAAACCTTCTATGTAACATCTAAAAGTCTTTGAATGCCTTTGTTTTGTCTTAATACTTGATTAAAAAAGGTAAAAACTTGATCAAAAAGCCAAGATATCTATATTTACTGGCTATAATATAGTTTCAAAGGCTTACAGAGTTTATGATACAGAATCTAAAAAGATAACAATCAGTAGGTAGGTTAAATTCAACAAATATCAAGGTTGGAACTATAATACTATTATATATAATGATATGGATGTCAATATATAACAAATAAATCAATTTAAAATTGCTAGTCATGACAACTTAGATAAAGATGTAGAGAATGATGCTTATAATGATGTACCTGTGAGGGGAATAAGGTTTTTCTCTAACATTTATGATAGAAGCAATGTTACTATCTCAGATCTTGTGGATCATAATAAAGTTGTTAAATCAGCAAGTTGAAGGAATGCTATAAAGGATGAATTATGTGCAATTCAGAAGAACAAAACTTGATTTCTTACAAAAAGACCTAAAGATAAGAATGTGATTGGAGTCAAATGGATTCACAAGACCAAGTTGAATGTCAAATAGTAGCATTAATAAATTGAAGGTTGGATCAGTAACCAAAGGCTACTTACAACAAGCTGGACTTGACTTCTCAAACACATTTACTTTTGTTGCAAGGCTAACACCATTAAACTTATACTAGCTCTTGCTGCTCAAAAAGGTTGGAAAGTATATCATCTTAATGTTAAGTCTGCCTTTTTAGATGGTTATTATAATAAGATGTCTTTATGGAACAACCAGAAGGCTTTGTGATTGAAGGAGAAGAGGTTGAGAAAGGCCTTGTATGGCCTTAAGCAAGCATCAAAGGCCCAGTTTAGTAGAATCAACAATTATTTGTTATAACTTGGTTTTGAGAAAAGCAAAAAGTAAAGTAATTTAAGCCACAAAAAATCAAATTTTGATAGTATTAATCTATGTTGACAACTTGCTTGTAACCAAAAGCCATCTTGAATTTGTCTAACAATTCAAAAAGGAAATGGAGATGATATTTGAAATGTCTGATATAAGAGAAATGTCTTTTTTCCTAAGTTTTTAGGTGAAGTAATCAAACTGTGACATTTTTCATTTATCAAAGAAAATATGTCAGTGAAGTTCTCAAAAGATTTAGTATAAGTGCTTACAAGTCTGTCTTTACACCAATGATTACAAATTAAAAGCTTAATAAGGATGATAGAGAAGAAAGGATTAGTGAAGGACTTTTCAGAAGCCTTATAGGGTGTCTGCTTTATATTATTACTTCTATGCTAGACAGTATTCAAGCAACAAACTTACTTTCAAGGTTCATGCATTCTCCTAACAAGAAACACTATAAAGTAGGTAAAAGGATTCTCAAGTATCTTAATAGCACCCGTGACCTTGGCATTATGTTAAGTAAGTTAGAATAACTTGAGCTATTAGGATTTGTTGATAGTGATTAAAGAGGTTTTGCAATTGACATGAGGAGCACTTCTAGATATTATTTTACACTTAGAGGAGATTTCTTTTGTTGGAATTCCAAGAAACAATTAATGGTTGCATAATTAACTAGAGAAACAGAGTATATAATTGCCACTACTACAATTAATCAAGCTATCTACTCAAGAAGAATCCTCATAAACTTGCAACAAACACCAGCTCAATTGACATTTATCTTTTATAATAACCAAGTAGCCATAGTCATGTTCAAAAATCGAGTACAACATGGGAGAATCAAGCATTTCAAGATACAACTCTAAATTTTTAGAAAAATATAGGAAAATGGAGAAATAAAGTTAGAATATTGTGAATTAGTTATTCAAATTGTTGACATCTTTACCAAGATATTGCCTAAAGTCATATTTGAATTTTTAAGAAGGAAACTTGGTGTGCAATGATGCAAAACCAATGAAGAGTGGTAAAGATTGGTTTTGAATATTATTACATGGTCAAAGGAATGTTGCAATTAATTGCAGTAAACTTCAAGTTGCTGGAATCATATTAACATGCGATAGCGTAGTGAATGTTCTATGCCAATCTTATAGAATTTTTATTTTGTCAAATCTTTCAACATATTTCTCATCCATACTTTCTTGTTATTTAAGTAAATTAAGTATAGTAGATCATATGCAACATGATTTTTTTTGAAAATGATGACAAACTTATCACAGTATAGCCAAGGTTATCAGTGATTCAATTATTGATATAAGTATGAACCAATTGTCTTTCTGTACTTAACCATAAACACTATATATTTGAATAATAATACACCACATATGTGGTTGCAACACAAAAAAATTTGTTCACTAATTTTTTCTTCTTTCTATTGTTGTTTTCTATCTGCAAATCAATCAATCAGAAGCAACATTACAGTTAGCCTATGGGTTTTAAGTCTTACATTTTTCAGGCGACGAGACCTTCGGATTAAGACACATATTAGTGTGGTTAAGTAAGCTTGGATCTCCTTTATTATTTAGGTTAAGGAGTCTTTTCTATTACATCCTTCCCTACAATGTAACAAAGAGATTGGCAGAACATGGTCGGCATCTCGTCAGGGCTCGGTGCTTTGTTTAGATGCCTCTGATCTAAGGCCCGCACTATTTCATCTCTGGTGAAAGGCCGAACCAAAGGTGAGTTCATTTGGCAGAGTCCAAGCTGTATGGGAATATGACCTTGCATCTCAAATAGATGTTGAAAATAGGTTGTGAAAGCTTGAGCTATCTCCCTATCAGTCCGAAGAACACGGCCCGTATCATCCATAAGCTTTCGGATACAATTTCTTTGTTGCCGTTGGGATGCATTCTGTGCTCACACCAGCGCTTCCCTCCTCAACAACTCATCAATCTCAATTTGAAGATTCCTAAGGGCTTTAATGTTTGTGTCTGACGGACGTAACTTCTCAAGATTAGCTTCTTGTTTTTTGAAGCTTTCGCAGGTTTTATTTGGCAGATTCCTAAGTATGTCTCTCCCGCTTTGTCAAATCCTGGCCACACAAAGACATCATGCACAGCAATTCAAGAGAAGAAAACATCTTCTTTGCCTTGTTCCAAGACGAAGCAATGGTCTCCTCACAACTCGGCTCCCGTAACCACTTGCTTTCAAACCGCGACCCCAGTTAACAGAAGCTATAAGTCTGATACTTGTAAGATTGTGATCCGACCCATGTCGAGGCAGATGATTTAGCTCCACATTCGGGTAGAGAACGCTGAAGTCAGGAGTTGCAAAGATCCTATGCAACCTTTCTTGCACGTTGTCTCCATTTTTCCTTCCATTAGAACATGTGTGGTCAAAGCCTTAAAGCCCGAAATCAACTAAATTGCAATCTTCAATAACCCGCTGAAAGCTGTCCATGAAAATTATGGGTCTAGGTCTGCCGCCACTCTTCTCGTGGGAGAACATGATCTCGTTAAAATCTCCTGGCATATCCAAGATTTCTGCATTTGATTCTTCAATTGGCCAAGAGCTCCCATGTGTGCTGCTTATCGTTGTCTTTAGGCCAGCCATATAAACATGTAAATCCCCATTCCCGGGCCTGAATTAATGTGTCGATATGATGTGCAGATGCAGACTGCAAACTAACTGAGATTGAGTCCCTGCACAATAATCCCAAAACTCCTCCCTTGCCTCTTCCTGGTCCATTGCAATCAACAAAGAAACCGTGCATATATCTAAATTGAAGGTTTAGTTTTTTCATCTGACGTACCTTTAATCTAGCTTATGATTGGAAAACCAGAGTGGTAACTTGAAACCGTAGAAGTTTCTTCAGTCTACTAATTGCTCGGGGACCTTTCACAGAACAATCACCGTCTCAACATATCCCCTGCTACTGTGAGACGATGATTTCGCTGTTTGCCCGCCCCTTTTGATGCCTTCAGGATTCGATTTGACTCCTATGCTCTTCATTGAAGAGGCACGTAAGTTGTAGCCAAAGTGCTGGGATTTGTTGATAGCAGGTATCTCATTGGCTTCCTCCTCTGCGACAGGGTCAAAATCCTTGTGAACATGACCGAGA
Organism: Bruguiera parviflora; assembly: GCA_019804595.1. NCBI lineage: Eukaryota > Viridiplantae > Streptophyta > Magnoliopsida > Malpighiales > Rhizophoraceae > Bruguiera > Bruguiera parviflora. The sequence goes on from CM034060.1 coordinate 5,336,998, forward strand.
CAACCACATACATAGCCAAAATTCGCCAGCTTCTCATATTTGAAATTAATCCCAGCCGTTTTCCCATCTCTCAATTTCACAAGTGTTACCCTCACCAGTGGAAAAAGGACTCTAAATCTTAGAAGTCTTCCCCATCTGCCTAGTCCCTCTTCATCCACCTCCAGAAAGGAGCGACTTCTGTTACCTGGTGCCATAATGGTTGATTTGGGCATGGCATTCAATGGTAGATCGTAAAGCTCTAACCCAGAGCGGAACCCCACTTTCGGCAGCTGTTCATCCCTTGTTCAACTATCGACCTGATTTCATGGAAAACCAATGAGCAAGGTGTGCCTCTGCGGGTAACTCGTCTTTCCCATATCTTTTTCTTGCATTCCGTTAAGTTTTATTTTCCACATAGATATGGTCTCTCTATTCTGTGCTCGTTAATTGCCAATTTGCTTTGAAAATCCTCTGCCATCCCCTAAGCCCTTCAAGGGAAGCACATAACCATAGAGGTCATGCGGAGATCGACTGATGTGTAAATTTCTTTTCTACAAATACAAGTTGTTGATGTTTTTTTTTTTTTGGTCCTTCAAGATTCATTACAAACATAAGTATTGTCCCCAAATATGTCAAACATTCAATGGGATATAGCCACTTGGTTCTAAAAGTTAATTCTGCTGTATACAGATCTTCTTGTTGGTCATTAGGCAAGAACCCTACTCCAATGATTCCTGAAACCATGTTTGCTTCACTTGTCTCCGGGAGAGAAACCAGTGTCCATATCAAGTGATCATGTGACGCTGCAGCACAATATTTGTTAAATCATTTGTTTCATTAGATTACACGATAATGCACCCTTTCTGAATTTTCTTTTCCACTCAATTTTTTTTTTTATAAAAGAAAAAACAAAAAATGATCTAAACATCGGTTCAATTGGGTTAACTATTAACCCTCTGTTCGGACTCAGCTGAAGTTTTTCAATATTTTCTTTAAAGCAAAAAAAAAAAAAAAAAAGAATTATAAAAATTATAATAATAAAAAAGGAATGTCGATCACAGATTGTTCAATAAATTGATCAGTTTTTACCGGACAAGTTTTGGAAAGCACTTATGCAAAGATTTTAAGTCAGTTTTTATTTGTTTTGCTAAAATTACAAAAAAAAATCTTAAACTTGTTACTCGCTAATGTCGTGTCCGAAGTTTCTTTTTATTAACTTTTTTTTTTTTTTTTTTTGGTGAACATGTGTCCATGACTTCGTAGGTACGTGTTCGTGTCTGAGCCGTGTGGTAGCCATTAAACTACAGCGTTCTTGTTTCCCCCAGTCTCTTCCGAGGGACTGATAATGTCGTTTGCTAGCATATCAATAAGAGTGCAAATTAAAGGATTTGCTATTAAATTATCAACCATATGTTCTAAGTGCACCCATAACTCTTTTTTAAGATAAAAAAAATTATGTATTGTAAATATATTAATTATTATACCCTTAACTCTTTTTATCATTTTTACTTAATTTTTCTTATAACAATTTTTTTTAATTTTCTAAATATTATTATTAAATCTAAATAAATTTTTTTATTCAATTTCAATATTAATAAGTCTATAATTTATTATTATATTTTTGATATAAATATTTATTTATTAAAAAATAAATATCAATAAAAAAAAAACTCATATTTAAACCGATGCAAATAAAACACAGTGAATGACTCCTACTTAAGTGAACCAATAATCTAAAAACTGTAACCCGTCACAGGCGTATATAATTGTAAAATGGTTCGCATACACATCACATCAGAGATGAACGAATTGTCAAATAGAATTCAAAAGGGGCCAATGCCAAAAGCGAAGTATATCAATGCCCTACTGAGAATCCGAATAAATTCAAGGGAACCCATTAAGGAATTGTTGGAATTGTAATATGACTTTCTTAGAGCTGTTACTCTATGGCCACCGACTATTTTTGTTTTTTTCTTTTTTTTTTTTTTCCCGATAATGTTACACGGACTAAGAATGCAATCTGAGAATTGACGCGACTGATGTGAACCAATTATAGTAATAATAAATGAAAGCAGGAAGCGAGGGGTAAATCATCACCTCTCTCAATCCCTTGTTTGAGTTGATAGAATCGTTGGAGAATAGCTCTTGTTCATGTTCCATGCAATGTTAAATATCAAAGGCTAAATTTTTTTTAGAAATTCTAAGAATTCCAACGATTGTGAGGCAATTTCATTATTGCCATATAAAGTGCACTAACAGATGCCATTGAAGAAATTAGAGATAAAATTGTAACCTGCTTTCATGAAATATGGTAGTGGTACAGTGGAATGTAACAATGCAGACTTATCATTTTGAATTTTCCAGAGACACCGATGCAGATAATTAGGCAGGACAGGTTAATCAATTTAAGCATTTATTGGTACCATAAATTCTGCTGTACATCATATTAGCCGGACATTAATTGCATCTTAAACTCCTGTTTATTTCTCTAGAAAGTAGAAGGTTGAAAGTGGTGGCATACATGGCTGCTGTTTTGGCTGTTGGTTTGGCGATGTTGCAGTTGAAAGAGAAGACTGTGACTCATCCGCATGGTGGGTGCGTTGATGAACTAGAAGGAAAGTATTGATCCGTATCCGTGGTTCATCACGGACATGTTGTAGTTCTGTAAGTTTAACAGAGCTTAAGGTGTTGATTCTCATGCTTCGTACTGTTTTTCTTCTTAAAAGAACGAGTAGGTGAAGTGAAGAAGAATGACACTGAAAATTTAGAGAACCAAGAATTCATCATGAATTATTTCTCTCTTTTTGGGCCATGAATTTCTTCTTTAATCACGATGGATATTTCCTGAGGATAATTCTCCAACCTTTTCTTCTTCTTCTTTTTTTTTGTTTTTTTTTCGATGATGGGGCATTCATATAACTTCATTGGGTGGGTGTAGAAATTAAATTTAGGAGATAATACTGTCAACATAAACGTATCAATCAGTGAGGAAAGAAGAAAAATTGAAAAAGAACCAGTGATATCATATACGTACCCTGAACACAACCTCTCCCTCGTTCAATTTAGACTTATAACTTCCCTAAGCTCAAGGTAGCGCCTGCCCCCACCTACCGATACACACACAAAAAGATGTGAGAGGGAGAGTTTTTAGTTTACAAATTTGGGTCTCAATTCATGCTGACACGAAAAAGTTATCGGTATATCCCTCTTAATGGCATGAAATTAGACCCAAGTCTGCCTCTTGAACCCAACTTGTTTATGATTCCAACTATACAATCTTTGGAAACATTAGCGAACATTGCTACATAACATTCAAAAAGTATTGGTTACAAATGAACCCAATGATATCTCAGAGCAACCACAAATATTGGTTTGGTATACCATAGGAATAGCAATTTTGGTAATAATATCGTTAAATATGTTGACTGACTGTTCTAGTGTTCTGGACCAAAAATTTAAAAAAAAAAAAAATCCTGGCATACTATATTTTCACTACTTTTTACTCTTTTAGATTGTGCCACGAGGTGAAAGGCAATTTTACAGTCAATAATTATCTTATTTACAACAAAAACTAAATATATGGTAGTTTCAAAAGTAATGAAATAGGGTTTATGGCTGAGAGGCCTAGTCGGCAGTCTCAGTTTGTAATAAGATCATATTGTTATTGTATATTGTAACAATCAAAGTGATATATATTTGACTAAAAACCAAACGTATCATGGAAGAATATTACACATCGATATCAAATATTATTTATGTTGAAAAATCATATCACAAGAATAGATATCAGTAGACAAGATTGGTATGACTGATAATTTTGTAAATATGATAGTAAAGCCTATTCTTAAAGTCAAATTCAAACATTATTTGAATATAATTTCATTGACTAAATTATGAGAAAAAAACAGCTAGAGAAAAAGTGTTGACGCAATTTATGCCAAGGCAGAGATTTTTTTTGTCGACAGTGGCATAAATTAGTCAAGAAAATTGTTGAGCATTGAAAACATAACGTGGATGGTATGGAATTTTCCGTGTCAGTAATTATTTTGGACCAACGCTTGTCCCATTCTTGTTCCATGTTTTTTATCATTTTCGTTTGCAAGCAGGTGGATCGAAAGAACTTCAATGCATACATACCAGTGGTTGAAGTTTTTCTCTTTTCCTTACAGCAAATGCCTATAAATAGCCTCCTGCATTGAATTCCAAAATTGTCAGAGAGAAAAAAAGAAATTAAATCTAGAGAAGTTTGTATTGTAAGTTGAGAGATGTCAATATTTACGGGTCTTAAGTATATTGGGTGTAACTTATAAATATTTTGTTTATTTCATATTAAAAATTCTTTAATTGTCTTTATTGGAAGTTAAAAGTCAAGCTAATAAATTCTCATGTTTCTAAGTTTTCTATCATTTTTCCGGTATATATTATTTCATCTAATTAATTAGTTGTTTAGATCCAATAAATGTCTATTGGAACTTTTCTCATTGAATTTCTATTCCAATGAAAGTTTTAAACCTTATATATTAACTCTAAATATAAGTAAAATATTATCTATATGTAAAATTAAGATAATATATTTATTTTTATTAGTTTTAAATTATGGACACTGATTTACAAAATTTTTTATGAAATTATATAAAATAATGATATTTTAAAATTTAATACATTATTATCAGAAACTTGCTTAAACTTATATATGAATTTTTTAAATTAACATGTTGGGTGACTTTTTATATTAATAATGAAATTTTTAGATTAATTCATGTATTCTTCTTACTTAAAAAGTTCATTCAAAATTAATGTCTTCATATCTATATGGTATAACTTTAAATTAAAATAAATTATTAAAAATGTAATTAATCTAAATAAATTCTTCTTTGAGATTGAAGAGAAAGTTTTATGGTAATTAATATTTTCTTTTTAAGCAAAAGTTTTAGTCATTAGTTTAATCTTGTATTTATCAATATTATCAAATGATTTCATTTTATTTTTATACTTATTTGTAGCTAATAATTACCACTCTTTTTAGCAATTCAATAATGTTTCAAATTTAATTATTTGTCATAAATTCCATTTTTTCTTTTATGACATTATACCGTAATTCAAACATTTCATTTTTCATAACTTGTGAAAACATGCAAGAATCATCTTTATGATTAATGTCAATCTCTTAAAAGTATACTACATAATTATCAAGAATTGTAAATTTTCTTACTCACGAAGATCTCCTAAGTTCTTTATTTTATGGCTCCTCATTATGTGATTTATGTACCATAGGTTTTATATTTATTCATATTGTATTGGTTCTTTAATCTTAAACTTGTCTTTTTTTTTTTTAAATATTATCATGTGAATTTTCTTGGACAACTAAATTTTTAAAATTTATGAGATACTTAATTGAGTCTTTACTTTCTTCAAATTACACTTTACAAAAAATTTACTCTCGTTAAATTCAAAATTTTCAAGAAATTTTGTATTCCTCTTTTTAACAATTCTAAGTATATTTGAAAGATAGTAAAATCTATATCTTTTAAAGTTTACTACATAATCAATAAAATAACCATTAGTTGTTAGATCTAATTTTTTTAATTGAAAGTTATAAATCTTTACTTTAACAAGATAATCTTATACATGTATATACCTTAAAATTGGTTTCCATCTAATCCATAACTTGAATAGAATTTTAGAAGTAGCCTTTGAGAAAATCTTATTAAGGATATAAATTGTAGTTTTTAAAGTTTCCTTTATAAACTTAATAAAAATTAGAATTATTAGAATTATTGATCATATTTCTCTCCATAAGTGTTTAATTTTTTCTTTTAATTATATTATTTGGTTAAAGTGTACTCATTGAGGTTTATGCAACAATACCCTTTCATTTAAAAAACTTCATAAATGGACCTTTTATTTCTCCTAATTTTATATACCTTTTATAATATTCTTTACACCTATTTTGATTTTTTATGCTTTTATTTCTTTACTACAACCTTATATGTTTTAAAAGTATTTCATGCTTTTACTTTATGAAACAATAAATGGAGATACATAAAGCTTATATAATCATCAATAAATGAGATAACAAAACATAAGGGTCCTTGTCTTTCCTAGTAACCTCCCAATCCTATAATCTTTGTTATGATCATAAAACCCATGAATTCAGCTTGGATCAGGGATTTTCCCAAGCTGAAATATATCCAACTCAAAGACTTGCTTGGGCAACAACTTCCATCCCCAGTTATGTTAATTTTGTGTGCCATATGGATAAAGGGATAATGATATTTTTGAACCTAAACTTTTAAATTTTTTTCAATATAGTTTCAAATGTTTTCTCCATTTCAATTTAATCTAAAAATTTTGATTTCATTTTAATTTATTACAATCAATAATGAAATATAGTCAATTTATCAGTTAAGTATATTGACCAAATTAAAAAAATAAATTAAATATGAATGAAAAATATTTTTAAATACATAAATACCCCACTTAGCTCCCCAAGCCTTTATTTTACTTTCAATTCATTAATTATGGTGGCAATGGCAGTGCTGTCTTAGCTAGTGTCAACCTTACTTGCTGCTATGATTGAGCTAGAAAGAGTGGGAGTTGGGGCCAAAAACATCCAAAATGTCATAAATATTGGGGAATCCAACACCAACATCAATTAATTATTTCAAACTCTTTGATTAAGGACTTACTTACAACTAGTTTTGGTAATGAAAGAACTAGGTTCAATAAGAAATTGGTCAAGGATGAGAATGTAGGCGATTCCAATTTGTTATTAAGAATGAAATTCTTGCAAGAAATGGAAATTCTTTGAGTGTGCCTTATGATTTTGCCACTTAAGGCTTAGAAACTAAAGTTAAAAAGGACAATCCATAGTCTTTATTCATTAATGCCACTACCATTACTTTAGTCTTCAGTGTCAATGTCGACTCAAATTTAAGAAAGAACTATATAATCTTGGATTTTAAGCAAGATAAGCATGCAAAATATTTTGTTTCTTCTTATAGTTCTAATTTATTGGATGCTAATGAAAATAGATAAATAGGTGTCACTTCTTTCGTTATGGTTGATGAGGATGTCATAATTGAAGAGAGTTCGACAATAGTGTCATTAAGAGGCATAAAATTTAGAGGAATATCCTAGCGATTCTAAAGATGAGGAGAGAGGTATGAAGAATGGCAATGATGATAATGTCAGTCCATTCTTTGGGTTATTGTTTAATTTATTCTTTTTTAATTTGGTCAAAATATCATTAAAGATAAGGAATATTAGGGTTTCCCACATACATTTAGTTTAATTTTTTTATTTGGTCAAAATACTTAACTTATAAATTGACCATACTTTGTTATTGGTTAGATTTAATTAAAATAGAATTAAAAAAATAAGATTAAATTAAAAATAAGAAAAAAATTAGTATTAAATGAAAAAAAAATAGAGGTTAAGGACCAAAAATATTTTTATTCCTATTGATAAATGAGTTCATCAAATACATGCAATATTAAAAGATAACAAGTTATACATAAATTGATAATCAAACATCATATACCAAACAAAGCGTATAAACCATCAACATGTTAATATAATTGACATAAAAGAGATATGCAATATTATAAACATATGTATAATTCTTCATTTGTAATCAATACAATAGAAGGATAGGCTTTTATATCAAATAAAAGATTATAATAATTGTAAGCCATAAATTAGATAAATGGAAGACTTACTTTTAACCATAATGATTAATAAGTATATCTTTTGCAATTATAAAGAAAAGAGAAAATTGTATTTGAAGTGATCTTTTAGCCTATTATCTTATACTTCTCATAAAGTGTATTATTGATAATTTATATGCTTCCTTATGTAGATTAGATTAGTGTCACAAAATTAATTTTAGGTACCAAAAATTTTTGCTTATAATGGCATTAAGACACCTTTTGGTTTCAACCAAACTAACACTTAATTAAACATATAAAAAAATTGTTAGTAATTAAGCACTTATAATTGCACAATTGTTAAGAGATATAACATATATAAGAATCTTTCTCAACTTTTTATTACATTGCTCACAAAAATAGACAAAGGAAATACAATGTTTAGTTCTTTCCCATAAGTGTTTCACCTTATACTTTTTCCATCTATGAGCCTTTAATTACCCAAATCAATTTATAAAATTTGTAGTTGACACTTATAACTACTTAAACTAGAATGACTTGGTTGCCAAGTTAATAATGTGTTAGTAGATTAGCGATTTAGGCAAGTGCCCCCACTAGAACTAATTTTGTGCTTTATATTAATATGCCTTGGACAACACCTTTTGATCCACTTTCTCCTACTTGGATAACATAATCTGCATACTTTAAGTTCTTAACAAGTGTTCCCACATTTTTGGCTAGCAACTTTTCCATGTCTTATATGGTTTAACAGCCTATGTTCTCCTATTGTCAAAGAATGTTTACCATTAATTACCTTGAACAACACTTCACATGGCTACATACACTTGGCCACTAGCATATGCCACACATTTTTCTGAAACACAACTCATATTCTTCTTATTTTTGTAGTACTTAATGTATATGATGACTTAGTTTATACTCTAAGCCTTTTTCCTTATTTAACCTGTTACTTTACTAAACACCTAACTTTTCCTCATATGCTATCTAGCATGTTATTGCCTTGTACCTTGACTTATACACCAACATATTACTAGTGGCATGATTATTCCTTTAAAGGTCTTTTTTTAACTAACTTACAACATACCCTCATAGTGTTAATTTAGACTTCTATCCATACATTAATATTAGCTCACTTTTATATGAGAAAACAATACCTCCTTAAAAAGTATTAAAGAGGTCAATCATTTAATAGGAATAAATAATATTGTGTTTGAGCAATCATTATGTTATTTAATGTATATTACTATGACATTAACATGTATTATTATGCACACTATGCTTTAGCTCTTAACTCTTTGCCCACTTAATGTTAACATTATAACCCAACACTTAACCTCCTTTGGCTTGCTACCATGAACATTTATTTTATGCTCACATTACTTCCTTGGTGTGCCTATCCCATGCTAAACTTTATGTGAAGCCTTAGTATAAAGTGTCATTAAATGTTTGTAATTTTAAATTGAGAGACTTAAAAGGTATTCAAATCATCCTTATTAATTGAGGCTAATATCCTTATTGGTAGGGTGAATTAGTCTTCATATTTTTGCATCTCCAACTCCCTATTAACCTCACATTTTGGAGCAAAATTTTGCAACATTAGCTATTACCACTTATAGGCAATGTTACTTAAATCATCAATATTATCAAGTTTAAAACCATATTATTAAGAAATTCCATAATGTGTACTACCTTCTTTTGCACTCTAGCATGTCTCATTATAATTAGACCCTATTAAATAGTAAGTGTAACAAAACTTACATTACTACTTAACACTCATTACTTTTTTTTCCAAATTTTTAATTATTTAAAACTAGTTTGTAGTTTGCGATGTGTTTTATTAAAGGAGGTTTGACCAATACACAAAGATTTTCCTTATCTATCATTATAATATCATTATTAGGCCTTACCATTGTTGTCTTAAGATTAACCACCCTCAAAGTTATCATGTACTTCACATCTCTTTTTTCTTACCCCTACTACTTTTGTAAGGTAAATGACACTATAAATTTTCCCACTATTGTTAGTGAAAGAATGATTCTTACTAATAATAAAATATGGTTAATTATTATCCATGATCATCAAGCCACCTAAATAAGGCATCCATACACTTTCTGCTTACACGAATAAATCTAATTCTAAAATCATATCAAAACATACAATAACATTATAGAGATATCAAATTCATTAATTTATTGATCGAGTGTTACTTTAACTTTTTTTTGTCATTCCAAGAATATTAGATGCCCACTTAATTGACTGCTTTTATATGGTTGCCACTTTTGCTCACATTCAGCTGAAGTGAGCCTACCTCCTACTCGATTAGAATGCCATAAGTTACATTGGAAACCATCAATGCTAATAACTTTTTCTTACCTAACCTAATTTTGATGTAAATTAGGTCAAGTTTTAAGGCATATTTCATATAGACAACATTGATCAGTTATATAAGATTGATTTAAAAAAGGTTGCCATAATTAGAATTAACATTGCTCCTACCTCTTTCAACTACTAAGCCACTTTATCCCTTTTTGGATATTCCTTTACCTTGTATGGACCATTGAGTTTCTCCCTTTTTAGACATTCTTTTGCCTTATATGGACCATTGTAAATAAAATAAATAAGATTTGATTTGCTTTAACCTTAGTTCAAGGCAACAACTTTGCTTTTTCTCTTATTGTCTTCCTTATGCTTGCATTCCTGAAAGTCCTTTTGCTCCTTTTTCTCATTGTCTTTGGGCTGCTTTTCATGATTAAAAGAATTAGAGGTATTGATTTGAAAATCAATAACCCATCACCTGTAGCCGTTACAAAGGGCTAGTTTTTCATACCATGCTCTCCCTTAAAGGCCTTAATTTCGAGCACCTTTATCTTTCATGAGCCTTTTACCACCACACTTGATTAGCTGCTTATTACTTTCTTGAGAATAATAATCTCAACTTGTAATTCATCAAGATTAAAGGATACATTCGAAGGTATAACCTTATATTACCATTGCAAGTTGAGAATTTCTTGATTATGGCTTCCTAAGCTCCTAAATAGGAAGAAATTTTGAACTTTAGGGATGTCACTAATCAATTCTTTAGTCTTAACAACATGTTTACACATTGTACCAAGAACCAATCTATCAGCCATTGGTTGAACTTTGGTGTTATGATACTAGTTGCCACGAGGCTAATTTTAAGCACCAAATTTTGTTGATTATGATGGCACTAAGATGCCTTTTAATCTTAGACAAACTAACACACAAGCAAAGTATTTACACTCAAGCACTCATAATTGCATAATTGTAGAGAGATATAGACAATGTGAGAACCTTTCTTAACCCTTAATTACTTTTGTTGCAAAAATATACAAGGGAAATACAATGTCAAACTCTCTTTTATAAGTATTTCACCTTGCACTTTTATAATCTGTAAGTCTTTAATTGTCTATATCTATTTATTGAGTTTTTAATTGACACCCTAACTACGTAAACTTACATGACTTGGTTGTTAAGTTAATAATTTGTTAGTAGATACACAATTTTATAACTTAGTGGTCTAGGCAAGTGCTCCCACTTAAACTATTTTTGTGCTCCATGTTAGCATGCTTTGGACAACACTTTTGATCCACTTTCTCCTACTTGAATGGCACAATCTACCTACTCCAAGTTCCTAACAAGTGTTCTTGCATTTTTAGTCAGCAACTTCTTTATATCTTACTATGTTTGATGAGAGTTTGTTATCTCACCAAGAATTGGTCATCCCATATACTTTAGTAGCCTCTGTTCTCGTATTGTTAAAAAGCTTTTGACATCAATTGCCTTGGATAACATTTTACTTGGTTGCCCACTTGGCCACTAACACTTGCCTTACATTTTTAAGGAGTATAATCCATGCTCTTATTTTCGTGGTAATTGATGTATATGCTAACTTGGTAAGCATTCCAAGCCTTTTTCCTTATTTAGCCTATTGCCTTATACCACATATTCCAACCTCTAACTATTTACTCTCTTGATACCAATACCATAGTTCAACACCTAGTCTTCCTTGGTTTATTGCTATGCATATTGACTCCATGTTCACATTGCTTACTTGATGTGCCTAAAGCATGCCAAACTCTATGCCAAGCCTTTATGTAACGTGCTACCAAATGCTTGCAATTTTATGCTAAAAAAGCTTAAGAGACTGTTGCTTAAAATCCTTTAATTGCAACTTCATGACTTCCACTCCTCGAGATAAGTCCTTTAATATTTTCAAAATAAGCATTCAACTATTCTACTTAAGTAATTATTATTTTAGATAAATATATTATGTGCTTATCATGCGAGCCACACAAAGAAATAATTTAACAAAGTCTTTATTATGTTTGTTTTGGTTTTTACTGATTTAAATATCGGAATACTTACGTTAAGTTTTTGTCCAGCACCATTAGCATTCTCTTTTCTTGCAAGTATTCAGCTCATGACCAAAAACTCCTCACTATATCACATCATGTTTTAGTTTTCGAAATCAGCCCCTTTGGTTTCCTTCAGTCCGATCCTGCCAGGGCGTAAGCACTCTTACTCGACCTTATACAGGAGCAAATTCATGCACACCCACTCCTAGTGCGGTTTTGATGGTAACACGTAGACGATGCAAGCCAAACTATTACTAGCATTAGACCCACCGAAACTATTGACTTTAAGGAGAGTATTCCACACAAGTTAATCCACAGTGCATTCGACCGCCTCTCCAAATATATTTTATCTCGAAGCGGCATCACAGATTAGGAATCTGGTGGATGTTAGTGGACATGCCCTTTATTCTTTCCTTCCCTAGGTCCTCTTTCTCTCTCACACTAACTCAAAAATAAATAAATAAAATAAAATGAACTAATAATAATAATAATTGAAAAGCTATGGTGATTTTATGCCCTCGCGTCCTCTCTTCATTCGAAAAAATCAAATGGGATTGACATAGATTGAATTGTTGAACGCTTATTATTTGCCCCATAATTGACCAATGAAGCTTTGCCCTGCCAATGTCAAACAAAGAAGAGAGCGAGAAAGAGAGAGAGAAGGAAAGAAAAAAAAAAACAGTAAATTCACAAGGTCAATTAATGCTCAAAAAAGAAAAAAAAAAAAAGGTCAATTAAGTGGAAAATGCCAACATCCTTGTCGCCAGGAGCTACTCGTGGAAGGAAGCATGCAAATTGCTAAATTTGCACAACGCTACTCACCCACCATCATGTTGGCCAACAAAAAAAAAAAAAACTCACCCCCCACGCACCATAACGTAGCAAAGAAACAAACCTATCATATCCGTCTTTTAATCTTCAATACTTAAATAGAAGCAAGACAATTCTATCTTCGCTTTGTGTTGTTAAATAGTGCCTAAACACATAAGTGGCATAATGGTTCAATGTGGTAATAGCAATAGCCAATCAAAATTAGATATAAAATCACAATCAAAAGACTTATGATGACATGAAGATTATAGAAATACATTGACAATCTCGGTGTCACCGAGCCCATTTATTTATATAGTCTCTTTGAGTCCTGGAGATTCAAATTCAAATTCCTTCAACACTTGAATGAGGAGATCACTTGTCTGCCATGCAAAAATTAATATACGGCACTGTTTACATTAGATGCATATCAATTAATATCGTAAATTCTACCAACAGATAGGGACATCATCCATCATCACGGGTTAGAATGAGTTAAGAGACACTAATTTTTTTTTAAAAAATTAATATACAAATAAATCCTTAATTTTAACAATTATAATAAATTTAATCTAATTTTTAAAATGTAACAATTTTATTATTATAAGATACTTTTTATAACAAATCTATTATATAGGCAATACATGTTAATATTTCTAGTCAATTTGGGCGACGTGTTAAACATGATGATGATATGGACAAAATTTATATTATCCTTACATGTCAAATAAGTTAATAAAAAATAATAATGAATTTGTTAAAAGAATTATAGGAATGAGAAAATTGTTATATTTTAAAAGTTTAGTTGAATTCGTTACAACCCTTAAGCCTTTTTTTTTTTTTTGACTTAAACAAAATACAGGACTAATAAATACATAATTATAAATGATTTGGTAGAAATATTTACAACTCGTAATGCCATCGTCCGAAAAGAAAACGCCTTGAAAGAGTTGAGTGCAAGTATTAAAAGCAAACTAAACTCCATCAAAAAAAAAAAAAAGGAAAACCAAAATTATAAATTCATGAATAAAAAGTAGAACGCTTAAAAAAAAAAAAAAAGAAGTGAAAACTGACTAAAATTTTTGTCAGGAACCTGTAATTGTAGAGCTGAAAAATAAATTGACAAATGAGGGCCGTGTGCAGAGATGCCAAAATTTAATTCGATGCAATAATTTGACCCGAAAATATTCATTTTGAATTGACACCAAAATAATTAAAATATTTAAAATTAAATTCAACTCAACTAAAATCTGTCGTTTTTCCGAGAGAACAAAATAAAAGATTCTATTTCTTTTTTAACCATGAACATTATTTGAGAAAAAAGTAAAACATAGTTTGTGCTACAATATTCCCATATTAGATTGAGCAATTCAAAAGAAAATTATATAATGAAATCTTTTATGACAATTTGCTTAAATCTCATTCTGTAATCAAATTATAAATTTGTCTAAATCGCCTAAATAGACACTCTGATTGCAAATTAATTGCTGGTGATTTGAGGGTTTTGAAAATGAGCTACTCCAACATAACAATATAACCAAGAAAACAAAAAAAAAAAAAAAAGAAAAAAGAAGACATACTCACAAGTCTAACAAATAAATTCATATTTATGATGATAAAAATACAACAATTTCCACTATTGTGAAAAATCCTAGTTTCTACCATTTCGAGTAGAGATCTTATGAATAATTTTCGAAAAAATAAAACAAATTTATCATTTACATTCTTACTTATATTTTATCTATACATCCACACTATATATATACAAGCATATGTACACTATTTTCTTTCTGTATGTTATATATATACATAGAAACAACATGTTGTTGTTTATTTGTAGGCAAACTTAATATTTGTTATAATCAAGGCGACTTAAATTATGAAATAATTAAAGTAATATAAATTTAGAATTAATTAAATTTAAAATAATTCGATCCGATGAATTTGATGCTTTTGGATAGACGAGACTTTGTTCCCCACGACGCTAATAGGTCAGCCTAGTTAGCTTTTGCCGCCTGCGCCACACCTGCTCCGACTTAGAGTGGTGCGGATTTGAAGAGGCCATAGCTTAATAAAAAATAAAAAATAATTTTAAAAATTAAAAAAAAAAACAAATAAAGTAAAAGGAGACGTGAAGGAGAGGCTTTCGCTCAAAAAAAAAAAAAAAAAAAAAAAGAAAAAAAAAAGAGAGAGAGAGAGTTTCTTTTCCAAAAAGGAGAGAGAAAGGAAAAGGCGAAAAAGCGAAAAGAATTTGGAAATATATGAAGAAAGAAAAGAGAGAAAAAAAAAAGAAAAAAAAAAAGAGGGCAGTAAGCATCTCTGCTTTTCGGACTACTCGAATATTTTACTTTTGTTTCTCTACAGTCTCCCACGTCTCTCGCTCTTGGTGCCTCTCCGTGTCCGAGGCTCGCTCTTGTCCGAAAAAAATATAAAGGGGAAGAAAAAGTAGAGAGGCCTCTGAATTTAAGTTCTGTTCTATTACTTGCTTCTAAGTAATACACAGGATTGTTCAGACAAATCAGAGTTTCTTCTCTGGGGGGGGTTAGTTTCTCTTCTCTTCTGTTTTTTTGATCTCAACTAATCAAAAAGCTTGCTGTTTGGTGTTTCGATCTTTTATATTTATGAAATTTTAATTGGATTATTTGTTTGGCGGTGGTTTTATTGTGTATGTAGTGAGTGTTGTGGTGATTTTTTTTTTTGTTTTATAAAATATTTCCAAAAAGTATTGGTTACTGGAAACGGGTTTCCCTTTTGGGTGTTTCTATCTATCGGGGCTGCTGCTGCTGCTGCTGTTCAGGCTGAAGTTCTTTTTTTTTTTTTTTAATTCTTTTTCTTTTTGGGTGTTTTTTTCTGTACTTTTTTTTTTCCTTTTAATAAATGAATCTGTGTGTTTAGTCTTACTCGATCTTTTAATCTATTCTGGGTTATGGTTGATTATTTATTGGTGGGTCTGATGAGAAATTTGATTTGGGGTTGCATTCTGTGCTGCAAGGGTCTTCTGGAGGCTTGAAGGGAGTATTGTTGTAATGGGGAAGGGCTTGAAAGTGAACTGTAAGTCAGCATCCCACAAGCTGTTCAAGGACAAGGCCAAAAACCGGGTTGATGATCTGCAAGGAATGTTCATGGATCTGCAGTTTGCACGAAAAGAGAGCCGCACCATTGATGTGTCTGTCCTTGAGGAGCAAGTTCATCAGATGCTTCGTGAATGGAAAGCCGAGCTCAATGAACCCTCTCCAGCATCTTCTTTGCAGCAAGTTAGTATTTACTACATTTTCAGTGCATGTACAACTCTGTGTTGTTTATTTATGTAAAGATGTCTACGTATAGGAATTTTTTGTGGTGAGAATTTGTTATTTTGATGACTGCTGTTTAAAATGAAGAGTTGTGATTGTTAATTTCAATCTTTATGGATAATAGGGTGGAAGTCTCGGGTCGTTCTCAACAGACATATGCAGGCTTTTGCACCTTTGTGATGAGGAGGATGATGCCACTAGTGCATTAACTGTGCCGAAGCTTGAGCCCAATGATCAAGACTTTCAAGTTGGAAATAATGCGGTCTTTCAAGAGGTTCAATTTTTAGTTTTGTCCCTCTGTGACTTTCTTTTGGGTTGGTTAAGGAGAGTTTGGAGTTCTTGCTTTTGATTCTTGGTAGGAGAGTTTGGAGTTCTTGCTTTTGATTCTTGGTAGTTGTGATGTGTTGATTCGATCAAGTATGCATTTGGTAAAGAAGGTTCCTTCTTTTGGTTCCTGTCTTTTTTTCGTTTTTTTAATTGAACTTTTTTGTTGGGTCTTTAACTGCATGGAGATTTCAAGACACATTGGCATGTTATATGTCATTATCCATTTCATATAATGAGCTACCAATTCCCTTTCTAACTATGTTGTAGTGACATTCTGGAAATTTGGTAGGTTTTGGTGTTTGCAGGATGTTAAGATGCAGTGTTGTTTTATAATAGACCATGTACTGTTATATATGATCTTTTCCTGCATCAAATGGGGATATGGATGGTGATTGATTTAGCTAGCTTTAGCACTCCAAGTATCCCCCATTTTGTGCCAAATTAACTACTTTCACCTACATGATCACATTCTTTAGTGTTCAGTGTCATTAGTATGAAAGAAATTGGAGTTTTGGGCCTGTTTCGCTGTATAACACGACTTATAACCGTACCTTCTGGTATTTATGGGTCATATCCATGTTTTTGTATTTGCTGCAAATATCATTCTTAAGAAGAGCATAAACTAACTTTGCATATTTACACTTGATGTTATTTGCAAATAAGTCCCTTAATTTCCAAATAATTTGTGTTCTATGCCTAGTTAACTAATGGTCTACATGTGATGTTAATCATGAATAGGTTCCTTAGCTTCCAACAGACATGTTTTATGCACCTAGTCAATAATGGTCTATTTCTGTGTGAAATTCTTATGGCTTTAAGGTGGTAGTTTGACTAAGCCGCATTGAATTCTTTTATTTGTTTGCTCATGCATGCCTGGTTGAGAAACTGTAAATGATTTTCCCGCCCCGCCTCGCCCCGGGGGGGGGGGGAACCAAATCCTAGATGTATGGGCATGTTTAACATATAAGTTCTGTTACATGTGTATATTAATTGACATTGCCGTGTCATCAACTGAAAAATGACCCTTGTTACTGATTCAAGTTTTTATATGTTCCAGGATTATGGCCTCAACAAAGGGCAACAGGAGCATGGCTTCCCACGTGTTGGCCAATGCAAAGACTCCCCTTCTGGAGTCCGCAGCATGGCAGTTAAGAACTCAGAAGAGGCTGTTCAGCTGGACTATCAACAGTTTGAGTTTCCTCCATACTTTGAGCATGATTATTATACTGGTCAATGTGGCACATACTTGTGTGGAGAGGATGGCATACCTCAGTTCTCGAGCTATCTGCCCAGTATGTATCCCCCCCCTTCTGCTTTCCTAGGACCGACGTGTGCACTTTGGGATTGTCCAAGGCCTGCTCAAGGGGGATTGGACTGGTGTCGGGACTATTGCAGTAGCTTTCACCATGCCCTAGCACTGAGTGAAGGCCCACCAGGGATGGGCCCAGTTCTTCGACCTGGGGGCATTGGCTTGAAGGATAGTTTACTCTTTTCTGCTCTTACTGCAAGGGCAGAAGGAAAAGATGTTGGTATACCAGAATGCGAGGGAGCTGCAACTGCAAAGTCTCCATGGAATGCACCAGGTGAGTTAATTGGTTTTAGTTTACTTCTTCAGTAATTGTTGGAAATTATTTTTCCTTTCACAATAGGGATAAGGTTGCATACATATGATCATTCCTGAGTTTCCATAGTGTGTGGGATACCTCTTCTTTTTTATCAAACAAAATATATTCTTTAATAATGAATTGTTTCCATTTTACTTTTGGATGGTCAGTTAATTTCCCTTGTTGTTGCAGAGCTCTTTGATCTCTCAGTTCTAGGGGGCGAAACAATTAGGGAATGGCTATTTTTTGATAAGCCTCGCAGAGCATTTGAGAGTGGCAATAGAAAGCAAAGATCACTGCCAGATTATAGTGGACGTGGTTGGCATGAATCAAGGAAGCAAGTAATGAATGAATTTGGAGGACTGAAGAGATCCTATTACATGGATCCACAACCACTGAATAATTTTGAGTGGCATCTCTATGAATATGAGATCAACAAGTGTGATGCATGTGCATTGTATAGATTGGAACTGAAGGCTGTTGATGGGAAAAAAAGTGCCAAGGGAAAAACTTCTAATGACTCAATTACTGATCTGCAGAAGCAGATGGGAAGGCTCACAGCTGAATTTCCATCTGATAACAAGCGCTTTGCTAAGGGCAGGACCAAAGTGAATGCCAAATTTGGTGCTGCGAGTCTCTATTCAGGACCAAATCAGGCAGCACAAACAGATGAATCACTTGACTACGGGCTTGGTACACAGTATGATTATCTCGTTGAGAATTTAGGGGACTATTACGTAACGTAGCCAAAGAAAGTGAAAAAACAGTTCATGGGGATTGGATGACCAACTTTTTCTGTAGCGTAGGCATTACGTCCCCGTAGAAGTGGGTCAGTCCTCGGCTATTCATCCTTGATGACACGGATTCAATCTTTTTTCTGGTCTATGAATTATGCTATACTTCATTTTCAGATGTTATGTTGCCTGCGCTGCTTCTACCCATGTTGGAGTATATCCGTACTGACAGAAGCTAAAAGGAAAATGGCTGTTATTTCCTGTGTCCATTTTCGCAGCTGATGGTAGTAATAATTCTGGAAACCCTTCAGTGTTACCAGACAATCGATGGATTCCAACTGTTCTAAAATGTAGTATGACTGAGACTCTTTGAGATTTCGAGTACTTGGACTAAATTTGCTTGCTGGTGCTGCCAATGAAAAGATGTAAACTGATTATATGACTTTCTTACTGTTAGCTCTGTTTCCAAGAAGCCCTTGCTCAGGAATTTGTAAATGAATATCATCAGGAAATATAATAAAACATTGCATGTGATTTTCTGTCTCTTATCCTCGGGAATTTTTCCTATAATCTAATCTTTCAAGCTTGACCCTGCTATCGAGTACCGCCAAAGAAGATTGGAACGATATCCCACGTCTGAGCGACGGCTTCTGAACAAGTCAGTGAAATCTGATGTTTTCTCACTGGTGCCCACTACGCTGAGGATTCTGTAAGTCAAAGGAAATAAATGTAATTCGTCCAGAATTTTGCTTGCTTATTAAGCTGTTCCTTTTTGTAATTCTGACAACATTGGGAGAAGGGTTGTTCAAAATTCGAGAGATATTCAGCCAAGTATCTGTGTATTCGTCAAGAAGTTCCAGAATGTGTAAATCACCGGCCACAGCCTCGGGCGCCATGGATACTGAAAATCTTAGGATAAAATTGTCTAATAATTATATGGGTATTATTGTATAAATGAGTCTCTGCAACGAAACAAAAAAAAAAAAGATAATAAAAAAGCAAAAAATGAATTAACGGTCTTGTCATCCATGAATTAAATCATTCAAGTGAACAAATTTAGTCAAAATTAATGACTCTTTTGTTGTTGGAGGGTGTCCAATGTATACAATCCGCAAGGTTTACTTTTGTTACAGAAATTCCATTTATGTTAACCCCAAATTAATTATATATAACGCGCAATTGCTTGTAAGTCGAGCTAATTTTCTTCCCCTAAGTACTGAAATTTGGTATTTAAATCTATTTAAACTGTTTTATTCACAACAATAATAAATATGGATTAGAACAAAAGACTTGCTCTATCTTATAGTAGCTTTCGTACGTTATTGTAATAAATCAACCAAAACCTAAAAGATTGATATGCGCTTTAAAGGTGAAAAAGCTTTACCTTTAAAGTTTGGACAAATGATATTCACACAGCCAAAAATTGTTGGATGCACACATAAACAATAAAGCAAAAATACAGTCAACTTATTTTTATGGGTGTATCGAACTATTTGTACGCGTGAATATCACTTTCTTAAAAGTTTGCCACCATGAACGCTTGAGCTACTTCTTTCATTCTTGACTCTGCCTCCGTTGCTTTAGTCTCCAATCTCTGATTTTGGCATCTCTTTTTCAGCTGTATAAACCCTTTTCCCACAACCCAGCCTTCCCATTCCCTTTTACTCTTTTAAATAGTTCATATAAAAAAAATAAATATTATTTATAATGATAATTATATTAGAATTATTTGTTATTAATGATAATTAAATTATTATTAATAACAATTAAGTCATTCTTAATCAAAAATTACGTTGGACTAAGCAAACTTTTAATTTTGAAAATATTAAAGAGTTTATTTTGATAGGAAAAAATTATCAAATAATAATAGAAATGTTATTAACCTAATGTATATAAGAAAATCTAAGAATTATTAATATAATACTTTAATAGAAGTATAAAGTAATAGAGTGAAAAACTATTTTAAATCTTTTTTTGTAGTTATAGGAAATTGTTGGTCAATATAATTGAAAGAATATTTTCTACCAAATTAGTTTATAACTTATAATTCTTTATATTTTTTTCATTTAAATCAAAGTTTAATTTTTTAGTGGTGTTGATTACAACTAAAGTGTTGTATGTTTCTCTTTCTTTTGATGAATGGAGCCCTTAATGAAATTTAGGTCTTTTGTATGCCATGATTTTATGGTTCTAGATTTATTTTCATGATGTCATATGCATGGTACTATTGTTCATGGTTGTAGCTTGTATTTAGCCTATAATCAATTTAAGTCTAGTATTTTAATAAAACATCATTGGCTCCTTTGTGCATGACACGCTTTGATTAAAATCCTATGTTCATCTCTTATGGCACATACATGCTTTATTTGTGAAATACAAAAAAATCAAGATTAAGGTTAATTAATAGCTAATTGTATGCTTGCATATATAAATATATATAAAATTAAGATTGAACTAAAAAAACAAATGTACAAGGCTTAAATTCAAGGTCTTATGGGCTTTCTTTTTTTAGCTTGTTAATGTCTACTAGTTAAGTTTCACTTACGATGTATTTGTTTCATGTTATGCGTGTATTAATATGTCATGTATTTTGTTTAGATAATAAATATTATCAAAGATGAATTGATGCATGATGTGATATATGCGTGTATGTTTGTGTGTGTGTGTGGTCTAAAAAGAAAGACAAAAGTACTAAGATGGCTCACTAGTATCTTGACAAAGCTTCAAACACATGACCTTAAGTACAAGGTGTGACCAAATTAGCCACCAAAGCAACAACCATGTTTGTGATGCCAAACAATATTTTGTATATTTAATGGTACATTTGTCCATTTTGCTTACTTTTTAAAAATTTTTCATATATATAATTTTGTGCACATGATTTGTCAATTTTTGGATACATAAGTATATGAATCAATTTTGAAATTTAACAAGTTTTTATTATATTTTGGTCTTATGAATGTTATAATAAGAGATATCATTGTGATTTAAAAGCAGCATAACATTTTGAATTATTGCAATATTAGTGCTTTACAAAAAAAGTTACACAAAGATGTAGTTAGGAGACTATAGTTAACATGTAAGAGTTACATCTAATTTCATGAAATAAATTACTTGGCTTTACAATAAGATATTTTATTTTATTAAATTAATTGGAATACCTATAAGCATAAAAATTTTGTATTTTAATGTTTAATTTATAAGTCTTATTATATTTTAATGCATGTAACAATCTCTACTTATAAAAAGTCTTTCATTTATATTTTATGATGTTTCATTAGTTTCATAATTTTAATGAATGTGTGTTCTTAGTTAATACAATAATTTTTACTATTTTTTATAATGATCTCGCTTGTATTTCAATGTTGTCTAGTAACAATTTTGTAGATTAAAAAGAAAAGGTCTTTTTGACTTTAGGGTGTATATATGTGAATTTGACCTTTCATGTGCATTAACCACTTGTTTTCACAAAATCAAGAATATCAACTAAAAGTGCTACTTATGATAAGTAGGAGTAACTAAATCATTAAAGTTTAATGCTTTTTAATACTCATATTAATAAAAGTATAAGGGACTCTATTTTTGATAAAGAGAAAGTTAAAGATTTCATAAAAATCATTAAGAAATAATTTATGAAATTTGATAAGGCATTAACTAACACCTTAATAAAGAAACTTTTAGAAAAAGACTTTTAACAATTTTAAAAGTGTGAATAAGCATTTTATGAAAATGAGAGATATTGCTTTTCAGTTTAGAACCTTAGAGGTTAACATATATGAAATCTTTATGATGCACTTTATCCTAAATTATCTTCCTTCTGCATATATGTTATTTAAGATATCTTATAGCACACCTTTAAAAAAAAAAATTGGTCTACCAATTAACTTCTAATTGTGTGTGTTCAAAAGGCAGAAAGAATGAAATACAAAAATTTGAAAAGTATTCATCTCATGACTTAAGAAAAACCTGATGACAAGAACAATAAATGTGCTTAATCTTGGAAGAAAGATACAAAGGCAACAAAGAAGAAATTTAGTAACAAAAATGCATACTTCTTTTGCAAGAAACATAGACACTGAAGATGACTTGTCTTAAATATAAAGCATGATTAAAAAAGAAAGGTGTTTTTATAACTTTAGTATGTCATTGGTCTTTTTTAATTAATGTTTTAAGTAAGACATGATGGATTGATTTTGGTACTAAAATCCATATTACAAACACTATATGGGGCTTTCTAAACCTAAAGAAACCAAAAGTGAGTGAGTAAGACATCTATCATGTTGAAGTTGTGAGGACTTATTATTTAATTTTAAATTCTAGTTTTGTTTTAGATCAAAAAACATATTTTATGTTTCATTAATTTTAATAAATTTGGTTTCTATTTCTAAATTACTACATATAGGTTATCATGTTGTCTTTTAGAACTCTAATTTCAATATTTTACATAATAAAAATACCATTGATTTTGATTGTTTGATTGATGACTTATATAAATTTGATTTAAACCCTATTCAGAAATGTAGTGTCATACTACATGATAGTATTAACATGAAAAAGTGTATTATTAATGAACAATCTTTTTTATTATGATATAAAAGATGAGATCACATCTCTTTTGCAAGAATAAAGAAGCTAATAAAAATGGAGTTTGAACAACTTTTAACTTTACAAAATTCATTACTTATATGGATTGTATATAGGGTAAGTAAATTAATAAAAACATTAAAGGTGTTTCAAAAAATTCAAAAGTTCTTGAGATTATGCATACAGATATTTGTCGACTATTTTTCATTCCTTATTATAATGGTTAATGAGATTTTATCTTATTCATTAATGATTATATAAAATTTATATATCTTTACTTAAAACTAAAGCATTGAATGCTTTTAAAACATATAAGCTAAAGTAAAGAAATAAAAGGATAAAAGTATCAAAATTATAAAATTTGATAAGGGTGGAAAATATTATTGAAAGTATATAGAAATAAGATAAATGAAAAGTTCATTTAAGAAGTTGTTTGACCAAGAAGATATTATTGCATAATGTACTATATTGGATACACTTTAACAAAATGATATAATCAAAAGAGAGAATCAAACACTTATGGACATAGTGCGAAGTATAATCAGTAATTCTAATCTCTTATTAAGTTTATGAAGTGAAATCTTGAAAACTACAATGTATGCCATAAATAAGATTTCCTTAAAAGCTATTCTTAAAACTCCTTTTGAGTTATAAAATAAATGAAAATGAAGTTTAATATATATGCATATATGAGGTTATCTTGCTAAAAAAAGGATTTATAATTCTCAATTAAGAAAAAAAAAATAAATTCAAAGACAACTGATAGTTATTTCATTGATTATACAAAAAATTCTAAGGTTATAGATTTTATTGTTTTCCAAATACATTTAGATTTGTTGTAAGTAGGAATGCAAAATTTCTTGAAAATTTTAAATTTATAGGGAACAAGTTTTCTTACAAAATTCAATTTAATGAGAGTAAAGGCTTAATTGAGTACTTTATAAATTCTAAAAATTAGGTTATTTAAGAAGATTCATATAACAATAATAATAATGAAGAACAACAACTAATTCAAAATCAAATGTCCAATATAATCTAAGTAAATATAAATCCTATGAAATATGAATTACAAAATGAGAATCCACAAAATAAAAAACTCAAGAAATCCTAAGGAATATAAAAATTTGTAATTCTTAATATCTATGTCATATACCTTCAATAGATTGATATCAATCTTAAATATGATCTTAGTATATTTTTATTGGTTATAAAATATGAAAAGTCTAAATTATGGTCTAATGCCATAAAAAAAGAGATAAATTCTATGGTAAATAATCAAATTTGAGATCTTGTTGAACTATTATAAGGAGTTACAACGATTATTTATAAATAGGTTTATAAAACTAAAAAGGACTTATATATTAATATTGAGCAGTAGAAAATTAGACTTATAGTCAAAGGTTTCACTCAAATAGAGAGTATTGAGTATTATGAAATCTTTTCTTCAGTCTTAAATAATGATTCATTTAAAGTAATTATGGTTTTAGTGGCTTATTTTAACTTAAAGTTATATCAAATAAAGAATAAAATAACTTTCTTGACAAAAAATCGTAAGAAAAAGGTATACATGAATTAATCTTAAGGTTTCATTCCTAATATAATAAGATACTTAATGTAAACTTAAGAAACTCAAATATAAGTTTAAAAAAGTTTCTCAATAATAATATATTAAATATCATAATATCATAATTTTTTATAACTTTAAATAGAATATTGTGAATTAATATATATATACTTTAAGGTTAGTGAGAGTAAGTACATTATTTTAATTTTATATATGAATGATATTTTATTTACTTGCAATGATTTAGAATTATTATATGAAATTAAGAAATTTCTCTCTCAAGACTTTGAAATAAAGGATTTAAGTGAAATTTCATATGTTATTGACATAAAAATTTATATAGATAAATCCTAATAGATGTAAAGACTATCTCAAAAGGTTTACATTGAAAAAGTTTTAGAAATATTTAAGACAAAAAGTTGTTTTTTCATTATGAAATATATAGTCAAAGGAAACAAATTTAATCTCACTTAGTATTCTTAAGATGACTTAAAATGAAAGGAGATTAAATGCATACCATATGCATCTATAATTGGTAACATTATGTATGTATAAATTTACACTAGACTTGATATTGCATTTGAAGTAGGAATGTTGAGAAGATATAAAAGTAATCCTAGATAAGATTATTGTAAAGCTATCAAAAAAGTTATGTAGTTAGGTATTCATATATTAATTTCATTAGTAGTGTAAATAGTAAAAAGTTTACTATTAGATATAATTTTATACTTATTAAAAATATTATATTAGGGAGAAATAATAAATAAACCATTATTACTCTTTTACTATGGAAGCAAAATTTATAATTTGTTATAAAATTATTATACAAGTGTTATAGTTAAGAAATTTTATCATAAAATTGCATATTATGAGTTTTATTTCTAAATCACTTAAGATGTATTGTGATAAATTAGTTGCAATATATTTTTTTCGAAGTACAACAAAAGTAAAAGTCAAAATTTATATAAAGTATTTAGTTATCAAAAATAATATTCTATAGTATATTACTACTCAATTTATAGTTGTTGATCTTATTATTAAATAATTATTTACCAAATCATATAAAAATAATATTGAAAATATAAAACTAGCCAACTTTAGTTAGTTTCTTTTAAAACTATATTTTTTAATATTTTAACTTTATAGATAACTTTTTGGTCATTTACAAATAATGACTAATTTTGCATAAATAAAGTTTATTTATGTGTAATTTATTTGGAATTTGAATGGATTGAAGAATAAAGTATTCATTTTCATTAAAAAAAAGTAATGTCTCAATAAAATGTTTAATTATAAATTTATCAACATTATGATATATGAAAGAAAATGTTTATAAAAGC
This sequence comes from Bruguiera parviflora, assembly GCA_019804595.1. Lineage (NCBI taxonomy): Eukaryota > Viridiplantae > Streptophyta > Magnoliopsida > Malpighiales > Rhizophoraceae > Bruguiera > Bruguiera parviflora. Next base: position 5,363,279 of record CM034060.1, read on the forward strand.
AATGTAGTATGATTACCATAATTTGTGTAAAAAAGTTTTTATTTAAGAATATTAGCTCAGAGGAGTGGTTCAATTCATGGTCATAAATAAGGGTATCATTTAGTCAACATCATATAGATTATTAATGTTATAATATCTTTTCAATTGTTATAATATTTATTTAATAATACAAGTTAAAAAGAAATAAATGTTATTTAAAATAATAATTAAATTATAATTATTTATTATTAATAATAATTGAGATATTGTTAATAACAAGTAAATCATTTTTAATGAAAATTAAAAAGGATAATTTAATTTTTATTAAACGCTTCAGTTTGAAAATATTTATAAACTTATCTTACAAGAAGAAAGTTATAAGATAATAAAAAAAAGATAGTGTAGTTTATATTAAAAAAAATTTATGAACAATTAATATGATATTTTAATAGAAATATAAAGTAATAAATTAAAAAATTACTTCAAATATTTTCTTACAATTATAAATAATTATTGATTAATATGAATTAAGTCGTATTTTCTGTTAAATTAATTTATAACTTATAGTTCTCTATAATACTTTAATAAAAATGTAAGGTAATGTATTGAAAAATCACTCCAAATATCTCTTTATAATTGCAAGTAATTATTGATCCATAACTTGTTGTTCTCTATATTCTCTCACTTAGCTCTTTTACCTTGACTATATAAGATCAAATCATGTTAGAATCATGGAATAACATAAACTTCACGATGCATCAAATGCCATTAACCAACTATAAAAATCAAATCATGTTGCTCTTTATGTTGCATTACAAAGTTTACATTATACATCGTCCAACGAAAACACTATCATTTTGATGGTGCCATGACGAGCAGGTATGGTTTAGGAATTGTTCTAATACAGCACGCACAGTTCAACACAATAAGTCAGCGACTTCCTCTCTCATCTTTGTTTGCATCTCTTGCCTAAAAGATCATTAATCGGTTCCTATCTGAAAATCTTCTGATAGGTTCATCTTTTAAATTAGTTCTGTTTACTAATTTAGACTACTTTTTCATGAGCTGCATTATCTAAGTTGTTATCTTCTTTCGTACGCTAGTGTACTCCTATTTTATACAAAATTAGTCTATTCAATCATCCTTTACCTTCACTCGGTTCAATTCTTTGTGCAACTTTTTATTGCAATCTTTATTTTACAAGAATCATACTTAGCTTCTTTAATTTACTAATTCACTATAGTAACAACCAAATCAAATTAATCAATATACATTAGAGTGAAAGTCAAATCACAGATAGCTCAACATCATGTCTCCTACACCAACAACAGTAATAGCATAAGTGGAATGTCCAAACTAAAACAATCTTGTCAATCCAACTTCTCTTTCCTTCATTGTTGACAACCCCGTCGAAAAGTTGCTATCTTTTTCATTACTTAAGCCCAAAATTTTCAGTTCAAGTTAATTTTACAAAACTATAACACCCCATAAAAATCCAAACCTTTCAAATAAATGAAATTATCCTAACAAATTAAGCAGAGATCATAGTTATTTACCTAATGTTGCCTCTTCCAATGATGCAGCGAACCCACCAATAGTGCTTGTGAGGCACTGTTCTTGTTTTTATTAATTGAGTAAATTTGAGTGTACAAGATTAAGCACATTTAGATTTTCCCTTTCTCATAATATTTTGATATAAAGTTTGACTATTGTTTTATCATTTAAAATGATGCTTCAGAGAAAGCATTAAATTATTTTCTTTCCGTCGATTGTATTTTTTGTTCACTCGAAATCTTTTAAGTTACGAATTAACTAGTTACATTCAAACTCACAAAGTAATATATAGAGATAATAATATTGTTTACAACCTTCATTATAATTGGGCTGGACTGCAAAATATCAATTTGTGAACAGAAAGGATGTACCTTTAGATTAAAGTAAAAGGTCAAAAATAGACTAGTTGGATCAAAGCCCACCACGTAATGGTTTATTTGGGAAGAGAGAAAATGGATGGGCCAGGGAAAAACACCGTGAAAAATGGGTAACCCTTTGTTTGTGTTTGTGTCTCTTGTGTCAGTAGGACAGAAAAAAGAGGAGAACTTTTCACTCGAGCCCATCACATTCCTTTTCTTCGAAAAAGGGAAGAAAGTTGGTGATTCCTTCAATTTATTTATTATTAAAAGACAATAATATCCCTGGTTTATTTTTCTTGATTTATAATCCTACGTGTTAAAAAGAAACCCTGAACTCTGTTGGTATTTCCAATCTACATTCTTGGTTGTCTAAGCAATTTAGACTCATGAATCCCGCTTGCATTTGTTGGCACCTTTGGAAAGAGAGAAAAAGACTAACTGTTTTTCAGAACAAGACGGACGGTAAAGAGGTAACCTTATAGACCCTTAGTACACTGGCTTGATGTATTGATGTGTCATTTCTTTTGTAACCTCTTGTATTTCTTTATTGATTTAGTAATAAAATTTCACTTACATAAAAAAAAAAAAGAGGAAACTTTAAACTCTCTATTAAAGAATACAAATTTTTATATTATTAAAATGTAAAAACTTAATATCACTTATAATATTTAAAAAAAAATTATCAGTAAATTTAAGTGTTTAAGTAAATATAAAATCTCAAGAAATTATTTAATATAATATCAAATCTTGGTTCACCTCTTGTCTGTATCCTTGCCACTCGGTCTCGGTGGTTTGACCATTTCGATATCTTTAATTCTATCATTTAACCCATTGCTACTAAGTCATGGTACTTAAGTTTGACTTGTTTTGCTCAGTATTATGCCTAATGCATATCAAGAAAATAAAATTTTCATACCAATAAAATATAAGAACTTGACAAGATTTATAGCATTTATAAGCTTCCTTACTAATAAACTTGAGCATTTAGGTAGATGTGAGGTTCTAAAAATTATTTGACACTCTGTAACAAAGACAAAGACGACAAGCATGCGGGAAGCGGCATGAGGAAGAGATACCAAGAGATCAACATGTTGTTGCTAAGCATGTTTTTGCTGCTATTGCTGGGATTATTGCATTAGATCCAGCGTTCAAAGATCATCCAAATTATGTCACTGGTGAGAGTTATGCAGGAAAGTTTGTTCCTGCAATTGGGTATTACATTTTGAAGCAGAACATTGAGTGGCATGTTTCCAAGCAAGTGACTTTGAAGGGTGTTTCCATGGGTAATGGCTGGACAGATCCCCTGAAACAAGTGCAAAATCACGCTTTGAATGCTTACATTTCAGGTCTAGTAAGCGAGAAGGAAAAATGGGAGTTGGAGGAAGATCAATCGAATGTTGCTAAGCTTGCTAAGAAAGCAAATTGGAGTGAAGCAACGTATGCAAGAGATGAGGTCCTTAAGTTGTTGCAAAGCATGACGGGTTGGCTACTTATAATCGATTTCCTATCGATTTGAAAAAGTCAAAGGGTCAAAGGATTAATCGATTCTTGAACTAAGGTCTAAATTGATTGAACCAATATTTAGTGATAAGTTTATATTTATTCAATGGTAATGTGAAATAGGAATAAAAAAATTAACTAACACGATACATTTTAATTAAAAATTATTTATAATGGATAAGTTTAAAGCTAATTGATAACCAAAAAAAAAACATATAAAAAAATTTAATTATATACTGAAATTTAGTTTTAATCGTTTAATTACAGATTCTGACAAAATTTATCATTGAATAGTAAGTTTGAATAGAATTTAAAACTCAATTCCAATCAAAACAAAATTGAGAGGTCAGATTATAATATTTGGTATTATTAGTTGAAATCGGTCAGAGACCGAGTTTTCCAATTTTTTCTAAATTGTTTCTTTCCAAGTTCCAACCGAGTTTGACCAATTTTTCAAACCAGTTTTGAATTTGTCTGGTTTTTATACATGAACTGCATTAGATATCCAACCGATCCCTAGTTTTTCCAGTTCAATCACCTAATCTGATCTGATTTTACAACAATGGTCTGTCGCTACATATATACACAATTCGGTACTCAAAATTTCAAGAACGTCACTATATTATATGTTAGTGGCATGTGCCCCCAAAAACTATGCTCTTTCATGATAGTTTAATCTGGGATTTAGTTTTTTTTTTTTTTTGATGTTTTATTAGATTTGAATTTTTTACTATTATTTATATTTAAATAAAAGTAATAGTTATATTAAATATGTAATATTAAGTATTAAATTTATTAATATTAAAACTCAATATAAGGAAATTTATTTAAATCTAATAGTATTTAGATAGGCTAAGAAGGTCGAATAAAAACACTCATTGACAATCTTAATTGTTATTTATAAATTTAATAATTAATATATTTGTAAATTTTTTTTTATTTTTATTTTTTTAAAAAAAAGAAAAATATCTATGCTTGTACTTTTAGCGTCTTGGGTATTTACTGCGGTGCACGTTTGTATGCGTTGATTGACTGCCGTTTTGGCGCATTTCTCGCACTCACAAATACCCATAATATCTTGCTGCTTTTCATAAATATGCCACATTTATTGTAACCATGTGCACTTTCAAGTTTCCAGTCAATTTTTTAGGGGAAGAATTGTTCGAGTTCGAGCCGAGCCTTGGTCTCTATATATATTGATAGGTACACACACCTATAGGAATTCACCTTCAATAGTCTGGTGCAGACTTGGAATTAGTTTATTGCTGGAATTAAAGGTGTGTATGTCCTAGTGTGTCAACATTGAATCTGAATTCTAGCCCAGTTCAGGACTCTATGCTTATCGAAATGTGATAATAATAATATAAGGTTAATAATAATAATGCACTTTGCAATTTATAATGATTTCTTATGTATTTATTTATTTATACTTCGTGGGAAATGATCTCAAATTCTTGAAGTTTGTTGGCTTTGTAGAGACGCCAAACGCATTGTCTCACATTGTTGTGGAAATAATATTAGGGAATTGCTAGTAGAACTTAATAACTTGGTACTAAATCAAGGTGTCCATAAATATTATGTGGGTAAAATATGAAAAATGAATCCGAGTTGTGCTATTACAACCCAAACACTTTGGTCTGTGATGATGCCCTTTTGAAAACATATAATTGGTAAAAATGTTTTAGACATTTATTTAATAAATATAGAACAAAAGTTCAAAACTTGTTAAATATAATTATAATTTATTGTATAAGACAAGCATATTAGTAAACTAATTTTAAATCATTTCACTTTAATTTTTTTTAACAGGTTATCGCAAAATAATAACACACATATGTAACAAAAAACAACTTTCATAATCATTATAATGTCTTTTAAGGGGGTCCTGTGTGTCCCTCCGAGAGAGAGAGAGAGAGAGAGAGAGAGAGTCATGGTTAGGCTAATGTGGCCAACATGACTTAGATTATGTAAATAATTTTGACTTTAAATCTTATTTGGGAGATTTATTTTTAGTTTTTACTGATTGTCCTTGTATATGATTTATTAAAATTCTAATATATCAATAATAAGTATAAATTATAATTTTAAAAACTTAAATAAATTAAATTTAAGATACTTACCGCTAATTCTCTAATTATTTAATTTATATTTATTAATTAAAATTATAATCTAATTATTTATTATAACCACTCAAATATTAAAACTATCAGCATAATTTGACTTAACTTTTTTATACTTGACCTCTTAATATAACTAAATTTTATTGTCATATTAATTTACTAATTTGATACAAATATAGAACTAAAGTATACTCTATTTGTCTACTTTTATTACTTTTCAAACATCCAAATGATTAGTTTTAGAAGTGACGTCAAAACTCAATTTTATCTTAGATAATAGTTTTTAAACCAAAATTCATTCATCATTATGAAAGATTCTCCGATAACAACTTCATAATAATGCATCTTTTATGGATTACTTGATATCTCTGTATAATTGCTTTTAATCTCAAAAGCAAAAACAAATCAAAATAATTGTGTTTTAAAGATATTTTAGGAAAGTCAAACCTAAGAATCACTTATACAATTATTACTCATATAATTTCTCATACACACAAAAATGATATTTTAATTGACATTATTCATAATAGGTCAACTCAATAAATTATTTATCTATATATATTTGTTTAAGTGTTTTCGTATCTTAATTTATGAAACCAATTTTTTTATAAAAAATATATAATATGTATTTGTTTTATAATTTTGTTAGTGTTTTATCTCAATAATGTATAAAAAAATTTAAAAATAATACTTTTTGATATAATAAATATTTTGTCATTATTATCTCATCACAATTATTTTTATAAATTATATTTATTTATAATTAATAAATAGATCGTGTATATAAGTAATAGTAATAATAATTAATATATGTCCATTAGATATATATATATATATATAAGGTCAATTCACTAGGAAGACGTACATCAATCCTAATTTGATGCATCGTTTTGACCTCTTAAAAAACGTTCCATTCCATCAATTCCAGCACACTTTAAGGAATGTGCGTTAAAGTACATCAAATCCCATATCCATTACATCTAGAGACCTATTTCGTATATATATGAACTTCGTCTTTCTTAACTCCGCCAGCATTATGCCTTGTGTTGGGCAATGTCAGTCCCAACTCAGTGTAAAAGAGAAGGGTTGTGATAGGTTGACGAGTAATGTAAAATTAGCTAAACACTTATGACAGAAATCTTTTAAACAGTTTTGTTGGGACTCATTGCATGTGACGCGCTATGTCATAGCCCGAGTGTAGCGAATAGTGAGCAAGGGATACATTACGGGAGACACGCCATGCTGCTGCCCAGTCATGAAAAGAGGGTCCGTTTTGTGACCTAGAGTATTGGTAGCCTTCCAGGCAAGTAGATAGAAAAGGTACATTATATGACTAGAAGGAGGGTACATCTAACATGCTTACAAAAGATGAATGCGACTGGAAATAAATGTAGAGAAATAGATATTGCAGGCTTTAAACTTTGATTTGCAGGTGGTGTCTCTGGTAAAAATGGAGTAGGGCTCATTATCAATGGTTGGTTGAGAGAAGAAATGGTGCAAGTAAAACGAGTCAAAGACAGAATTATTTCAGTAAAGTTGGTACAAGGTGATTAACTGATTAACGTTATTAGTGCATGTGCTTCATAAGTACCACTAGCCGAAAATAAAATGAAAAAAAAAAAAAGGGATAATGAGGTAGGTATAACACCCATTTGAGATAAATTGAGAACATGTTCAATAGAAACTAGAAAATGCTCCAATTAAAGAGGAGTGATCTAACCCAGGTGGATGTCAAGAGGAAAAGAAAAGTAAGATTAACTTGGGAAATTTTGGTTAGGAAAAATTGAAAATAATTAGATTAGATACCTAATTTAATACATAATAGAACAAAATGATATTAAAAAATTCTTGCAGTAAACTCTAACTAAATTGAAAAGTAAGGTTTTGTCGTTATTGTTGTACAAGATCAAAATTAGACATTCCTTTAAGTCTCAAATTTAAACCCCACTAGGCAATTCATTGTGAATTTAGGATCGATTCTCTAATTTTAGCAACCAAATTTATGGATTACTAGAAAAATTTTCGGTAATCCCTACGTAACTATAATTTAATTTGAAAAGGGATATGCAATATATAGGTGAGGTTTCTTGTGATTAATGAAGCGTCACCCGTGATTAATGAAATGTACAAAAGTGAATTTATGATGAAATACTTCATCATACAAGTAGATCAATTAGGCATTTTGTTTTAAGAAAGATGAGAGTTGACATTTGTATTGGTATTATTCCAAAAAATAAAAATTAAGACTTATAAAAATCATTAAATGATGATTTGTTCTGCTGAGAAAGTTAAAAATGTTCATTTGCAACGGATGTGAAGAAAAGTGGTGAATTATATTTGGGCGTGTCGAGTGTGTGTGTGTGTGTGTGTGTGTGTGACAGAGAGAGCCTGAGTGAGTGAGTAAAGCTGAGTAAGAGAAACATACGAATAAGATTGCAGTAAGAATGGTAAAATATACATAAAGTAAATAAGTTTATTAAAAAGTAAATTTTATTGTTTTATATTTGTTACGCATTTTACTGTTTTTGTTAAACTTGAGATGTTTTTGAGCAAAAAATTTAAAATTTTCTTTAAAACTTCATTTTTTTAAACACCATATTCACTTATCACCTGATTTTAACCTCCCTCTGACTTTTTATTTTTTGTCCACGAAGTGGGAGTCTGTATAAATACCAGAATAAATTAAATTTTTGGCATCCACACATCAAGTAGTTTAACTCTTTTTATTGTTATATATATAAGTGTATACTCGCATGGATTATTTCTTTCATGGTGCTGTAATTAATATCAATAATTTTATTTATTTATTTATTTATTTTATTAGTGTGATTGATACTTATTTTTATGTCTCACAAAATTATGTCCTATTTTATTTTTTTAATCTATTCTTAATTAACTTTTTTCATATTAAAAATTAAATTAAACTGACACTAATAAAAATAGAGAAATTTGAGATGCGTATAATATATCCTTTTGCACAAAATTTTTTCGCTGAGAGATTGGTAGAAATTAAAAAGAAAACAAGATTAGTACGCACACGTTTGCAAATCAAAGTGGATGGAAGTGAAAATGCCAAACTACTGCAGTTAGACTGGTACACAAGTTCAATTCAGTTTCCTATAAAGATATTTGATGGGATCCTTTTCCACACTTCCTTGCTTTGCTTCTTCTTTGTCAGGCCTCAAACAAGCAAACAGAGAGAGAGAGAGAGGGAGAGAGAGAGGGAGAGAGAGAGGGGTGACAATGTATAAAACAGTGGTTCGCCATGGTCCCATCTCACTTTATGTCAGAGTTCGGGGGAAAGAAGGGGCCGTGACAATGATTTGTCTAAAAGGAAAAAAAAAAAAAAAACACATCCCTTGTAGCATTGAGTTGCAAATATTTATTTATGTTAATTAGTTTTTTTATTAAATATTTAAATTAATTTAAATAATATTAATGTCATAATGACATGGTATTTTAGTTAATATATTTTTGATGAAATCTGACTTTTCAAATTTAGCTTTTAGAAATTAATTTAACCAAATAAATAATAAAAAAAACAAGAAATCAAATAAGAGAAAAATAGACAAATTTATTTGACTATTTTTATATTTACTCTGTTTTTGTATTTTCACTTAAATTTGATATTAATTTAATTTAATTTAATTTAATTTAATTAATTCAATTAAATTTAAAAATCATATTTAATATTATTATAATCACTTAATTCTAAAATAAGGTTTTTTTTCTTTCTTTTTCAATAAGCTGGTATCCATGTGCATTGTAATATTTTCAAGATTTTCATTTTTAGTTTACAAAAAAGATATTATTGGTTGAAGCACGAACTTCCGCTAGACTTGCTTACACTATATTAACTTTTTGATTTTTCTTTTTTCGGTTTCCTTTTTACTTCTTTCTTCTGCTTTTTCTCCTCCCTTACTCGGTGCTGCCTTCTTTTTTATCAGTCTTCTCTCCTCTTCTTCTCCACAACTTTTCCAGCCCCCCTAACTCTTCTTAGCTGGCTTCCATTGCCAGCCACCGCTTCCCCCACACCACCGCAGTGCCTCCTCCCTTCCCCCCCAACGCATCAACCACCCTTTTTTCCTCTTCCCCCACTCTATTTTTCTCCTTTTCCTTTATTTCTCCTCTCCCCCATGAAGACCTGCCGCCTCCTCTATCACTCCTAGCCAACACGTTGCATTAACTAAACTTGGGAATATTAAACGAGCAACTGAGTAAAACAGAGAGTCAATTTCGAGTCCATTCAATTCATGGAGAACGTGAGAAAATAGGGAGAGGAGTTGAAATAGAGAATTACGGTCGGAAAGGAAAAGAGAGAGATGATGGTGTCCATAGATCAAATTATTTCATGTATTTCGTGTATTGAATTCCACTTGAATGTCCACAGTTTCATTGTGCGTGCTCGGGGTAGATGTTGGCCGTTCGAGGAGAAATTCGAGCAACGACCCCATGTCCCGTTGACAGACCCGTCATAAAGTGGACAACCCAACCCACGGTTAAAAGGGACGCTGTTCGATGCTCGTCACTTTGAATTAGTTTAATTATTCTAGGTAAGGAATTCTGAGGAGTAAACTGTCGTTTCGTAGTCTTTTATGTATTTTATTCATGTTCATTTAATCCCATTCTTAATTTGATTGTAGAATCGATGGACGTCACGCCACCATCCTTTTAACTATAATTGTGATTAAGATTATGCTTCTATTCTGCGAGTTATTATGCTATTACAATATATTAGGCTGATTGAATTTATACATATATAAATTATTGTTAGTTTACTATTTAGTAAAGAGGAAAGTATTTTTTTGCTAAAAAAAAGAGGAAATTATTTTTGAAAATCCAATTAATAACTAGTAATGATGATTAATTATTTCTAAATAAAATAGAAACTCATAGATAAAGGGAAAGTGACTTGTTGGAACCCACCAATCTGTACGTATAACTATGAGTCTCATTTATTATATTTGGTTGACTTTGATATCATTGAAAATTTGAAGGTATTTTTCTGTCGACTTTGATATGAGTTAGAATTTTTACTTCATTTTAACTAGGTATACGATTGGTGTTTATTAGTTTGTGGGTATTTATGAGATTTGAAGATTGAAAATCTCTAAGAACTTATTTTTAATTATGGAATAGTTCACTTAATTAAGGAAAAAAAATTTATAATTAAAATGAACCTTTCTGAAATAATATCATAAAAATTTATTCATTTACAACTATTATATTTTGATATACTAACTCTTTCCGACATATTTAAATCAAAATGTGACTAAATTGATTGATAACCGATGTGTACATCACATTTATTTGTCATATGCATGTTCAGCATGTGCTTTTGTGTAATAAAAAAAAAAAGATGAAAATGAGGAACTAATTACGTTGCAAAATATTTATATATATTATAATATAGTTATAATTAGATAATTTTTTTTTTTCATCCCCTTCCCCGTTATATGTCTGGAGTTTTGCATGCTATATAATACTTCTAACCATCATATATACTTTCTGCTATATATATATATATATATATATTTGTATAATAGAGCATTATTCTTTTTTTTCTTTTTGTTAATCTTATTTAAATAAGGCCTTTTCTCATATTAAACATGTTATAACTTGAAAACCGAGAGAATCCGAGAAGAGAAAAACAAAAATATTTAGGAAAAGGTTTGTCGGTCCCCTCATTGTAACCTATCATACTATATAAATATAATATACACCCTAAAATTTTGTAACTTCAGTCTCAATTTACTTAATTACCAAATATAGATATATACTAATATATACAAGACAGCCGAAACTTCAGTTACCAAATATTTACCCTAATACCCTCAAGTTGGAGTATGAAAATCAAAAATGCCCAACTTGCAGAAAATGACATCAAACGAACGTTTGCTGAGAGTTTTAGTAAGGATATCAACTAATTGATGAGACGAGGATACAGATTGAGAAAGAATGATACCATGACGAATCTCATCACAAATAAAGTGACAATCAACCTCGATGTGCTTGGTGCGTTCATGAAATACAGGGTTGTGAGCAAGTTGAAGAGTTGACTGACTATCACAATAAATCCGCATAAGAGATGAGTGAGGGATGCCAAGAGAAACTAACAAACCCTTGAGTCATTTCAATTCACATGTCGTAGAGGCCAAAGATCGATACTCTGCCTCAGCTGAATATCAAGATACAATATGTTATTTTTTCGTTTTCTAGGAAATTAGAGAGTCCCTAAGAAAGACAAAATATGCCGTCAAAGAATGTCGAGTCAAGGGGCAACTCGCCCAATCTGCATCACAATAAGCCATAAGATGAAGGGAGGAATCAGAGCGGAGCAGAAGACCTTGCCCAGGATGAAGTTTTAAGAAACGAACAACCCGAAGGGTTGGCTCCCAATGACTGTGTCGTGGCTCCTGCATAAATTGTGCTAAGATATGCACACAATAAGACAATTCAGGTCAAGTAATTGTTAAGTAGATGAGACGACCAACAAGATGCCGATAAGACATAGAATCAGGAAGAGGCGCGTCTTTAGCCAAAGCGAGGTGATGATTTTGTTCCATTGGTGTGCCGACAGGTTTAGCACCTAACAAACCGGTCTCAGAAATAATATCGAGAGCATATTTTCTCTGACAAAGGAAAATTTCAGTCGAATTTTGTGCTACTTCAAGATCTAGGAAGTACTTCAATTTGCCAAGGTCTTTCATATGGAAACAAGCATTCAAGTAAGTTTTAAACACCTGAATGGCATCACTATCAATCCCACCTATCACCAGATCATCCACATAGACCAAAATGGTCAACTGAACTTTGCCATGCCGAAATGTGAACAAAGAATAGTCTGAGCTAGATTGCTGAAATCCATATTGAACTAGAGCCGCAACAAGCTTGGCAAACCAACACCGCGGTGCCTGTCGCAACCCGTAAAAAGACTTGCGCAGACGACACACTTTTCCGCTCCAGGTGTCATAAAGCCTGGTGGAAAACACATATAAACTTCCTCCTCAAGATCGCCATGCAAAAATGCATTGTGCACATCCATCTGATGCAATTCCCACCCACGGATCGCTGTTACTGTTAAAAAGGTACGAACTGTGACCATCTTTGCAGTAGGTGCGAACGTCTCATTATAGTCTAGACCCTCGATCTGGTGATTCCTAAAAACAACCAAGCGTGCCTTGTATCGCTCGATGGTTCCGTCTGCATGGTACTTGATTTTGTACACCTATTTACTACCAAGAGCCTTCTTTCCCTTAGGCAAAGTAGCAACTGTCCATGTTTCATTATCCTCTAGTGCCTCAACTTCCTTTTTCATTGCCTCACGTCAACATGAATGCTGCATAGCCTCTTTAAAACTGGTTGGTTCAATCCCTATAGTTACTGCAGCCATGAATCGACGATGCGACAAGGAAAATTTAGTACAATTCACATAGTTTGTGATGGCATAGGGCATACCTGAGGATGCCAAGGAAGAGGAAGGAGAGCTCGAGGGACTGAGAGCAACTGTATGCAGCACATAGTCATGCAAACGAACTGAAGGCTGTCGTGCCCATTTGCCGCGTCCAAGATCATCCGTTGCACTCATATCCTCTGGAACTTCCGACACTGGTACAACCCCATCTGCTGTCACACCCTCTTCCACGGGCTGTCCATCATATTCAGAGGCTGGCGAAGGTGCCTTAATCTCAGACACATCCTCCAATATAGTAGACTCAATGACAGCAGGCAGGGAATCTGGAGTTTCTTACCTAGCAGAGTCCGTATGGGCAAAAGGAAACATGTGCTCAACGAACTCCACATCTCGACTTTCAAAGCAAACTTTCCTATCTAGATCATACACCCTCTATCCCTTTTTACCATAAGGATAACCCATAAATACGCATTTATGACTTCGACTTGCAAACTTATCCTTTTCTCGATTAATGTTCTTAGTATAGCATAGGCAACCAAATACCCTAAGATAAGAAATAGATAGAGGGCTTCCAAACAAAATTTCATATGAAGTTTTTCCACCCAAAATCGATGATGGAGTATGATTAATTAAATATCCTGTAGTGAGAATGCATTCTCCCCAAAATTGAATAGGCAAGTTAGCCTGAAAATAGAGTGCCCTACCAACATTCAAAATGTGTCGATGTTTCCTCTCAACTCTTCCATTTTATTAAGGTTTCTCAACCATGAAGGTTTGATGAATAATCCCACGTTCCTTAAAATAGTCACTTAAACAAGTAAACTCTATACCATTGTCACTGCGTATAATTTTGACTTGTTTATTGAATTGTCACTCGATCATAGCCAAAAAATTCTTAACCACATATGGGACCTCACGTTTCCCCTTTAACAAATAAACCCATACATCATGAGAGCAGTCATCAACAATAGTCAGAAAATAAGCAGCATCACAAAAACTAACCTCTCAATTAGCTCCCTATAAATCACAATGAATTAAGTCAAAGATATCACTAGCTTTATTGTCACTAATAGAAAAAGGAATACGAGTTTGTTTTGCCCGGAAACAAACATCACAAGGTTCATGAACCTCTTTATTTATCTCGGTACTACCTTTTATTGTAGGGAGCTATTTTATAACTCGCATAGAGGGATGTCTTAATCTTTTATGCCATAAACCCATATTCTTGACTGCAACGGCTCCATGAGCATTGACCAGAAGCTCCCCTCGTGCAACATACAGCCCCCCAAGCTCTTTACCCACTTTAATCAACATCCTTGAAGTGCGGTCCTGAACAACACATAAACGATCAGTGAATTTCAAATATGACTTTTGTCTCGAGCTAATTTTGAAACAGATATTAAATTGCATCGTATTTCAGGAACATATAAAACACCCTCGAGAAATAATTTTCCTACAAGAACGGTTCCTTCTCCTATTGCCATAACGTATTCACCGTTCGGCATTTTCACGGGACAATGAGATATTCCTTGAAACTCTACAAATGCAGTTTTCTCGCCCGTCATATGATGCGACGCACCTGTGTCAAACAACCATTGTAAATATGTCTTACCATTAAACCTTAGCTGAGCAACAGATGTGTTATTCGTGTGAGTGTTCTAGAGAGACTTCAAAGTCTCCCAATCATCTTTACTCAGGGTCTCCAACCCAGCTTTATCAGAATCATCAAGTGGTTTCCCATGAGGAACATTAGTAACCGCTCCTTCTGCCCCTTGTGCAACATTAGCCAGTGCTACTCTACCCTGACCACGTCCGTAGTTACCACGTCCTTTGCCTCTTCCTAGAGTCAAATTTCATGGCCACTAGTCAGGATAGCCATATAGACGAAAGTATATGTCCATGCTATGTCCTGGTTTCTGGCAGTGGGAGCAAACTACTCCATTGTCTTTTTGGTCCCCCCTAAATTCTGAGAACCTGAGCTAACTGTTTTCATGGCAAAGCTCACCGGATCAAACCGAGTGGGAGCCACTCGAGTCATCACTTACATTTGTTCTTGCTCCGTAACTTGAGAATAAACCCTATGAAGGTTTCGAAGAAAGTCTAAAGCGATGATATTGGAGCGAACATTACCATAAGATGATTCATCAAGCCCTATGAGGAATTGATGCACCCGCTCATCCTCTTGACGCTGTTGAAACCGTGTAACAAAGTTACACTTGCATCCATTACAAGAGCAAGTAAGCATAGGATCATAATCATTCAAATCATCCCACAGTTTCTTTAGTCGTCCATAATAAGTCATGATTGAATCTCCATTTTGTTTGCAATTTGCAACCTCCGTTTTCAATTGATGAACTCGCGCGCCATTACGAACAGAAAATTGCTGTTGAATATCATCTCATAATTCCCTTGCCGTTTCCTTGTATGAGATTATGGAACGCAAACCTATAAACCCTAAGATGATGGTGGATCAAAACCCCTCAAGTTCAAGGAACAATTCATCGTTCTTATTGAGCGCGAATGACAACCCAGGTAATTTAATTACGCAGACATAATTCAAAGGACAAAACTACGAAAAATGAGCTAAGGTCATGAGGATTTCGTTGAGGGCAAAGAAGAAATATGGTTTCATTGATGACACCATTAAGGAGCCGAACTAAAACTCAGATGAAATTGATGATTGGTGGATAGTAAACTCTATGATTGTGTCATGAATCTTTAACACTATCGAATCTGAGTGTTCGGTACTATTTTAGAAAATCCTAACCGACTCTACAATCTCCCCATATCGCCAGAATTTCTTTTCTTTTCTTTTTTTTTTTTTTTGACGAGGAGACCGCTGCTAGCGACGCAGTTCCAGTGTAGTACCCTCCCCGAGATCCACTGTTATTGCCGAGGTCCTCTCCACCGGCAACTTTTGTGCCGGCTCTGATATCATGAAAACCGAGAGAATCCAAGAAAAAAAAAACAAAAATATTTGGAAAAAAATTTGTCGGCCCCACATTGTAACCTATTATGCTAT
This sequence comes from Bruguiera parviflora, assembly GCA_019804595.1. NCBI lineage: Eukaryota > Viridiplantae > Streptophyta > Magnoliopsida > Malpighiales > Rhizophoraceae > Bruguiera > Bruguiera parviflora. The sequence continues at coordinate 5,379,227 of CM034060.1, forward strand.
ATAAATACAATATATACTCTAAAATTCTATAACTTCAGTTTCAATTTACCTAATTAATAAATATAGATATATACTAATATATACAAGACAATCGAAACTTCAGCCACCAAATATTTGCCCTAATATAACTACTCTTTAAGTTGTACTCATGCCACAATTTTTAATATTTTTTTTAGCTAATTTGTGATTGTCGTGAATATCCTCCACAGTTTTGAATTTTTAGTAAAGATTTAGAATTATTGCAATTTATCTTGATGATTTTTATCATTAATGCTCCATTAGATTTTCAGTATTCGTAATCCCGTCATTTGGAGTTCCATAATGCTGATTAATATATCAAGACTTGGGCCCATTGACGATTTGTTTTGTTTTAATAACTATTCGTTGAGAATCTGAATTTTATTAGCATGGATTTGGTAGATAATAAGGTTTCTTGTATGAAGTATAAATAATATAATCTTCTGCTTTGGGGAGTAACACGTTATTGTCTTTTGCAAATTCACTTTTCTCTTAGCGGGTTACCTACCTTAGGCAGTGTGTTGGTAATGATCTCTTATTTTGGGTCGTGACATTGACAGATCTTATAACAAATGGTGATAATGTAGATAGTCGATTTAAACAATAAAGCAATCATAATCTAAATCTATAAACCATGAACCTTGCTCCATCCTTTTATTTATGACTATAACCTCTCATTTTAAACATTTTCTCGCCATCATTGTAGAAAAACGCTGGATAAATTTGTGGGTTGCTCACAACATCATTAGGGAAGGTCATAGAGACATTAATTTTGATCTCCTAATTGCAGTGGACATGGTTCGATGCCACATATTAGCCAAAGTGAAAATTCAATTAGAAGAATATTGTTCTCTTGTTAATTGTGTTGATGCCTGAAACTAGCTATCAGCCAAAACTTCTTACTTGACTCAAGCATTTTGTTAGGACATTTGATGTAGCCAACGGATTGACCATTATTTAAATTTAAATTTCCGTACACATTATTCAATAATATATTTCTTTTTTGGTTTCTTTTTTTGTTTGGTCTAAACGGAATAGGGAGGGAGATTCAACTATTAGTAAGTTCTAAGATTTGAATCCCAAATTTCACTTTAATTTTCAAATTTGGTATCTACTAAATTATACCTGGTGGTTATTTTTGATTTCTTTGTACATAGTTATCATTTAACTATAAAAATAAAGCTAATGAAATGGATGTATTTTGTAAATGTGATGAAATCATAATTATAAGAAATTGTTACATTAAAATATTAATCATTCTTGGTCAATATGCTATCAAACTGAATGGAAGAACTACAAGGCTGAAACATGCAATGTTTCTTCTCCTTGAAAAATTACTTATAAACAAAAGGGTGATGGTACTTGAACAAATATATAAATGACCAATAGATAAACAATTTTTTAAATTGATTAACTTAAAAATTTTTTAAATGTAATATTATTTATATGTCTATAAAATTATTTATATAATAATTGTATGATAAATCCTTAAAATGAGATTACTAAATTATCTTATATAGTAATTTATATGTTTTGCTCTTATTTCTAAATTGTTTTAATTATTTACTAGTGGAAATGAATATTCCATGTTCCCTAAATTAACCAAGGGAGAATATTTTATTGTTCTTGATGAATAGATTCAAAAAACTATTGGTGAAAGTGGAATAAGGTTTATAAAAATTTATGAATCTCGTTCATGAGATCATAGACTATATGTATCTCTCTCTCTCTCTCTCTAGATATATATATATATATATATATATCAATGGACATTAATTCTATAGTCTATGTCTAACTAAAACATTTATTATGATGAAAAAATGAAATTGCATTAATATGTTTTGTATAAAAAAGTTAGTCAAACAACTTATATATTTTATTAAATACAAATTCTCATGTATAATGTAAACTGATTAATTAAAAAAATTAATTATAAATTAAAAGAATTTAATTTATTTAATATTTTAAGATTTATCTAATATTTCAAGCTTATAGTCTATATTATGGCCAACATAGGCCACACACTTAAGAGTAATTAATGAAAATACAAAATACAGATCAAATTGGACTGGTGAAAAAGTTTTGGAAGCTTTGGCCCAAATATGTGAAGTTTGAAAAAACAAGGGCTAAAATGCAATTGACTAAAAATTGTTACTTGTCTGCTAAATATGACTGAACAGTCAAAATCCTTTACAAATATCCAGTGGAGGTAGGCTACTTTCATGACTTGTATATTAGGTTTTAATGACTCCTTTCTTTTCTCCTGAAATGGCTTGGCTTGTGAGAGTTGTTTTTCCCATTACGTGGAGATTCGTTAGAAGCGAGATAATTGGACGGTGGTGATCCTATACATTCTTAAATATCTCCATGATAGCTACAATTTGTACCATGATTGATGTATTTTATTTAATGAAATTTACACGTAATTGACTAATCTTTACAAGTTTGTGGATTAAATTAGATTTCATTTAAATACAAGTATAAAATTAACAATTTAAACCAAGTTGAGAATTGAGAGCAAAGGTTGCTTTGTCTTGGATTATTAGTATTATTTTTTTAACATCTCATGAAGCAAACAAAGAAAAAAAAATTCTTTTCCTTGGTGGTGTTACTCAAAATAAAAACGTTATATGCTATCACAACCTAATTCATAAAATTTGCATCTTTCAATTACAACAAATCCCTATTTTGGGTCTCGTGCCATAATATTGTCTCATTGTTTCAATACGATTAATTATAGTGTTTTGTGTGGACCAGATTCTCCATAATTTAGCTCTAATCTAACATTACAACGTTTGAAATGTAAAACAATCTTAATTTTATGTTTAAGTATCCCACATTATCTCAAATATCTTAAGATGTAATATGATAATATAGTGTCATATCAGAATGTTTGGACAAAATTTTTTGACACTTAATATAAGAAAACAAATAATGAATATATATTTTGACAATTTTAATTTAATATATATATATATATATATATATACTTACTTTATTGATAGTAAGTGTATATGATATGTATTGATATTTGGAATTTATTATTTATGAATACGTTGTAAAATCAATTGATTACTATATTATTAATATTCAAACTTATTTTAGTCAATTGAATTCAAAGATATTAGTATTTAGATTATAATAATCGTGATTACATGATGGTTATGTTAAGTACAAATTAACTTAGTACTCATAAATTTGCATAAATGATATGCATTTTATATTTTAACCTTCATTATTTATGTGTGCAACATAAATTAATGCATTATGTTATAATATTACATGTTAGTAAACTAAATTAAAATTATAAACTTTGGAATTTATAACATAGCAAGGACTCTATGGTCTTTTGTCACACAAAAAAAAGTCAATATTTCTAATCTTTTTTATTTTACAACATATACCGCAAAGTAAACTACACAATATGACACATTGGTCCGTTTCACCATAGTTTTCAAACCCTCTCCTAAGTATTGGAATATGGAAATTTTAATATGAAGCGTAAGTTTTTAGCTATACTGTCTCACTAGACATATTCCAACAATGGAAGCCCGAAACACAATGTTGGATTCCCCTCATTCCACTCTCGATCCATTTTATATAACGGTGAGATTTTTGAATTTGATTTTCTTTTTATGCAGTCAAGTTAGTCGATGTCAAATATGAATGAAAAAAAAATTAATTAATTAATTAAATGGGATCCAATTAAATAAATGTTAAAATTAATATCCAATTTTTGAAGGTATAAAATTAGTGTTTGCTATGTCCACAAAAAGGAAAAGAGAGGTGCCGTGATTCATCTTCCACGTCATTGTGGGTGCCGTGAAAAAGTTAGCATAAATCTTGTGAGAATCCCCCCCCCTCTTTTTTTTTTTTGTTTTTTGGTTTTCTTTGAGATTTTTTATGTTAAATAGTTTTTTTTTTTATCAAGAAATTTATTAAAGTACCAGCTATACAATGAAGTAACTTTCCTCATTCACATAAAGATCACTCTCTTTTTTCCAAGATTAGAATTAAGACTTTAAGAATGAAAACCATTGGTGTCCTCAAAGGACACGTCAATTTTTGTTGGATGTCAAAAGAATAATTCTATAAAATTTTCATTTGTATTGAAACTTAATAATTAGTTATATTCTTTTTTTATTGTAATAATTTTAAGTCATATATATATATATTTTTTTTTTATTTTTTTTTGTTTATATGAAAATGAGTAATTTTTCTAGGTGATATTAGCCAAACATTTCTTGTTTTCTTAACACACTGCAAAATATCAGTTTAGAAAATTATAATCATCGCATAATCTTAGAATTTTTGGGAGAATCTAGAGAAAAATGAATGATCGATCTTTGACGAGATAAGAATGTTACAACAACAATAAATATAGAAGCCCTCGAGTCAATCAAAATTCAAAAGGCCACCTTAATTACTTTTGCTCCCAAAAAACAAGCAATTACTGTACCGAGCCACCGCTTTCCAATCCAACCCTACTTACATGTCATGCCCTTCTTGACTTTTTTAAAGCACCACGCCATTCAGACCTCCCCCTATTTATTCCTGCAACAACCTCTCCTAGATATATGCATATATATAATATATAAGAATTGGAAAAGGATAGAATAATCGAATAATACAGCTCTCACTTTATTATAATTTTGTCAACACCCCCACTCTCTCCATTAATGCCTCTGCATTCTGCAAGCAAACCAAAGTGAAGCAAAAGAATCTACATAGCTCCCCCTCTTTCACAATCTCTCCTTCGAAATCTGGGGGGGAAAAGGGGGAAAAAAGAGGAATATTATACTATATATCGGAAGAAGAAAGAGACAAACCGTTCAGTACTACCCATTTCACTAAAGCTACACACACACACACACACACACAAAAGAGAAGAAGAAGAAACCCTATCTCTCTCTCTCTCCCACCTCCTCCGCGTTTTCACTTCACCTTCATTAAGAGCTTCTGATGAAGATTCTATTTAGGCACCCAGCATGCACTCTTTTCAATATACCTTTGCTTCTCGTCCGATGGGGAATTGGCTTGTACTTTGAGTAGAGCAAAAGCATATCAATTTTAATGCAAAACTGTAAGGAAAGTATGGGATTGTACTTTCCCTCGTCCCCCATCTCTTTTTATTTATTTTGATTTCCTTTTGTTGTTTATCTTCTCACAGGCGATTCCTGCTGTGGGTTTGCTCCATTTCATAAAATTATTTTATCAACTTTTTCATTTTTAGATTTTTTATATTTTCTTTGAGAGAACAGAATTTAAAGGATCGGTTTATTAATTGATTGACATAAAATAATAATAATAATAATAATAACGCAGGGGGTAGGTTAAAAGTCTATAAGAAGGGATATTGTGTTTCAAACTTTCAATTGCCTGCCAAAAGCTAGAGCAACAAAAAGAAGGAAGAGGCCGTAGAGTTCTCTTTATTTATTATTATTACTTGGCTTTTTTTGTTCTTTTAAACCTTTTCTGTAGGTACTGGCTTCTAGGATATATTTAGCTGGTCTCGGCCTTTCATCATCATCATCATGGCTTCATCAAACAGGCACTGGCCTAGCTTGTTTAAGTCCAAGCCCTGCAACACTCACCACAACCAATGGAAGAATGACATCAACTCACCTTCTCTAATGTCATCTGGTTGCCACAGGATGCCCTGCACATCAGGTAAATTACCACATAATTGTTATTTTTATTTTCATAATATATCACCGTTTTAAACAAGTTCCATCCCTTTCCCGTTTCCTTTCAACATATCTAAGTGATGCTATTACAGTAATCATTAACTTCATTTATATAATAACGTATACCTACACACGAAGGCTAGGTTTTCTAGCCCAGCTCAGGCCCTCCTCCATCAACCGCAGATTTGTCCTCACCTATGCCAATATTTATTTTTTTTTTTTTAAAAATAAAAATAAAAATTTACCTTATAAATTATTTCATAGCCTTTGCCTTCGGTAGTTTCAATTGTGAGCACAAGTGAATGAGCTTTTGTAACGTTCCAGTTGTGGATGCGTTTGACTGACTTAGTTTCTAATTATGTTTAAATCAGCTGTTGCTGGATGTGAAGAGCGAACACCAGAGCCAAAGCCAAGATGGAATCCAAAGCCAGAGCAAATTCGCATACTCGAAGCGATCTTCAACTCTGGCATGGTGAATCCACCAAGGGAAGAAATAAGGAAGATCAGAGCCCGACTGCAAGAGTACGGCCAAGTTGGGGATGCCAATGTCTTCTACTGGTTCCAAAACAGGAAATCAAGAAGCAAACACAAGCGGATACACCTCCAAAGCTCAAAGCAACAGACTCCTCCAAGCAACACATATGTCGACACAACAGCTCCATCCTCTCCGTCATCGTCGGAGAAGTCCTCACCGAGAGCGCCTCACAGGCCTCTCTCTTTGACTTCTCCCCCCACTGCAAATTCAGTCAACCTGCAGGCCTATCTTCAAGTACATGCAAACACTGACTTATTAGTTCCCGCCGACCCATTTCTTTTCCCCGCTCAACAAGCAGCTGGATTTGGCGGAGGGGGAGCCGCTGCTGCTGGGGCTTCGGGGATTGGCTTCTCTGAGCTATCAAATGTGGTTCAAGGTCATGAAGACCATACCGTTGTAGGTGGGCCTTGCATTGGTAGTACTGGGATACTGAATTCTGGTGCTTCAAAGAAACTAAACCAAGAAGATAAGGCCATCATGAAAATTCAGCCACAGCCTGCTGGATACACTACTGTTGCCTCCCCCGATTCAATCACTTACACTATTGGCCTTGCTCCGCCTCTCCCTCCTCCAACCGTAATTAACACCAATAGTAGTGTCACTGTTCCATCAACTATCAACCAAGTCCAAGGTAACAATTTCTAGTGTTTAGTCCCTTTTTTTTTTTTTCTAGTTAAACTGTAAAGGGGCCTTTTCTTTTTTTTTTTTTAATGAGTGAGATTTGGAGTTCAAGCCCGAGATCTTATCCGGAACTTTAAGTTGGTAATATTATAAATTGCTATATTCTTCCAAGAGGTGGAAAACACGATCCAATCATATAATTTTGGAAATATTTGGTGGAATGCAAAAGTAGGGGTAGACTAGGTTGGAGAATATATGTTTGTCTGTTTTCATACCAAACTTAACCAATTACAACTTTTTTTTTTCCTTTTTTTTGAACCTTGATCAGTGGGTTCATTGTGGTCCTGTTTTGAGAGGCAAGGGTATATGTGTCGTACACAAATTAAAGTAATTAAATCAGCGACGATAGATTTGACTTTCCGGATTCACATTGTGCGATTTCTTGTCTAGATGGACGTGTGCATGGCTTGGTTTTAGTCGAATCCTCCCTCTGGATTGGTTTTGACCACTGTGTCGACGACAAAATTGACATGGCTGGCTGCGTCAATTGATTTTAATTTCAATTTTACGAGAGAAAATTATCCTGTACATGTATGGTTGCAGGAGCAGGGCAGTTTTCTGGCCCGGTGATCTCCGGTGGGGCGGCGGTAAGATTGACGGTGTTTATCAACGACGTGGCATTCGAGGTTGGAGTGGGGCCCTTCAACGCGAGAGAGGCTTTTGGCGATGATGTTGTGTTAATTCACTCCTCTGGTCAGCCTGTTCTCACCAACGAGTGGGGTGTCACCCTCCGCTCCCTCCAACACGGGGAATCCTACTACTTGGTCCCTCTTAATTTCCATATATGATGGTATGAGTGAACTACAAGTTATGTGCACTTTTCCTTTTCCTCCTCATCAACAGTGTGTGAGTGTGTGTGTGTGTGTGTGCGTGTGTTTTGAGGGGACCTTGTGATTTGGGTATGTATAAAGGGCAATATATGAATGGGCCTGGCTTTTGTTTTTTCAGATGGAAAATTAGTTCATTTTATTGAATTTTAATTGTTAGTTATAGTTAATTTATTATTTATTAAACATAAAAATATGTCTATTAATTTATTATTTACTTAACAATAAACTAATTATAATTAATTATTGAAATGTAATAATATAAATTTGCGGTCTAATTCTTGTAATTCTTGTGTTTTAAGTTTTTTTTTTTTTCTTTCAGAAAAGGGATTGTTTGTCACATTGGGGCTTCAAAAGGGAAAATGTGCCGTACAGCTTGAAAAATTAAGTTCAAGAACGTAAAACAACAACCGAAACATATCGATCATGACTTGGGTTTCTCGTGTGTGTTCACACTGAAGCTTTTGTTCACTAACATGTTCATGTTTCCTCTTCTTCTTCTTCTTCTTCTTTTTTTTTTTTTTTAATAAATAGTGCAGATATGAAGAGGAGAAAGCCGAGGATATATGTGGACATAGTTACTATGCATATGACCTTTTGTTCCATCGTAAGGTGATCAGGACTCGGTTTTTCATCTACTTATAATTTATAAGACTCTCTCTACCCACCTTGGCTAAAACAATGTATTATGCTGTCCAACAAAGCCATGGACTATGCTTTATCTAATATTTGTTTCATGCTCCACAATTATGTGTTCAGTAGAAGCCCTCGAGTACTCAATCGGTCACGACGTCCTATTGGTGGACCAGAATTTACGTTCTGCATCCCTGCTCCTATAACATATGTATATAAATCATATGGATATTGTTATTATCATTTTTCTTTCTTTTTTTTTTTAATCTTTTGTGAACTGCACCTTGAGCGAGCAAAAGTTTGATTGGGTTCTCTACTTGTCTAGTACTTATAACTCTTTTACTTGTTTTTAATGCTCTCTACTCTTTTTTATTTTTTTAATTTTTTAAAATTTACTTAATTCATTTTTATTCACAAAATTAATTAAGTGGGTGTGTGTGCAAGTTAGTACGAATGAAATTTAATTTTAGTATCCGGAAAAGTAAAAAATATAAATCCCCATGTCTACTCTAGCCGCTACGAAATATATAATTGGCTTTGCAATTGTATGATCGTTTAGGTTATTAATTCACGTAGTTTGGATTAAACTGTTAGCTGATATATATTGAAATGGAATTATACATGTATTATATATATATAAATGCATAATATACCTCTACGATTAGGAGGAAGTGGGTTTCTTAGCTTTGCTAGGCGTGCAATCATAAAATGTGCCCTCTTTTTTCTCGCAAGCACACTAATAGGATTTGGTGGGTGAATTAAAATCTGTGTTTCGACAAACAATTCAGTACAGAAGTTAGAAAGTTTTAGTAAGAGAGAAGAAAACCAATTCAATATAACTTATCAATATTTTATTATTATTATTTATCTATAAAATAAGAAAATAAAAATAATATCTCACAATATTTGTGCTGAATAAGAACTTGTCAATATTTAGCATAAAAGGAAAAGCAAAAAACACTGTTCGCTCTCCATACCTCCCACATTCATTCCCCCACCTCAGTAAACCTATGCAAGAGGCCGCATAGTTCAATATAACTTATATATAGATTGCAAAGGACGGACCATCTTGCTTGGACACTTAACCCGTTACACATGTAGCTATTGTGGGGGCCAAAAACATTTACAAGTGTAGAACCACTAGAGTGGAAGCTCGATCGACAAGAATTAATTCATTGCTCGAACGAATCAGACGATCATGTCCGGCCCGGAGACGGAATGTACGAACGTTGTGCAGATTGAAAAGACGTGAATGTGGGCATTTGGATCATAGAAACTTCAAGAGATGAAACCGCGAAGTTACGATTTACAAAGAAACAAAACAAAAGAGATGTGACCGATGTGTATGCGCACAGATTACAGAAGATCTGATGAGTAATATAGGAGTAAAATGGCACTCGACGATCGAGCTTAGCCGAAGGGGTTGGTCAACTCTCGATTGAGTCGTGCAGATAACTGCAGATTATTTTACGTACACACTGGTGAGAACAGTGTTGATACTATTCACACACTCTCTCGATTTGACTAAGCGATTTCTATCCGTCAATTTCCGTCACTTTCTTCCTCCCTGTCACCAAAATCAAAATTTGAAGGGAAAATTTTTATTTACTCGCCATTACGCTCTTACGCATACATACATGCATGTGTGTCCAAACCGATCAATACATCAGATCATAGTGATTACACCTAGTTCGTACATCGACCGGGACATGGGGCCAGGTCACTGGGTCAACGGGGTAGACTATATTGAATGTTTTTATAATATATATATATATATATATCGAGTGATAATTGAAAGTTTATTGCACGAAAACAACGAAAGAATACAAGAGATACAAAATTATTGACAATTTGATACACTAAGACATTGTATCAAAGCAACCAAGGGACCATCCTCCACAACACTCAAACTAACCTTTGACCATAGTTAATTCCGAAATCGGCAAATCTATTACACATGTCCTCATCCACTAATTTAAAGGATCTGCTCCAAACACACAATGAGGAGAAAATCCGATGGAGTACCAGTTTCTCCCTGATAGCTTTGTTTTAAGAAATTCTATTATTTCTCTCTTTCGATGGAATCATGAATCTAAACCGCCTAGGAATCCATGAGTAAGGTTCAAACTCCCAATAATGCAGCAAGTCCAACACTGAGAAAGGAAAGGGAGTATACCAGCCCAATTAACTCATAAAAGCCTGCTAATTAATGTCCCTAGCCAACCTACAATGGAGCGTTAGGTAGCTTGCATTCTCATTGACATTATAGCAGAGGGAAGGCATATTAACAATAAACTAGCTAAGTCCACACAAGTTAGGAATAGTAAGGATCCTATTCTCTGATTTATTCCTAGTTAACATGGTTTTATGAAATCTAAGTAAATGTAAATGCTACTTTTATAGATATAAGAATCAAGTTTTAATTAATTATTTGATATTTTATGATGAATTAATTATTTGAATGTTAAATATAAATGAATATTGTGTCGAATTGGATGGTTTTACGGACAAGAAACATCTAAAATTGATTTCGAAACTTTTAGAGGATTTAGATGTTGTAATCAATGAATAACATTTCATTAAATTGAAAAACATAATTGAATGTTTCTTAAATATTATCTTATATATTTATTTTAATAAATCCTTCTAAAGGTGTTTACAAAATTTTAGTTATAAAATAACATAAGATAGTAAATTTCTAAATTATATGTTGAAAAATAATAAATTAAATATCGATGTGGCAAAACTCATTTTAGTTCAATAACTCAACCCAAAATAACCTGAACTCAACCTAAAAGGAAAAAAAAAAAAAAGGAAAAGAATCACAATCTTTTGAAATTAAATGTTTTTTCATAGAAAAAAGTTTATTATTTAATATTTTTACTTATTGCTTTATTTATATACACATAAAAATATACACATCACAATTGCACACTACTTTATTTTTATATATTATAAAAAATATATGTTAAAATTAATTTATATAATTTTTTACTTATTATAATATTTACTATATTAATATTAGATTATTCAAGTGTATAATAAATTTTATACTTTTGACAAAAATTAATATACAAAAAATTTAAACACTTAAAAACACATTTATTATATATTTGAAAAAAATAAATACATTTTCTTAAAAATTAGCGTACTAACTTTTAAAGAAACCTTAATTCTAAATTAAACTTTAACTGTTTAAATTTGAATTCAATCCGAGTAAAATGAGATTTATTAGTAATTTAAATCAAAATAATTTAAATTTAAAGTGACACGACCTTTAACACCTTTAATTAAATAAAGAGAGTTAATATTGCACGCAAATGCACTTATATAAAAGCATTCGACATTCGTATACCCCGTAGCTGTGTTCCTCAATTTTTTTGGGGGCCCAGGAGCTCTTCTTTGCGTTCGGCTCAGCCTGACCATGTCTGTACAAGGTTGTGCAGTGAGTCAATGAATGAAGAATGTGTTGTGTTGTGGCAAGTGAGGAGTGGTGCACCCTGGCCTACATAGGTCCAGCTGTTCCCCTACGAGGGCCGGATTAGGCAAGATCAGAAACAGTCACCGTGTTGCGATTGCTCCATCTGGTCAGATGATTATCTGTTTCGCAGATGACCTTCGTCTAGTTTGTTGGGTTTACTGTGTGAACTGTGTATTTCTCGGGCAAGGGCTCAGAAAATTTGTGTAATTTGGGAGATTTGTTCTTTTATGTATGTGACCTTGTAGACATATTTTTAGTAAATTTATTTTACATAATGAATAAAATATTTATTTTATGAATTAAAAAAAGGAATACTTATCAAAATAAATAATATAAAATATTACTTTCAATCCTATTTCTTGAGTTATACGACTTTTTTTTTTTTTTATCAATTGGGTATAATGAATCTACGAAAATAATGTCACTGGGACAAAAGGGTTCCAACATGTAGAAGATACAGAGTATTATTTGTGTGATTGGCCAAAAGCAAAACACACAGAAGACCCACAAATTGCAAGAGAGTCTCCCCCACTACAATATAAATTATTTGTGGGAGCAGTTTCACGACGACAGTTTAAAATTGTCATTTAAACAATTTAAGGCAGTGGTCATAAGCTCGCGTGAATAATTGAGATAGTATCTTTGAATCATTGATGAGACTATATAATTCTGAAATGATAGTTTGCAATTTAATGAAATAACGAAAAAAATTCATGAAACTGACTTTAATTAAAATTAAGATTTGACTATTGTTTTTATTATTGCATATAATTTTGATAAAAACAAATTTAAAAATCGATGTGCTTAACTGATAATTAATAAAGAGAAATGAATAAAAATAATTGATACGTAACAAGTTGTTTGTCTAATAATTAACTAGGAACATAAGCATCTCAAAATAACAAAACAGGATTATTTATAAATAGTAGATTAAATTTTCGTTGATCGTCTAATTTTAAAGTCGGAACATGGGTATTTTAAAATCATAGCACTAGATTATTTAATAATAGATAAAATTATTTATCTTTTTTAAACAAACGCAAAACCAAATTCCTAAAAGATTTTAAAAACTAAACTAAATCAATTTGATATTACGGAATCTAGAGATCCTGTAGGAATTAGGATATCTTAATTAAGGTCAACCAATTTATAAGGAAGATGAGAAAAATTGAACCGGACAATAATGTTCTAAAATCTATAATATCTACACCATGTTATGAATTTGAAAACTCAAAGAAAATTTAGTGAGCCATCTGATGCAACTAGGTGAGTTTAAAAATATGTTAAAAATTTTCTGATAGGAAAAAACAATCTTTTCCCTTAAAAAAAAAAACAAAAGTGGTATCTTCCGAGAGTAAGGTTCACTGCATAAGTGTAAGTTAGGAAGACATAAATGGATATAATAATTTTTTAGTAATTATGATTATTTACTTCTAGAAAAATAAAAATTAAAAAAAAAATTATAATTAGTTATTCTTTTTTTTTTCTTTTTGCTCCCTCTGACTCTTTAAAGTTAAATCAAATAGCTTTTCCCTTTTAAAAGAATCTAATATCTAATAATTTACACTTAACTAATATGAAAAAAATAACATGAAAATAATCTGAAAATTTCTCATCTTAAAATTTTAGTTGAGTGTTATTCGCATGAAAAAAAACATTAAAACCCAAATTTGGATTGGAAATTTGTTGGGAAGAAAAATTCATTCTGGTCCCATATTTTCTCATTAGAAGAATTTAATTCATGTTCTAATATTTTCGGATTTTTTTAGATAAATTCAGTATAAACTCATACTTTCAAACATTTATATTATATTTATCTTGACTTATCTCTTACTTCCATCCACTTACGCTCTCTCTCTCTCTCTCTCCTTACCACAGATCACAGCGGTGCATCACCCCCAGCTAACTTCTTTTTCTTTGTCTTTTCTTCTTTGTTTTTAATTAAAATTCTTCTGTGCTTGGCTATTTAGATGTGATTCATCAATGTATCCTTCGGCAATCATTGGGATATTTACAGACAGATACCAGTTAGATGGTAGATTATAACTTTCAATTCTTAATAATGGATAGATTTATTGGTTAAATATAATTAAAATTTAATATAAAAGTCAAGAATAATAACTTAAATTCTTGAGTTCTTCTTTGTTAGACTTTTTGGCGGATTATTGCAATTTACTTCTATTCGATTATCTAATTTCTAAGGGTAATCCACACGAATAAGAAGAGAGTTTTTCTTTTGTTTTCGTTTTTTTTTTTTGATGAATTAGATAGTGGAATTTTATTAATTGGTGAAAAATAATTACAACAAAAGAACATAAAAGCCAGCTTAAAAATAGAGCAAAACATGCATCTAAGCTATAGAATAACTCTCACTAGTGCTAAACCCTCGTCATAAAAGACAAGAAAGAGGTCAAAATTCATACGTGCTAACTTAGGGGTGCTAAGTAAATAAAAAACAGGGTCATAAGTGGTCCCACCATCCGTGGGAATTTATAAAGGATTTTTTACACTTCAATATTCATCAAGTTAAATGCAATAATTTCCCATAAATTACATTTTAATTTGTATATTTTTAAATATCATGTATTTAAACTCAACATTTTTCAAGACTTTCAATCAAGTTCAACTTAAATACCTTTTGGCCTTTCCTTAATTGCTCTTATGTCCATAACCAACTTATATTATAATATATTTACAATGAATATAAATCATAGTTTGTAAAGATTAGATAACTTAAATTTATTTAATTTATTATTTAATTTTTAATTTATTAATTTATATCTAAATATCAAAATTGATACTTAGTGATAAATTATAACCACTCAAATAGTAAGAAAATGAAAATTTTCATACTAAAATTAGACTTATGCAATATTTAAATTTATAATATTATATTAAAAATAGTAATATAAGTTTAATTAGATATTAAAATAAAATTTAATTATATAACATGACGATGTAGATTTTTTATTAAACCATAGATTTCTTATTATACCAATTATGCTGCAAAAATTTTTGAATATTTTTTATTCTTAAAAATAAAAGATGGGATTTTCATTTATTACTTCAAATAAAAATAAGATGAGAGGGGAGTAGTTTTTTTCTTATTTTTATTTTTCTTAAAAAAAAAGAGAGCAAGAGAGACATTAGAAGTGATTATTCCTTTTCAAAACATAAAAAGAAAGAAAAATTGAATTAGACATAAATTTTGAATATCTTTACACAATAAAATAAAAATTGTAAAAATAAAATAGATAGCAAAGGAACCCAATAATGAAATAGTGATAATTAAACTTGTAAAAGATTATAAACAAATACAATAACTTATTGTTTTACTAATATGTACAATAACTAATTTTTTTTTTTAAAAATAGGTGTATAAAATTTATGTTTCCAACTTCATATTTCTTAATAGAACTCTCAGTTATTAAATTGTAAGTATAGTTCTTAACAAAAACTCCTTATCATTACATTGTAAGTGTTGGTGATGCAATAACTATTGTTATGACAAGGGAAGATAACAACATTAGGCACGTGTTCAAAAAATCATTAAGCCTTTTCTCCCTTCAACTAAAGAGATAAAAGTCAATAAAATCCAAGAAAATAACAAAAATAAAGAACAAAAAATCAATAGTTAACAAAATCAATCTCTTCAATCTCACATATACGTAAAGAAACTACTAAATCTTAGTAAGAGAAGCAAATCACATACAAAGATAAGGGAAAAAGAAAAAATCTATGAAAAAGGTAAAAAATTAGATGTAACAAAAAACTTACAATAATTATTTTTTATTATTTTAAATTTATTTATGGAAATAGAAATAGAGTAAAAAAAATTTAAATAGTTATCTTTTTAATTTCCTAAATGAAAGAATTTATAGGGTAGTTCTTCTATTACTTTAGATTATTAATGTTAATTTATTTATTTTTTGTTATCAAAAAAAAAAAAAAAAAAGTATAAAAAGAACTATACTTTAAGTATTGTTTTTTTTTTCTTTTTTTCTTTAATCCATAAATTAAGGAGAAGTTGGTGCATGATAAAAAGAGAACTAAAATTTTCTCTTAATTTTAGTAATACTAATATATATATATATATACCCATTAGATTTTATTTATTATTTATGGTTTAAAGCTCAAGTTTGACAAATTACATAAGGGCTAAGTCCAATTAAAAGAACAAAAAGGGACCCATACATTACAACAATTCTTTACATGTATTAAGTGCATATGGCAATTAAAGCCTAAATTTGTCCAAATTAATCCAGCCCATTAAATCACAAATTTAAGGTCTCTTATGTATCACTTAACCAATGCCTTAGTTCATCTTTATTTGGTCAATCATTAAGTCCAACAGCTCCTAAGATTAAGGTTTATAGCAAAACAAAGGGTAGTCCTGCCAGCCTAAACATAGTAAAATTAAATTAGAATTCAACCCAAATTCAATCATAATTATCCCCTCACAAGTTAGCCATGTAGCCCTAGCTCTCTAAGATTAATTCCATAGAAACTTTGGGGTTAATTTGCAAGAAAAAGGGAACAAATTAATTGTAAACAATCATTGGTCACATGGTTTAGTAGTAGAGTCATATGAACTTCTAATTTCAGATTTATTGTTCAATCCTTAATTTCTGCTAATAAAAAAAATAATTTTCAACAAGTCCCCCAAAGCTTCTATAAAAGGAGGGAAGCAAAACACAGTAAGAGCACAAAGAAAGAGTAATTAAATGGTCATAAAGCAGTAGTAAAGAGGAACAACAGAAGAAAGAGAAGAGCAATAAAAGATCAGGCAATACCAAACAGATGGGCAGCCAAGGAGGAGGGAGGGAAACCTAAGAAGCTGAGCAAGAAGAGAAGGAAGCAAAGAGGAGCAGTCAAGGCAGAAACCATAATAATTAAAGCAAGAACAAAGTTTCAAGCAAGGTCATAAAGTAACAAACCACACCATTTCGATTCTTTACTGCTTTGTAAATGTTTTGACATTCTATTTTTGTTCTTTCTTTTATTCATTAAGAAAGTCAAAACTAAAAAATAATCAATCCAAATAACAACAAAATAGGCAAGAACAACAAAGATAATCTGAAGCAAATTAAGTTTACTCTTATTCTCTCAACTATTTCATAAAGCTCATATTATTTTATCCTTAATCAACAAATTCAAGAAATAGGACCCAAGGAATTATCCACAAACAGTAAGCACAAGCACTAACATACAAAGGAAAAAATAAACAAAAGAATCAAAGCAAAAGAAAGAGGGCATTGTTCTTTTTTCGTAACAGTCATAGGGCAATCCTTCGAGTAACAACAAGAGAGCTATATCTCGGCCTAATTGTAACACCAACAATCTCGTAAAATTCAATAAATAAAAAAAAGGGGAAGAAATTAAAGAAACAAAAATAAATCAGAAAAGAAGAGGAGAGAAGAGGGTACCTAGATTTGGAAGAATCATGAACGATGAAAGAGTTGTAAAAACCCTAAAATATAGAGGAAAAGAATAATGACCAGAAAAAAGAAAAAGAATTGCTAAAACAAAATAAGTGGGCTTTAAAACTTGTAGGACTATATGAGAAAAAAGTGACCCTCGATTTAATCCAATCTTTATGTTTAATAATAAAATGCCTAAACTCAGATGTAAGAAAACTCACATGTCCAAACGTAAGTATTAAACCAACCCTTTATTAAGGCCTATTTATATCTTAATTATAGTTAACCACCATATATCTAGTACATCAGAGTTATTAGTCCCTTCCTTCTATCTTCCTAAAATGGTTTTAAACTTTGAAAATTATTTCTTCATTTTATGTGTGGATTATCATTAAAAAATAGATGTTTGGGCAATAGTAATTTGTGACAACCCCTAATTAAGCCTAAAAAAGAGAAAAATTAAAATTACTTCAGTAATACTTCTCTTTTCTAAAATAGGTTTTAATTATATATAACAACCAATCAATTATCTATTAAAAATTAAAATTTTAAATTTATATTTTTATTGTGTATTTATATAATAAATATCTTTACAATTTTAGTAAGAAAGACAAAGATTTTGGAAGAGAAATAGGGGCAACAAAAAGAGTGTAAGTGGGGAAACGCATACTTGTCAGGGGAAATAATGTCATTTCATTGTAAGTGGGGGACAAGAGTTTCTGGAAATTATGTGCTTAGACCCCTTTTTGGGCCTTCTTGTTCTTTTTCCTAACCTAATTTGTGCAATGGCTTAGGTAGAGTTAATTGTCTTTGTCTTTCTTCTTTGAGAAGTTCGGACCCATAAGCCTTGCATTAGAAAGTTATTCAATTAAAACAAGTCTTGTGCTTACGTTTGTTTTAAATTAATTCAATCTTATTATAATAGTAATCATTATGCAAAAATGGCTTCAAGTCATTTAAAGATTAGTGGCCCATTACTCTTGAAAATACTCTTCATTTGAGAACTCTCAAAACTAAATAATTTCATCAAAGAAAGAAAAGATGTTCTGGCATTCTCTCTTTTTAGTCATTTACATCAGAGGGCAAGAGAACTTACAGTAACTTTTTTTCTTTTTTCTTTTTAAAGAAATAAACTAAGTTTCACATATCAAGGTTTGCATATTCTAAGACTCAAATGACAATTAAAAAGAAAATAATAAAACTGAAAAATGAAATTATTCTTTTAAGGAAAATTAAAAGTTAATAAAAGTAATACGACCTAATTAATAGTATTGTTTATTAGATAGGTCTATTTTTTTTACAATTTTTTTCTTGATTTGTAATTTATTTTGCTCCAAAAAACTAAAAACGTGTTTGGTTGAACACCTTTTTTTTTTTTTTTTTACTTATTTGCAAAAAGGAAATCAATTTCCTTATAATAAAATCGATTTAGGAAATTATCGAAATAAATTTTTTCCAAAATTTTTTATGAATTTTACCCTACCTCTCCAACTCTTTCCTCCTTTTTTTTTTTAGGCTCACCACTTTCTCTCCCCTCTTGGTTACCTTCTTCGTCTCTCATCTCTCTCCCTTAAATTGTAGATTGCAGTAGACTCTAGTGTACCTCTTTCACTATAACCCTCTCACATCTTGCTCTCCCCTTCTTTATCTTACCTGAAAACACGTTTACCTAGTTGACAGAAGGGAAAGTTTTTGTTGTGGGTGTCGCTAAGTAGGGTTTTTACTCTCGCTTTCCCTTTTTGTTTGTAGTGGGTCGTGCCTTATCATGATATTACTAGAGCGACAATTACAACAATAGAGTCAATGGTCAAGTGGTGATGGTAAAGCTGAAGAGGCCGCCACGCTACCACCATGATGTCGCGGCTACGTTTGGGGATGGAATAATTTTTCCTTCCTCGCAAATGGTTATCTATTGGTTTCGAATCTTTGATATGTTTTTTTTTTTTTCTTCATAATTATTTTACTTAGACAGTTAATGTGTTTGTGTTCGAACTTTTATATACGATTTTAAAGTTTTGATAATAATGAGTATTTTTAATTATTCACTAGGACTTATATATCAGTCATGAGTTTTTTGGGAATTGGTTGGATGTGGGCCGAGCGATGGATGACACTTGCATACAAAATACTTTTGGGAATTCCTTAATGAGTTTTTGGAGCTAACTTTTATATTGGGCATCCAATAGACTTTAAGTAGAATTGTGGTGCTTCAAGATTATAATATTACGCATTTTATGTAATTTTGTTGCTTATTGAGCGCAACAAATTTGTTGCAAAATTGGATATTAAGAGTTCTACAGACTGCATTTCTTACTTTTACTTTGTGTAGAGATATGATAAATATAGTTTTGGTTTAAAAATATTGGAAAGGTTCATCTCAAAAAAAAAAAAAAACTGTATTTTATTTGTATTAAAAAGTAAAATATAATATCTAACATCTATTTATTATTAGTAAATTTTATGTAAAACTGGATATTAAGAGTACTACAGACTGCAATTCTTTACTTTTACTTTGTGTAGAGATGTGATAAATATAGTTCTGGTTTAAAAATATTGGAAAGGGTCATCTTAACCAAAATCTTAAAAAAAGTTATTTTATTTGTATTAAAAAGTAAAAGATAATATTTAACATCTATTTATTTATTATTAATAAATTACATACGTTAAAATAATACTTAAAATAATTTAAAATAAAAAAATAGTGAAGACAAAAAAAAATAGAAAATAAATATTATAAAATAAATAAATAAAACAAAATCAAAATATCAAATAACAAAAATCAAAAGTAAAAATTATATAGTATAATTAAATAGGTCTTAAAGAAGTTGAAAACAAAGTTTTTTATGGGTATACAAAAATTAGTTTCATATTTTTATAAAGTTTTATAATTAAGTCATAAACTTTCTTAAATTTTTATATCAATTCTAAATATGTAAAAAGTTTTTCAAATAGGTACCTTTTTCCTGAACAAATGGGAAGAGTAACCAAACCTTCAAGAGTTGAAAATGATGACTTCGCAAATGATAAAGATATGGAATTAACATCAAATGTAAGAAAGAACCTTGAGACGCACCATTTTTCCGCAGCCTCGAGGCATTTATGATTATAGACACCACCTTCAATCAAACTCGGTCTCTTTGCAATAAACCTGATTCCCACCGTGACTTCTCTTGAATCTGCGTTTTTTCGAGCTGCGTCTGTTTCTTAAATTTCAAAGCTTGAGTGGAGCATAAGGCCTTTGAAGAAATTGATAAGGAAAGGATGGAGGCTGTTAATGAGCGAGGAAGAGAGAGACAGAGAGAGGATTTTAGATAAAATGGAATATGAGGTTGTTTGTGGGGAATAACTTGTATTGCTCTGCTTCACACATGGAGTAATAGTGTATTCACATAAATTCTCTCAATATTGACTAACCCCACTTACTTTTAGTCCTCCATTTGCCTTTTGAATTGGGTTGTCGTTGGACTGCGTTGTGATTGCGTGTTTGACGATTTTTTCTTGGAGTTTGGTTGGGAAATGGGCTCACTGTGCGTAATTGTTAGCCACATTGATGTCATTACTTGCATAAAAAGATTATTGAATTGTGAGAAATGTATGATTGCAAAGTGTCTGTTAATATCTTGATTGCAAGGTACAAGAGTTGAGTCACCCATCGACAGTATGGGTTTCCAAAGTAATATGATTAAATAGTTTAGCTTTTAGCAGCGAGATTGAGCAGGGAGAGAAATTTATAATTGCCGCGTGTGATGTGATTCAAGTTGTTGATCGTAATCACCTAAGAAATTTAATCCCACGATGAATAGTTCGACGAGCAATTGAATACTGTGAAACACATTCAAGGCCACAGATTTTCTATTTCTGAGGAAGTTTTTAATTGTAAAATAACCTGCCATGGAGAGTATAAAGTGATGAGAAATTTTCTAGTCCATAAATGATGAGAATAAAAATGGGTTATCTCCAGGATGATCACCATGGTTTTCTTCATAAAGTTTTTGCTAAACAGGGAAATTAGTATTCGCTTGTGAAGGAATCAGAGATGAGAAAAAGGCATGAAGAAAGATGATTGAATGAAGAGGAGGCCAGGACCAGAGTGACCTACAAATTTATTATTTCGGTCAAATTTTCATTCCTAGCTGCAAATCAACGACAAAAATGCTGTCATAATGCTGTATACCAAGTATACCAAGGATAATCAGTTTTGATTTCTGTGCAAATATGGATGGTAAGAACTCCCAAGGTTTGCATATTATTCTTGGACCAGTCCAGTATGCATGGTCTAGTTCAAATGCTACTATGCATAAGTTCTTGGTTGACATTCACGACTTAGGGATGTTAATGATAAGAGCAATGCATATCTAGTGGTTAGTAATGGTCAATTACAGAAATCTTGTATAACTGTTTTGTCTGATGTAAGATTTGTAAATACCCTGGAAGGTTGTTATTTGTGTAATCAATCATAGATGAACGAGCATACCTCCAATGTTGTAGTCCATTATCATTGTTGATAAAAAGAGGGAAAAAAAATGAATGTTTTCTGTAAGAACATCTTCTCGGAGAGTATGGTATGATATGAGCAAGCAGAAGAAGGTTTTGATCCCAGATTATATTGGTTTATCTCTGGGATCTTTTACTCTCCATATGTAAGCATTCACATGTGTGTATCAGCACTTAAAGATGCTGTAGGTAAATCTTTAAGGGCTCAATGTGTTTCCCAATAAGACATAGATGTCAACCTAGGCAAGTACTTACATGTCTTAATAAAATTGAAAATCTGTTACACTACATACAATTCTTCCCTCCCCTTCCTTCTCCACTCTTTTCCCTGCTGAGTCTTGCTTCACGGCTGCCTGTTTTAGTTGATTGAACAGTTCACTGTTCTGTCCTTTTGTTTTGTTTTTTTGGTTTGGTGTATTGTCGTAATCTCTACCATTGTAGATGTTGCATGTAGATTGTTCCTATCTTGACCAACGTTGTTTTGTAGAATTAGATTTCTTGAAATGTTGCAGATATGAAACAATATAGTTATGTGAAGTATTATATAAACTCGAGCATATTAACATTTGAGAATGTCGAGAGATGGCTGAAGGAGCTCCGAGATCACGCTGATGGAAACATTGTTATCGCGCTTGTTGGAAATAAGGCAGACCTGTGCCACCTTCGAGCGGTCTCCACTGAAGATGCAAAGGCTTTTTCTGAATGCGAGAACACCTTCTTCATGGAGGCATCTGCTCTTGAATCTATGAATGTTGAGAATGCATTCACAGAGGTGCTGATCCAGATCCATGGAGTTGTAAGTAAGAAGGCTCTAGACATTGGGGGTGACCCAGTCACTCCGCCTAAAGGACAGACAATCAATGTTGGAAGCAGAGATGATGTCTCGGCCGTGAAAAAGGCCGGATGCTGCACTTCTTAAGCATCGAGTGCTTGCCTAAGGAATATGACCGTCAGAGGGTGTTGTTCAGCTCAATTATAGGGACAACGTCGGAAGATTATCATCAGAAAGATTCTATGCTTGCCTTTTTCATATCATAGAGGTTTGCTCGACCATATGAACTGCAATTTCCATCGCAGTGCCGTAGAAAAAACACAAAAGTACAGCAATAGAACGGGTCAATTATGAACCCCTTCCGTCACCAATTTAGCCCCCCAAAACAACCTATCCCGATGGAATAAAGATATCTTTTTCAAACAGTCCAAACATTTAACCTTCCACGTCTCGAATTACTTGTTTCTTTAACTTCACTGGTCACTACTCAATACTCATCTAACCAGTCCAATAAAATCAACCTTTCGTCTCGCCTAATGCAGAGAACCTTTTCCTTTTTTCTTTTTTTTTTTTTTTTTTTTGTGGGTGAAAACAATGAAGAATAGAGGTGATATCTACAATTAGTCAAAGAAAATGGCGCCTTCATACAACGCTGTGGACTATTCACGAGCTGAAACTATGGGAGGGCAATTTCATCACTCCTGCAACGGTGCAAAAAGTACTAATTTCACCGACACCAAAAACCAATAATTGAAAGGGCAAATTTCAATCATTGAGAAGAGGATGAGAACTGGCAAGTACAGGCCATGCGTCCTAGAACTCGTGTCCAATAAACTAAAACCCGCAGCAGCAACCAGAACAGAGGAGAAACGAAGAAAAGGAAAGAAAAGAACTAAAGAAAGAAAGAACAAAAATACACAAAACCACCCAACACTTACGAAATGGTAATCGACGAGTTTCCTCAGGAGGAAGAGGAATCATCATCATTCTTAAAAGATGACACGGGATTGGAGCCCTTAGTGACCCACAACCAAGCGCAGAGAAAGAGACTCGTGTGAATTGCGTCGCCCTACACGAGGGAGTACCATTTGCTGTACTGCCTGATTACAAACCTCCATTGCTGCCCTCGAGGTTGCAGGGCTTTATCGTTCTCGATTTCACATGGAATTTCGGTAGCGGCAGCAGTAGGCGCAGCGTTCTGGCAGCCGTCGGTTTTCTGGGGCGGCTCGGTGGCGAACCCCTTTGGCGTTACAGTTCTTATCTGCCTTGTCGTGGGCTCGTTTATGCAAACAATTCTCCTGATCCGAATTACCTTTTCTTTTTCACTTTTTTTCCTGCTTTGACCACTTTCAGGCTACCTCCCGCAGACTTCCTCTCCCTGGCCGATCACAAACCAAGGAGTTGGCAATAGCTTGGCCATCATTTGGAGAGTTAGAAACACTAACTTCCTTCAATCTAATTTCTCCTAGCCTGAAAATTCTTTTCACTTCTAAGTCAGCGGAAACTTCAAAACGTTGACAGATTGAACTTCTACAAGGCTGCCACTATATGTTATTGAATGAGACCTGAGTTTGTCCAGTACCACTACCCAGGTTTCTTCAAAATCATTCGTAAATTTAGGCAGTCCTATGTTGTGTGCCAAAAGGGAAGGGAAAAAACAAAAACAAACAAACAAAGACTCCATACAGCCAATTCGGACTCCGAATACAATAAGTAGCTTACAGCAGTGCAGTTCAGCAAACTTAAATGTGTACGAATTGGAGACTCATGTAGCTTGGTATCAATTGCACCTAAATCTTCCAATATAAATAATGCAAACATCTTGCATATAAATCCAGCTTATGTAAAGCACTGGAGATTTAGTTACTTTCAAAGATATAATGCATAGCAAATTTTTTCCTTGGCAGATTCGCCAACGGGAACAATTTAAAACAACTAGCCAGTATTCAGGTGGACACAACATATTTTGCATGATATTCTCTGAGTTATTTCCGGGCATCTGCTTTCTTCTGCTCTTTAGCTGCAATGAAGGAAATTTTATAAATTTCGGGACCTCAAATAGGGAAGGACAAAGGACAAAGCATATCATAGTTGTGTCCAAATATTACCAGCCTTTTCTTCTTCTCGCTTTCTAGCAGCCTCTGCCCTTTGTTGACGTATGAGATTTAAACGCTCTATGTGAAATTAAGTACAGAGAAGTGAAAGGGACAAGCATTAGCCCAAGATATGCATACAAAAGTAATCCCTACACAGTCAAAGTTGGAAGGCATGATACCAAGCACTGTCATAACTGAATTCTGTCAATGAACTAAAAACATGGGAGGGCCAATGGCTTAAGATTCAACCATGGCGAAACCAGATTTAACAGGTGTCAATAATAAAAATATATATTTTATTGCATATGCACATTATATGCATACAATAACATATAAGATATAATAATTTGTAACATATCAATACTACCTTCAAAAGATCTAACATATATAATTTATATTTCATATACAAAAATATGTATAAGCTAAGGTACCAAAAATAAATTGTTACTATGCCAAGCAAAAATCACATACATTAGGGAAGAAATATATAATATAATAGTTCATATGTTTTTCTTTTTCTAAGAAAAGGTACATAGAAAGAAATGAAATAAAATAAAAGGGCATTCAATTTATCAATTATTTGAAGACATATTCATGAAGATGGCAAACAAACAAAAATGTAGGTAACAAACAGAAAGGCCCAACAAATGAATTTGTAGTGCGTTCCAAGAAAAATGGTGTGTGCACAGGTTTGACAACTTCCAGCCAGAAGTCAAGAAGTTTGGGAAATTTTGACCAAGGCAGACATGCCAAAAACTCATTGCAATGAACCAGCAAAATTGGGCTGGTTCTTCTGGTTAAACCAGTCAGTTCATCCAGTTCTTGAATGGTCAAGACCACCTCTGATATCTGGATGCTACTCAGACAGGAAATCAGGCTGGTTCCCGATTGTTAAAATTGAACCAACCAGTTTAAATCTGACAACACTGACACCTACATAGACAGAAAAAAGCAGACAGACACACAAGGGATCTAAAAAACTTAAGGGAAAAAAGGAAAACAGAAAAGAACAAGAGAAAGAAGGATAGTGCTTAAAAACAAAAAGTCTAATCATTTACCTAGATCTTTCCTTGCTTGCTCTGTTTTGCCTTGCTCTTGCAGCCTCATATATCGCTCATGAGATCTTTGTTTTTCTAACTCTTCCCTACAAGCACATAGATGGAAGTAAAAGTCAAAAAGAATGTATTCAATTATGTGGTTTACATTGCCCAGTTATGAATCACAACAGAATAATTTTGCCATCTTCACCATGAGCAATGTTTATTAGAAGCATTCCATATATCCAATTCATGGTCATTTAACTTCCAATTACAATTAAAGTGGAATACATTCTTTCCATTTTGACAAAAAGAAAAACTTTTCCTGGTCATGTAGACAACAAGCAACACTCATAAAGAAGAAGTAGTGGGCATTTACTAACCTTTCACGCCTTGAAAGCTCTGTATTCTTCCCAACCTGATAAACAGCAATAAAATTATACCTGTTTAACTAAGAGCTATTACACAAAGGAATGCAGAAGCAGCAAAATGACAGAAACTCACATCAACATCCCTGGCTTTCAAATTCTTGGGCTTTTCCAAATTTGGATTATCAATCTCAATGATACCTTGGGTTCCTTTGCGCTTTTGCTAACAGTATTGGAAAGAAAAAGAAAAATAGAAGTAAGCCCACTCAATCCCAAACAGACAAAACATTACATTCTACTAAGGTAAGGAGTCATTATTTACTAACATCAAGTTCATCTTCAGATTCCTTTTCTGACCGCTCTCCAGATTCCTCTTCAGAATCTAAATCTTCATTTTCAGGCTTAGCTTCTTCCTAAGAATATTAAAGACAATTCATAAATAGGCAAACAGATACAAGATTTTAATAAGAACACATGAAAAAACTACACAAGCATAGATAAAGTTATAGAGTGTATGAATAGCAGAAAGTGTTAGTTTCTTCTTTGATCAATGGAGACCTCATAGTGTGTGTGTGTGTGTGTGTGCGTGTGTGTGTGTGTGTGTGAGAGAGAGAGAGAGAGAGAGATAAGAGACCCGTTTGAATGTGCGAGGACGGGAGGAGGTGCCAGCAACTGCAATCAAATATTAAAAGAGGAAAAATTCGGGGTCAGGCAATGCTTAAGTCAATCGCTGAATAAATGTTACCAGGATTCATAGAATTCATGCAAATTCAACCATCAAAAGCCAGCTTCCAATGGGAAATATGAATAATTGAAGCTCCAAATGTAATCACTAAAAAAATGTTGCCACGATTCATAGGGTTCATGCAAAATCAACCATCAAAAGCCAGGTTCCAATAGGATATACAGATGACTGAAGCTCCACAAGTAATCATACTAGGGGAATATTATGCATTAATATAAATGGTGACGGCTTTCCCTATACTTTCACAGGGATGCTGTTTCCATGACTTGAAGTTGAACTTGTCACCTTTAAGTCATTTCAATTGAACTAGCAATGGGGAAAGAAGAGAGCAAGTAGGTATACTAATTCCTCATCTTCAAATCAATCCTTCCCATGCCTTATTGTCCGGTCTTGGTAAGTTTCCTTGAGTTGAGTAAACTTACTACAACAATGAGGCCTATGCTCAACCGAGACATTGACATCCAAAATCTTCTTCTACATAAGAATTCTATAGGCAACAGCATTACATATCTAGACTAACATTAAAAAAAGAAAAAATTAAAAAAAAAAAAGCTCAAAATTCTCCACAATTCACTGTTGACTGTTCTTGTCCCAGCATCCAATTGATATAACTGAACATCAAATTGCCACACCGTTTATAATTTATCACTCATTAAACCAAATAGAATAAATCAATCTTCACTTCTCCAAACATCCAAAGCAGAAACAAATACGAAAATTTACAATTTAGCTAATCTAATCTCATCAATCATTCCAGATCCGACGACCAATTAAGAACGAAAAAAGAAATTAAAACCCTAACAGCCAATCCGACTTCAACTTTCGCAACTTAACATCAAAAGTGCCCTGAAATACTATCAGCCTTCGATACATAACACTACAAAACGGCCAGAAAATTTCCTCGCGAACCAAACAGTTTGAAAAGCAAGAGCAATCGAGAATTCTAGAGAAACAACGGAGCTTACGCATCTCTTCGGGAGTGGAGAAGTGGCGTTGACCGGTGGGCTTGCCCTTGAACTTTCCCCTTACCATCGTGACAATACAGAGCGAAAGATCACCGGCAGATAGACGACCGAATCGGCGGTCCGATTTCGATGAGAAGCAGTCCTCTATATTTTGTAGATTTTTTCCTTTCTTAAATGGTATTCCGAAAACCCTAATTGGACTGGGGGGCGGTCGGGTCGCATCCAATAAGGTCGCTTACATGGTTAACAAGATTGAAACCGCGTAGATGTGTCGAAGTCAACCCGACCCGACAAATTGACCCGAATCTGCCCGCAAAAATATTCGACCCAACCTAAAATATAATATAACATGAAAGTAATTTAATTTAAAATAACTCAAAAATCAAAATTACGCAAATCAAAACTCGCCTTACTCAACCAAAAATCACCTATTTTTATAAATTATTTTTTTAAAAAAATAAAATAAATTTATTATTTAATATTTTTTTTATATTTTTACTTATTATATACAAAAAAATATACATCACATCACCAAAAACAAATTTTAAAAAAAGTGAAAAATGCTAATTGTTTTCAAAATCTCCAATTTCTCATTTAAATGGTTATATATATATATATATATATTTATTTATTTATTTATTTATTTATTTTATAAATAATATAATTATTTATAATAAATATAATATATTTATATATTTTTATAATAATTAATATAAAAAATTAAAAAAGTATATAATAATATATTTTTAACTATTATAATATATGATAACACTAAAATATTAGTGAAAAGAAGTTTCTTTTTATTAAAACTTAGCATGTTAACTCATAAGTCAATTAAAACCTAAAATCTACTTGACCTAACCCAACTAAATTTGAAACATTATATGATTTGAAAGCAACCTAATTCAGATTGATTTAAATTTAAAGTGATTCAACTCAAGTACACTTAATTTAATTTATTTGGCATTGATAAAATTATGAAATGTTAATTATCCAATTCACTTTTCTTTACTGATATTAGTTAATTACAAATTTAGCATCAACTTTGTTAATTTTATTAATTTTACTTTTGATACTTTAATACTAGTCAATTTAAATCATGAAATTTTAAAATTTAGTTAATTTGCATTATATATTTTAGATTTAGTTAATTTGGTAAATGAATTTTTAAAATTTTGTCAATTTAACTATGCAACTTTAAAAGTTTATGATTCAAATGGAATATATATTGAAGGTTTGTAATTTAAATTGACAAAAATTAAAGTATGCAACCTAAATTGATAAAATTAACAAAGTTAGAGATATAAATTTGTATTTAATTTTATTGATAATTATATGGACGATCCACAAAGTTTAAATAAATAAATATTTTTCTTAATTAATGATATATATATTAAATAAATTAAAAACCTATAGGCATTATTCTCCCTCTTATTTTATTCTCAATTTTTAAAATGTTACATATAAAACTTT
>CM034060.1:5408468-5541567 GCA_019804595.1 Bruguiera parviflora
ATTGATCTAACCATATTAGGAATATTACTCGAGAATGTTTTAACATTATTAATCAAGAAATTCTAACATTCTTCTATTTGTCTTAATTAGAATTTATTATATTAATCGTTATATGCAAATGAAGATAAGAACAATCTCTTACGATCCTATCATAATATGATAAATTATTAAGTACGAGTTATGACAATTATACCTTATTTATTTAAAGCCCTCCATTTTATATATTACAATACTTGTAATTTACCATATAAGATTCATAAATAATATATATGAAACATAATTTTATAATTGTTTACAATAATATCTCATAGTCTCATAATCTTACACATCATCAATCATCATCGGTATAATTAAAGTCTATTTTAGGAACATGTTTTTTATTCATTTTAGTTGTAAACCTTTATATTGAAATGTTATTATAAGATCAATTTAGTACTTCATATACATTATATGTTTATGAACCTTCTTCTTAATGACAAAATACTTTATCCTTATAAGTTTGTTATCCTTTAATATTGGTCATTCTTAAAAAAACATATTATTATAGAATTATCACATGATTTTTTAGCATCTCACTAATAATATCAATAATTCTTAACCTTAAAATAATATTTTATAATCATAATACATGAATTACAAATTTAAATTATACTACAAACTCTACTTTCATAATGGATGAAGTAATAATAGAAAGTTTTTCATTATTTCACAATACTGCTCATTTTCCTAATATAAACAAATAACTAAAAATGGATTATCTATTATTAATTCACAAGCAAAATTTGAATCTAAATATTTAATTATTTATAAATGATTAGATTTTTTATGCATAAACATCTAATTCTTTGTTTTTATGGGTACATTATCACTTTTATTAGATCTTTGTAGTGGTAATATTAAAGAATTACATTGATTTTTATTTAAAATTTTGATTGAAAAATTGATATCTAACCTAATATAAGCTAATAAATACATTAAACTACCAATAATGAAAACATATGAAATTAATTCAATCTCTTTGGGTTCCACATCATTCTTAAAATGTTTTATTAGACAAAACTTGTCACCTTTTTACAAGAACAATTCTAAATGAATACTTATTTATATTGAATTTTTCAAAAATTTTCTCAATATAGTGATTATATGACAATTATCATTAATTGTAATTTGTTGCAGAATATTTTTATTCCTATTATATAAAATGCTTCACTTATATCTTTTATTATAATTTTTTTTAGAGAAATTTTTTAATCTTATATAATATACTTAAAATATTAACAAGTAATATGTTGTCAACATACAAGACTAAAAAACAAACTTACTCTCATTAATCCTTTAGCATATACACCAATTAATGATATTCTTTCATGAATTCAAAAGATATTATAATAATATTAAATTTAATATACTATTATAAAGAAACTTGTTTCAATCCGAATATTAACTTCTTTAATTTACACATTATTTGATCTATACCTATTATTAAAAAAAAAATCAAGTTAATCTATATAAACTTCATCTTTAAAATCTCTATTAAGAAAGGTGATTTTCACATTTATCTAATATAACTCTAAATTATAATGAACTATTAATATTATAATTATCTTTAATAAATACTTTTGATGGCTTGTAAAAACGAAACTTAATCCTTATTGATTTTAATGTTAAAATCCTGACTCTTATAAATAAACCATATAATTATTCGAAATAACTTATTTTCATTCTTTTTGAAATCTTTTCTGTTATCCCTTGTGGTTTATTTACATTAATCAGTTATGAGTTAGTTTCTTTAAGAAGTTCCTTTTCATCTAAATATCCTTTAATTCTTGAAATAACAGTTGGTATTATAATAGGCGAATAAACTATTGTGGGAAAAGAAACATTTACATTAATTTCTTTCATGTCGTTATTTTGACAATTATTATTCTTACTCATTTTCATTGAATCTTGCATAAATAGTTTTTATAATTCTCAAACTATAATTATACCCTTTAGACTTATTTAGGTAATCAATAAAATAATTATTGATTGTTTAAAAGTTTAATCTCTTTTCATGTGAATTCTTACTTTTGCTGAATAATCTCAATTATTCAAATACCTTAAGTTAAGTCTTTTTTTTTTTTTTTTGTATCTACAATTCAATAAGAGCACTTTGAATTGTTTTACTATAAAACCTATGTAACAAATAGTTTATGATTTTAAATGCATATATCTATAAAGATTTGGGTTAGGAGGACTTATTTGACATAATATATTGCACATATATATCATGATTTTTGAAAAATTTTCACAAATAAACCTAGATAATACCTTAATTCATTATATTTTCTATAATATTTATCATCTTTATTAGATCTTTCAATTTTCACCGTTTTGTGTAATTACTCTCCTATACATGTATATATACCTTATAAACATCTAATGATTAAGATTTTTATAAAACAAATAGATATAACTATAATATGAAAAATTATTTATATAGGTGATGAAATACAATTCTTTATTAAATGTTAGTGTCTAAGAGTTTATATATAATAATGCGTATAATTTTAAGAAACTACATGCATCTTCTAACTTTTTTCATACTTTATTTGGTTTGCATATGTTTAATGCAATCCATAAATGTTTTAAGATTTAGAAAATCTATATCTGAAATAATCTTACTATTGACCAATCTCACTACGCTTAAAGCAATTCAAACATTTATACCATAAGTAAGTGAAATTTTCATTCATCATATTACATTTAATTTTAATATTATGATACACATTAAGTAAGGATTTGACAAAAATATCATAAATTTTTAGTTTATATAAATTATCAATAAGAGTACATAAACCAATAATAAATATATTCTTATATAAACTAAAACAATCAAAATATAATGAATTTTTGCAACATTTTTTATACATAAGTAATAGTATTATAATCAAGTCACCAATTAATATGAGAAACATCAATTAACTTTAATTCGGAATATAATAGGACATTTTATATATGTTTTTTTTAACCAAACTTTACATTTTGGGCAATCTTTTTAATAATGTCCAACATATTTTATAGAAGTAATACATATCATCCTTTTTCCTCTTTTCAACCTAAGAAGTATAAGTAAGCTCTTTTCTTTTTTAAATTGGTTTGCTTTCACTTTCATTTCTTTTCTAACTTTTTTACCCTTGAGAATGAGAGAGCAATTATTTTAATTTTTCAATCTCATTTCCTCCTAAATGAACATACTGACTAATTCATTAACTTTTCACTTTTCTTTTTTAATGTTATAATGAATATGAAATAACTTATACTTAGAAAGTAATGAGTTTAAAATAAATTGCATTAAACATAGTAATCTACCATTAACCTTAAAGTCATCTTAATAATGTGATTTTACATAGTTTATGATATAATAAATTTCATAGTCATAAATTTTGTCATAAGATTACTAATGAGTGACTTATTTGTAAAACAAAACTATTTTTTCACTAATTGCAAATAATTTTTTAGACTTTATATTTACAAAATGATTTTTCTTAATATTATTGGCAATAGTTACATTACCTTAAATGGTTATAATTAAACATAGATCAAATTTAATTATAAAACAATTAAAGCGTATAACAATTTTTTTTAGAATATTATCATACATTATTATAATTAAATACCATTAACATTAATAGATAAATTAAATATTTTCAACCAAATATCTTTGAATAAACAAATATATTTAATTAAAAATATTAATATATCTTAACTATATTACTAATTATGAAATAATGATTTGCCCTATGCTTAAAGTAGCTAATCTATGACCTTTGTGTTAAGGGAGGAGATAAGGGTTCAAATCCTATTTTTTTACCCCCTCCCCATATATATGTATGAGTTATATGACCCTCCCTTCAAACCAAAGAAAAAATAAGATTAATAATATCAATTTATCCAATTATTTTTATTCATAAGTATTTTATTAAAATTATAAATAAATGACCATTTATACATGTTTTTAAACATATTAGTTTGTCTACATTCATGGCTAACAAATTATAACAATAATACATGCATATAATTTAAACACTTTAATTTAGTCACTTTTATGACAATTAAACTATAATTATAATATAATTATAATGATATGTGTGCATTATATATATATATTAAACATATTATTTTAATTATTTTGATAACTAACAAACTATAATTATAATACATGTCTATTAAAACAATTTATTATTGGCAAACATCACAATATTTAAGTTCATAAGTCACCATTGATTTTGCTAATATACATGACTTATATATGCTTGGTCTAGACTTAAAAACTTCTTCTTTTTCTCTTTCAGATAATTGTGGAGCCCATTATTCTTAATGCTTAATAAGGATTTCAATATTCCTTCACATGTTGTTTATTTAAGGAATTAGTTAATTCTTTTGTTCTTTTTCCAAAAGGAATACTTTGAAGTTTGAACAAAGTGGTATTTCTTTATTCTATTATATGGCTTTGATAGCTAACAATCTTAAGCAATGTTGTTGCTTTTCCTTTTGTTAAAAAAATAAAATAAAATTTCTTTAAGTATGCTATCTTATTTGGTATAAGAACTATTATGAATTAAAATTCATAAATAGTGCAACAACTATCTTTATCTATATCAACTATTAACCAAATTTTGACAATAGGATAGAACATAAAATTCTTAACATTCAGTTAATAATCATTAGTTAAGTAAATGTAAAATTTTTATACACATAAAATATCAAGTTTTAAAATCACATACTTTATTATAATTTGTAGATTTATTAAATAAAAAAATTCTTATTAAAGAATAATTTTATATTTTAAAATTGAATAATTTATATAAATAATATTTTAAATAACAAATTTGAGTTTATGGAAACTAAAATATACAGACTGATACTATTGAATTTACAAAAAATGAAATATAGACACTAAAATCATTAATGTATTTATAAGTGTTGTTTTAGTATGATAATAAATTTATTTCTTTTGACCTTTAATTATTATTACATGCTTTTAAATAAAGTTTTTTATGTCTATTAACAAGTAAAAATACTAGTTATATATATATATACAACTATACAATTTAAATTAAATATATCTATTAATATTTAAATTAAATTCGAGATTATAATTTTTAATAATATAATAATATATAAAATTATTTTTTATTAATTATTTTATATTATAATTAAATTTTAATAAAAATATTATTTAAAAATATTATAATATTATTAATTAAAAAATTCTAGCATATTATTGTGCTAATCGTGAAATTCGTAAGGATATGGTTTACATGTGACTTTATTTTTCTTTTTGGGATTGGCATGACCGTAGTACTTGTTTGATATGTATGTCTCCCACATTATATAGGCCAGGGCCATTTAACTTGAGATTCTTTAGCTCAAGAATTGGACGACAAACACTGAGCATGGCCCTTGCAGGTCCCAAGCTTAATTATCATTAAACCTATCTAACAGGGCTAGCAGCTGACAAAAGAGCCAACGTCAAATTAAAGTTAAGATAATTTTTTTATTAAAAAATTTATTAAGTCATGAATTATACAACAAAAATAATTTTATTTTTTTTATACTCATGGACACCAAATCTCTTTTAAAGATTAATTTTCAAGAAATTAAATATAAAAATATAGATTTTTAATGACTAAAATGTCTTTTAAGGAATAATTAGATAGTCGTATGAACATAATGCAAAATATTGAGAGGGAATTTTTTTCGTGAGGGTGCTGTAGCTACAAGCGGGGTTTATGGCACTGTGTTGGTGACATATTTTTCACGAGGAATGGCTGATTAGGAAGAGGTCAAATTGGGCCACTAACTTTTCAAAGGGATAACACTGTTTGTTTATCCAGAAACAAAAAACATGCTAATAATTATGTGGCTCAAATGAAACCCAGGGTTCGTGGCGAGACACAACACACGAGACTCCCAAAGTCCAATCCGAGACGGAACCGACCACTTCTTCCAACCTCTAGGCGAAAGTAGTCGAGAAAAACATGTTTCACATGCAAAGAATTACACCCAATTCTTCTTAATAAGAAGCAAAAGCACTTGCCCGTAAAGCTAGCCTTCTACAATTATTTAGAGTGAGAGTTGATAATAATTTCACGTTTTTTTTTTAATTTTTATGAATTTAGATTTGAATTTTTTTTATGTCGTCTTTCCCTAAATAACAAAAAAATATTCTTATTATTATTATTATTATTATTATTATTGTAATGTTAAATTTTAGTTTGGATCTAGGAAGAACGTGTATGTCATTTTTGGCAGAGAATCAAAATGAACATTTTGAAATAATTTCCTCTACAATTAATTTTTGCCTCAAAAAAAAAAACAAAAAAGAAAAAGAAAAGGGAAAAACTTTTGTCCCTTCTAGCCTAAAAATTAAATAGAAAAAAGAGATATGCATTTAGAAGACTATTGAGAAGATCCGCAAAAATTATAAATTCATTATTTTTTTTTTTTGTACTCCTCTTAATTGAAGAGCACACGTACATTTGTTGATGCCTTTTATTTTTTATTTTTTAAGCCTAATTCATTAATATTTCCGTCAAATATTGAAATCAAAATATTGATTCATGAAAATAAGATTTTTTTTTTTTGAAATATAGTTTCACCTATAAAAATAGTACGATTATTACTCTTCTTGTATATCCTTTGTTCTAATTTTTCATCATGAGTTAATCTCTAAATAATTGAAAATCTTTAGTTTATAATATTAGTAAAACATTGCCATAAAAAAACACAAATACCAATAATCTTATAACTTATTTATTAAGAATGTGCGTCTATTTTTATTTTTTTTTTTAATTTTATCTCCGATTAAAATGTTTTGTTTCAGTGACTTTATATTCTTTTATATCCGCTTTACTTTATACATTGTTTCATATATATATATATATATATAGATAATGTATATTTTACCTATTTTCCGACATATGTATATTTATACATTGTTAATAGTTGATGACATATGACCTCTTCTTTTGTAGTTTCGTTTCACTCCATGACTTTTTGGATCCATACATGCAAGCACATATGTGGGCATGAGGCAGCACCGAGTCGGAGGCAAGCTAGCAAAATATAAAACAACAAAATGTCAACACCTTAAAAGAATAGTCAATGGATTCAGCGCATGCGGAATGCATAATTTGACTTGAGTGGCCATGGGTAGCAATTAGCCATGCTCTACTTTCCCATTCTCACCCAATATCCTCTTTTTTTTTCTCTTACCTTTCCTTGCGTTTTTCTTATAGAAAGTACCAACTACCCTTATCTATCGCTCCTAAACATACACAACTTGAAGCTACCAGAACAATTTATGGGTTGTCCGCCCGTCTCCCTACATTTCAATTGAAGTGCAGCCGCAGGCAAGTTTATGGGTTGTCCACACGTAACTAAAGAGATATGCTATTATAGCCAATATGTTTCACGTTGGCCATGTATTATCATTATACACGTCGATTCAATGTGTATATGTTGCCTACGCCACTTCATCTTGCCACGCAAGTCAATGCGCAGCCTGCCCTCCATCACCTTGCAATGTCTCTTTAGGACCTCGAATTCTACTTAGGAAAATGACACGGTGGGATCTGTGGTTAGTGCATCCTAACATCCATATCAATTGTATAATGCGATTTGGTATACAAAGATTCGGTTTAATGGTTAAGACAGCCGTTTATATATGTGTAGGGAGGACCACACAATGCCAATAAATTTTAGAATCTTTAGATAATGAGGTCGATCCAATCTGAACGCATGATGCAAATTTTAATTATTTTCTCTTTCGTACTTCGGAAAGCTTAAAAGAATCATATTTAAATGTACCCATACATATTTTTTACAAGTTCTATCAGGTAGATACCACAAATAAATATAAAATAGATGTGCGAACGATTATGGTATATCAGTATTCATTTCATATTTAAATTTAATATCTTCCTATTTTTTTTCGTATTTTTTGTAATTTAATTCGTTACGTGTAGACTAACTGTTAAATATTAAGATGGTTACTCTAGTAAACATAACAAAACAATTTCATATTTGACACGTAAACATTGAGGCTAGCCCCAGTGGCCACCAGGCAAGGTTTGGGGGTTGAAAACTCTTTGCTGTTCCTTCTTAGCTAAGCATCGAAACAAAATTTTCATGTGAGGTGTGCGGTACATTTTCTCTTACGTTTTTGTTAATTCAATACCTTTCATAAAGTTTTCCCACTTTCATCAATATAAATAAAAAATAAAAAAAAAATCCCCCACTAGAAACTCATCAAAGCTGATAAATTAAGCGGTTGTTTACTATTCAAATTTGCCTGACTTGGTCGCTATATTGAAGGTGAAATGTACGTGAAGCTTAAAGTTTTTTGTGGAAACCCAAAAAATATTATTTAGTTAATTAATTAATTGGCATGTAGATTGTTGTATAAACAACAGTCACGATAGAACAAGAATTTCAATGAAGCACTTTGACTTATGTCTAATGTAGAGAAATATGAGTTTTTAAAGTGCCTTACACATGCCGGAATGGATCCTCAAACCAAAACCAAAAGGTAACTGGGAAGAGTTAACGTCAGCGTGAGGGAGGGGCATAACGATGGAATGACTCCTGGTCTCTTACGCATCATTCATCAATGGCACCGACAATTGTGATATATTTAAATAGAGTTTGAAACAGATTTAATGGGGTTACCTTGCAAGAGAGCCAAACGGATTTACTGTCCATAATTATGGTTTCTAAGTGTCGTGGGGCAGGCACCTAAGTGTGTTGCGGCCACAAAGTGGCTTACCACGGCGGCTGGAGATAGCCGAGTCCATTTATTTGTTAGGCAGCTAAATTGCCATAGAAAGTCAGTTCCCCAAGAAGGACCTCTCGATGTAGATTAAAATCACCACAAAGGATCGTGATATGGTGGTGAGCCACCCATGACTGGCAATTGGTTGCTGTCAGCTAGCTAGCAATTTAAAGTTGATGATTTTGATAGTAGATAATGTTATTAATCATGATATTTATTAAATAAATACACAATAAAACAAGTTGTTTAATTCCTAAGAATGAATTGAGTTGTGCATTCAATTTAATCACAATATAACTTATATGTTGAGAATATTATTCGAAATACTTCACATCTTCATTTTCAAATTTTTAATAGATTATCACAGCGATTTAATGGTTTATTCTCTAATAGTAATTTATATCAACAATAATAAAAACAATTGCGACATTATTTACTAAAAAGAGAAAAGAAAGAGGCCCAAAAAAAAAAAAAAAACCCCCTAATGTGCTAGGATTGGGAGGGACCTACCACCACCGGGGATTTATACAGAATTTTGACTCTTCAATCCAACTCAAGAAACAAGTAACAGCTTCCTACAATTTGCATTTTACTTCTTGTATCTTTATACATGAAATATTTGAACCCAAATTTTCTTAAAATTTTTCAATCGAAAATAATTTGTGTAACCCCATTTGATTTCTAATATATTGAACAAATTTAAATTACTTCAATTTATTGTTAATTTTTTAATTGATTAATTTATATTTATAAATTAGAATCAACATATTCAATCGAAAATAATTTGTGTAACCCCATCAAGTTGGTGTACGTTATATTTGTTTTTCTCATTAATTTAGCTTTCTAACTCTTAGCCATGGGTTCTATAAACGTGCGAACTGAATGCGGCCAAAAGTCTTCAAATCCTCCACTGACACACAACCGCGGCCACCAGAGTCGGAGGTCCTCCCCCCCCCCCCGCGGCTCTCTCTCTCTCTCTCTCGCCCTATCAATCAAAATCAAAGTCAAAAAGCACAGATCAAAATCACGTGCTTAAATTATGTTTGTGTCTGTGAGCTTTGTTCTCTATCGGGCACGAGAGCCGACCCGGCGAACATGTGATTTTAGGAGCCTTTGACCAATTATTCCTTCTTATATTTCCACCGGAAGCTATTTATTATTATAAATATTTTAATTATTATACTTATAAATTAAAATTAAAATATTTATTAATTAATATTTTTATAATAAAAACATATGTATTTTTTTAATTATTATTAAATTTAAATAAACTCAATTAATATTTTTAAATAAATTAGTATCCGTAATTACTTACGTGCATAAATTTTCAACGTTTTGCTCTGTTTGCCCCAAGAAAAACGGATTTGATGGAATTGACATTCCCCGACAAAACCTTAGCACACTGCCAGCTAAAGTTCAGGCCTAGGACATTAGCATTACGCCCTTTTTCTTTTTTTTTTTTAATTTTTTAACAAGACGACGGCCGAACACACAAAATCAACGCAGTCTCTGTTCATGGACCCGCTCAAACAATAAAAAACAATATATTTCCTTTTAAAAGTTAAATTTATAACAAAAATCAGATATAATATACATAAAAAATTGACAAAATATACATGAGAATAAATAAAAAATACAAAAAAATGTTATAATTCATAATATTGTACTTTTCACTTACTCTAAATCACATTTTATTCTACAATTTTTTTTATAATTTTGTTTGTTCGGATCAATAATGTGTGATATTTTTCTCGTTGTTGATTGGGACACAGCTAAAAATCTCATCATCACAGGAATAGTATTTTTTATTTATTTATTGTTTCTTGTAATTGGGGTTGAGTTGACTAATCTACATCCTGATTAATGCGAATTCACGCCTATGTTTCTATTGATTTCAAAATTATGAATTTGGCACTAATGTTTACTACTAGTTGGAATTTTAATTCCAATCAAATTGGCACACCAATTTCATAATATGTATCATAATTAGGGAATGCCGTGAATATCTTCAAAACTTCATTACTTTGTTGTCGTGACGTCTTACATAACAGGTACTTGATGTGGGGTTAATGAAATAAATAAACATATGGTCAAAAACCAGTAATTTTCCCGGCGATAATGGGTGTTTTAAATACCAGTGTTATTTTTCCATAAAAATTTTTATAAAAAAAAAAAAAAAGAAAAAATGTTTGTATTATTTTTCCTCACGCAGCCGCCCCACTCAGTCAAATCTCCTTTGACCGCGTGGGCCCCAGCCCCCACTGACGCGCTCTCTCTCTCTCTCTCTCTCTCTTCGTTTCTATATAAGAAGGACGCGGCCGACGCCCACAGTGGAAAGCAAAGTTTTCGTTTTGTTTAAAATGGCGCCGAGGGAGAAGACGGCTGCCTCCTCCGTTAAGGCTAACGGTGTCGGCGGAGGTAAGGAGCCACGTTTCAGGGGTGTGAGGAAGAGGCCATGGGGCCGTTACGCCGCCGAGATCAGAGATCCCAACAAGAGGAGCCGTGTCTGGCTCGGAACCTTCGACACGGCGGAGGACGCTGCCCTCGCCTACGACGTCGCCGCCCTTGAGTTCCGCGGCACCAAGGCCAAGACCAATTTCCCTGTCCTTCCGGAGAATGCGAACAAGATTAACGTTAACAATAATCATTATAATAACAATGATATCAATAACAGCAGTGGTAAAAGCCTGAGCCCTAGCCAGTGCAGCACCGCGAAGTCATCGAGCCGCGAGAAGCTTGCCCTGATGACGTTCGAGTCCTCTTCCGTGGATCTCAATCTCGGCGCTCCCGCCGCCGCCCCAGCCTCCTCCTCCTCCTCCTCATCCTTCTCAGCCGTCAGGTTCCCATTCCCGGCTACGGGCGGCGGCCTCTTCTACCAGCCGGTGGCGAGCCATCATCAACGCGCCCCCTATCTTGATGCGTTCGTGAAGAATCAGCGTCAACAGCAGTTGTTTGATCATCCGCATCGTCGGGCTGCGTTCATTGGTGTAGGTAGTGGGGTCCAGAGTGATTCTGATTCCTTCTCCGTCGTTGATTTGAACCATCACAACATTATCAAACCATCAGGGAGATTGCTCGATCTCGATCTCAACCTCGCTCCTCCACCAGAGAAAGCTTTCTAATTTATGTTACTTTAGTTTTCTCCAAAAGTTTTTAGTTTCCTCTCTTTTTTTTTTTTTTTTCTTGTTTCTCTAGTTTCTGAAATAGAAAATAAACTGATAAGTAGGCTAGACAAGTCTTAAACTTTTGTAGTCTTTTTTAATTGAGTTTTTAACTATTTTAGTTTGTTAAAATAGCCATTAATCTTTTTTTTTCTTTTGTTCTATTTAAGTTTCCTTATAAATAAAATTTAATCAAATTATTAAATACATAAATAGGTTTATTTCTCCCATATTTTCCCCCAAAACAAATACATAACACTAAATGTTTTCCTAAACTCCAGAACTACATCTTAAAGGACCTAAACTCAATCACCTTACTTTTCAATATGATTAGGTCTTTAAGAGGAAATCCCTAAATATAAATCCAAGTGTTCCTTTTTATTTAATTCCCAATTCTCTTTCTCCCTTTCTTTCATATTATCTTCTTTATAAACAGTTCAATTTTGCTTAAGCCAAAAAAGGCTACAAATAAGACACCATTTCTCTTGAATAAGGCCTTCCAAATGTTTGTATTGTAAAATCAATAAATGCTCAATTTAATAACATAATCTTCAAATGATGAAAAACTTGTAAGCGAGTAAGGTGTACATGGTGGTATTTTATTATATTTATTAATACTTTAATTATAAAGAAATTTGTAAGTAATTTTAAAGTTGAGTATTTGAATTTCTTCTCTTTAGTGATAGACACACGTTTTTTTTATTAGTGTTTGCTTTTAAGGCTTTTTTAAAGTTATTTTTAACTATTTTCTAAAGTTTCTAAAGTTTTTTTTTAAAGTTTAAAGTTATCTTATCTAATTCAATAATTATAGTTAGTATATTTAATACGATAGTTTAAGAATATTTTCAAGTTCAAAATAATATATAAATGCAAAGAATGTTATAAAAATGTTATAAATTAGTTTTATAAGATTAACCTTGTAAAATAAAAATTGAACTTTGATACTATTTATTAGTTCTTAAGATAATTCAGTAAAAGATAAATTAGGTCTAATCATTTCGGTTACTTAATTCACATTCAATTCTAACTTAAAAAAAATAATAAGGTAAATAATAAAAAATAATAAAATAAGTAATTAAACAATTAAAATTAGAGAAAGATAAGAGAAGAGAGATAACATGTATAATAATTTATAATTGCTTAATTTAAGTCAAGAATTTATATCTACTTATTAAGATTTATCTTTTGAGAATACAATTTTATTAACACTTTCTTTTTTTATAAGGTAAAAATAATTTTTTACACAAAATTAACCTTAACCTTAATTATAATAAAATTTTTACACAAGTTTTACAAGAATTAATGATTATTCATAATACTTAGAGATTTACAATCAAACAACTTTTATTAAAGTGCTTTTATGTTTTTACAAATACAATTTTTTTTCCTTAGATCCTTTGCCTTTTTATTTCTCTTTTTCATTTATTTTTCTTTTGATCTTTCATTGAACTTAATACAATATCATAAGGTCTTCACAAAAGAGTTTCTCAAACCTTTTTATAAATTAAATATACAAACTAACCATTTGAAATTAATTTTTTTCATAAAAAATTAATTTTAAAAATTAAATAACTTTATTTTTAAAGTATCTATTGACTATAATACTTGAATCAATTAACTAATTTAAAATTTTTATAACATTTTTAACTTTTGCTCTTCATGTTATTTAGTTTTACAAGTTAACTGACTTGAATTCTTTATAATTCTTGCACTCAATAACTTAAAGTCTTTCAATTACTTTTATTTGACTATAATTATAGTTGGATCAAATGATTTAAAATTTTTATTTCTTTTTGCATTTAATTACTTAAAGTCTTTTTTGATGTTTAGTCGATTGGCCAAATTACAAGCACAAGTTCAGTCAACGAATTGAAATTTTTTATTTCTCTTTTACTCTATTCTCTTCACTTTATGTTATTTGGTTGATAACATATATCAACTAATCTAAAGTTTCTTTCAATTTTGAATTTTCATAATTTTTCTATCTTTCTTCAAGATCTTTTAAGAGCTCAATTAGTACTTTTTTAAAAATAAAGAATTAAAAGAAAACAAGATTTTTGTAAGATTATTAACTTAATTCAAATATAAAATTTAAAAATTTTACCAAAATTAGCATGAATCAAAAAAATATTTATCTATATATAGATCATACAATCATTCAATCAAGTAAAAATATATAAATATAATTCAATCAAATTAATATCAATTAAGCACGCAGGACACATTAAAATACAAAAAATTAATATATGATATATGATTCCAATAACCTTAATAGAAAGTTTGTCTATCGTTGCTTAATGGTAATTGGACCCTTTCTAATTGCCATCGTAGCATGAAACCACCTCCTTCTACATTGTTGTTTACTAATATATATGTTTCAAGCAAATTTTTAGGATTTTGAAATATTTTACATCCATAAGACTTGGCATATCTTATGAAATTGGTTCAATTAGTAAGTTTTTGGAGTCCCCCTATCAGTCTCATACACAAGTTGTGACAAGAATTATATGATATGTAAAGGAAACTTATGATTATGATTTACTTTATTTTTCATCTAAAAATTGTATATTTGTAAATTATTCTGAGAGTGATTAACGTAAAAATGTATATAATTGTAAAAATAGTTCTGGCAATGATGGCGGAAACCAACAGTGCCAAGGGGGGTGTAACAATGGTGGCAACAGTAACATAAATAAAGATAAAAGATAAAAAAAATAAATTAAATTAAAATGATAAACTCTCATATAAAAATATTTTAAAAATTAAACTAAGTTCACGAAAGATAATTTAATTTATAAAAATGGATGAAATAATATTAATAAGAATTTCATAATTTCTTAAATATGGACATCATGGTAGCCTAGATTAGACTATTATCTAATGCAGGGAACGCAGCCTGCTGTTTAGGCATATAGACTATGATAGGTTCATGGTTGGAACATCCAATCACTTATATTTGTTTTACATGTTGAAGTCCAACCTTATCACAACTGGACTCACCCGCACCCAGAGATGGCTGAACGCTCTGCATTTCCAAAAGACTCTTTTGAGTGGGCAAGCCAAATCATTTTAAGATAACAATTTATATAAAAATAAAGACGTTTTTACGTTGAATTTTATTATATCTCCGCGAAATTTGTTTTGTTTGATATGCTATTGTGTATACCAATGAGTCCCGTCGAGAACGGTAGAGCTGCTGAGCGACGAAAGCGAATGCCACCGTCAACCGCCGCCTCCGGCCACTCCGAAGAAGACGCTGCTGAGCACGCGCATCGAGCCTCCGACCGGTCTGCCGAAATCTCCGATTCGGGCGTCGATGTACCGAAAGCGGAGGGAGCGGAAGAAGAAGAAATAGAAGTGGAAGGAGAAATCGGTGAAGAATATGAAGATGACGATGAGGGGGAAGAGGCGGCGGCGGCAGAGCGAGAGATAGGTTCACCCGAGGAACTTGAGGAGAAACGA
The DNA here is from genome assembly GCA_019804595.1 of Bruguiera parviflora. Classification (NCBI taxonomy): domain Eukaryota; kingdom Viridiplantae; phylum Streptophyta; class Magnoliopsida; order Malpighiales; family Rhizophoraceae; genus Bruguiera; species Bruguiera parviflora. The sequence goes on from CM034060.1 coordinate 5,423,910, forward strand.
AATGGTCAGTTATAATCTCTGATTTAAAACGCTTATTTTATGCAATTCAATTGATAACGCGATAGCATTTTGTTTGTTGTGATGCCAATCACGGATTGATCGGCGGACTTTTTCTCGTTTACGATAAGAAATTTTAATTGGATTCGTTCAGACTTTGGTGTAAAGTGTACGAGGCCCTGAATCTCTTGAATCTGCGCATAGTCAAAGAATCTGTAGCTTTAGACAATTATGCTTTATAGGAACGAACCAGAATGCCTTTGAATCTTTGACATTATGTGTGCTGTTAACAGTCTAATTGCTCATCTCATGCTTGTGATAAAATTGGAAACGATTGCGGTTAGAAGGAGTGGGACGTTGCTACATGGGAATGGGAAGATCAAAGATGGGTTAATTTCATCTCCCTATCTCACCTTCGTGGCCACTGTGGACAAGCTAACGAAAATTAGTGCTTGCATAATGTTGTACAAATAGCAAAGTTACGCATAAGTATACCCTTTTTTTTTTAAAAACTTTTTTTGCTTTCTTCTTCTTATGGGAACTTTGATGATGTAGGAAAAGTACAGGAATCTGCCTACATGAATTATCATGGTGGTTCAAGGGTTTAAAATAGGAAAAATGAGGAAGAATTTTTGAGGTTGATTACTAATGGGAAAAAATTCCTAGAAAATAATTTGGGTTAGGGAAGGAAGGAAAAAGAGCATAAGAAGGAAAGAACAACAAATCAATGTAATAAGTCCATATTTGACTCAAGTCAGAGTAGCCAAGATTGACTTCCACATTCACAATCCTTGCTGTCCACCTTTTATTTCTAGAGCAAGGGTAGGAATCTAGTGTCATTGCTAGACTTGATGAAACCCTCTCATCATGTTACATGATGGATTCTGTCTAGTTTCCATGCGCTGGAAATGTTTGTTGTTGCAGACAATGTGGGTTTTGATACCCTTTGTGTCATTCTGCAATTCTGTGATGATTTAATAGTTGCTTAGCTAGGTGGTCAACTATTGACGGGTCAATGCTGGAATCTGTAGATCTTCATAATGGGTTGTGGCATGACTTCCAAGCGACACTTTTGATTTATAATAGAAAGCAGGTTTGAAAAGGTTATGTTCAGGCTCTTGAATTAAGATGCAGGTTGCAGGTTTTGCTTGGATTGGAAATTTGAGGTTGAGGCACTGTTGTTGGACAAAGAATTATACGAAGAAGATTAGGAAGATGGAAATTATCATACAGGACCATATAGGTTACTCCATTGTGATCTAAAAGTCATGACTTCGAGTTGTAGAAACAATCTCTTTGTGGAAAAACAAGGGTAAGGCTACATTCATCTAACCCTTCTCTAGACTCTACAGTAGTGGGAGCTATGTGCATTGGGAATGCCTTTTATCTGATTTTCTTTCATAAAAACTAAATCCTGCTTAATAGACCCAACATTTATAAACTCTGATAGTAATCAATATTATCTGAATTTGCTAATACTTGGCATATTAGACTACCAAGAGAGCCTAATGTAGCCCAAACAATACAGAATGATCCAAACAGATGACTTCTTTTTTATAGGAAATCACCCATTGAGGATAGTACACACAAACACGTCCATAAGAACATTTATCCTACATGGGTAGATGGCAAATCAAATTGAGATGATTAAATTAAAATATGCATTCTGGAATTTATGGTCTAAACAACTACCAGGGACACGCTTCTGTTGACCTAGATTCCTGTTCTATTGGCGTATGATTAGTGGTTGCAATCAAAGTTTACAACTGCAATTGATGGAAAATATTGTTCTTACTAACAAATTTCAAGCAAGCATTTAAAAAGCTGCAACGCCCTATAAAATGTGGTCACATTAAAGGGACATACTGGATGCATGGGTACATAGCAATAATTATTAAATGTGCCTACATTTGAAAATTTTGTTTGTTTGTAAATACTTTATAACAATGGATGTGTTATTACTGTGAATTGTTTACTCATGCAATGAGATTTGGGAAGTCATGAATCATGATTATTTTCTTGATTGTGGGATCTTCTGTTAAATATGACAAATCCTTCCATTATATCGCAGGACTTTTCCCTGTATTGACTGTTCAGGCTTCTTTTTATGCACTTGGTGCATGTTGTTTGAACAATTTTTTCTCTCTTTGCTTGATTCTGATAATTTTATAGGAAATTGCTATGTGATTCATAATTTAACTCAAGAGCCACCTCATTAGGCGATCAGGCATTAATTCCTGTTCAACTATTCATCTTTTGGGACCTGATCTAGCCTGTAAACATCTGTAGAAAGATGTTTCCTTCATTTTTGTTGATTCAGTTCTTCTTCCATGTAGATGTTGGTCAAAATATGGAGTCTAAGAGGACTGTTCAGCAATGGGTATCATCTTCTACTCCAGAAATATCTGAACCAAAGCCACTTTATGATTCCCTTCTAAAAGCTAGTGTTTGTAACTTCAAAACAGATACTTCAAATGACTCACTAACAATATACCAAGAGGACTCACTAACAATACACCAAGGGGAATCACTTGTGAGCTATGATGATGCCAAGGATCACAAATCAGGAAAACCTTTGGTTGCTGCTGGGGAAAATAAAAGTCTAGAACCTGCAGTCAATGAAATGGACACAGTGGCCATCCTTAATAAGGACCCCAAAGAATTCAGTCAAGCCCATGGTGATAGCAAGGATTATTTGCATAATACCGAAGGTAGTGTTGCTGGCAATATCAATCCGTCTATTATCATGGGGAAAGAGCTGACAACTGCCTCTGTTATGAGAGAATGCAGCATTTTGGATTCTAAAATCAAAGTTGAGCCAATGAATCTGCAGGCGGAAGATAAAAGAAAGCAAATAGCATCAAGGTCTGCTGATATCAACTCAATAGGGTGCTTAATTTTTATTTCATTCATGTAAGTTTTCTAAGTTTTCAAAGTGGCACTAAACATTAGGTTTTCCAGATCGGTTACTTCCAATGTAAGGACTCGAAGTCTATCCCCTTCTGTTGAGTTTAAGAATGGAAGCAAACGCCCAGCAGTTCTCTGTGAGTTTTTCGCTAAAGGGTGGTGCATTAAAGGAATTTCGTGTAGTTTCCTTCATCTAAATGATAAAGCATATAATACTAGCCAACAGAATGAGCGAGACATTGCTGCTGCATATTTGACAACAGAAGAGAATCTTGAAGGTATAAGATTTTGCTTGTAATGCGGATGTTGAGGAACCTTCTCTACTGTTATGAGTAACATGCACACCTTTTCATGTGCCAGAACCTTCTCTACTGTTATGAGTAACATGCACACCTTTTCATGTGCCAGGTTTGAGAAACAATATGGGAAAGTCAAAGATACCTGGTTATCCTGAACCAATGAACTTCTCTGAATCAATCCTGCCACTCCAACATGTAGAGAGGCAAAGATTGAATGAGTTGGATGAAAAACATAAGTTTATGTTGTCTCGGGGAGAGGACTTATCTTCAGGTGTTTCCCCTGCACCTCAGCAGCTTTCTTCCTCAAAATGTGACCCTGGGTTTTCCTCTTTTAAGGATGTAGGCAATCACATGGCTCCTACTAATTCTGGTAGATATTCTTCTCCAATTATTAGAGGTAGTTCTTCTTTAATTTCCATGGGTTAGTTCCTGGTCGTAGATCTTCTTCAGGTGGCTCAGCTGTAACTTGAATTAATTACTGCAATATAAACCCCTCTTCTCATTCTAGCAGTTTGGATGTTCTAACAGGCATAGGAAGTCAGTATATGCATGGTTTGAGCCTTGATGCCTCTCTTTCAAGCAGTGGAACATTGCCATCTTACCGTATGTCAGCCTGGCTGGGATCATCATTTTCTTTTAGTCCTACTTTGAATAGTTTTCAGAAGGTGTCAGACAGTGACATAGACCGCCATATTTCTAGGTCATCTTCATTTCAGCAATGTGCTTCATTCTGTGGTTCTGAGCCACAAAAGTTACCTCAACCAAGTAGATCTCTTGATCCATTGCACTATGCTGAGTGTAAGGAAAAATTTTTGCCAGATGACTGGGAACCTTCTGTTCCTTTTCAACCATCCTTTTTCATTACTCCCACAATGATATCATCTCTGGGAGGCCAATATGACACCTTTCAAGATAGCATTAACGTGCCTTATATCAGAGGCAAATCCTTCCAATTCTCTTTCGTTTCCCCAAGTACATGTCATCATCCAATGTCTGGTGATTCCTTAGTGTGTCATTCCCTTGACCCAGAACATAATGTTGACAAGAGGACCCCATCCTCTAATAATAGGTTCTTTCACAGTAACAAAGACCATAATACACCTGAAAAAGGGTCATTTACGACTGGAAAACTGACAGGGGAAAGTGTGATTGATGGGCATAATGCAGTCATGCTTGAGGAAGAAAATGCCTCAGGCACAAGCTGTGTCAGACATAGCTCAAACAATAATAAAAATGAAGCTGCTCAAAACACCAGGTATCAAGTTGATGGGTCAATGTGCAAAAAGGATTCAAAAGTGGTTGGATCAAAGATTGAAATGGAAGTTAATCAGAGAACAGATGGAGATATTCAAAAAGAATCCAAAGCACTGAGACATTTTCATGCTGCTCTTGTTGATTTTGTGAAGGAATTGTTGAAACCAACTTGGCGTAAGGGCCGTCTCAGCAAGGATGCACATAATGCAATTGTCAAAAAGACTGTTGATAAAGTTATTAGTACCTTGCTGTCCCATCAAGTTCCATCTACCACAGAATCTATCAACCAATATCTTTCCTTATCTCGGCTAAAAATAACTAAGCTTGTTGAGGTGAGTGGCAAGATTTCAGAGGAGACTAAACATTTAAGTTTTGAAGTTGCTCGTGCTTACAAGTGACAGTTTCTTCTTTATTTGCAGGCATATGTTACAAAGTATGGAAAATCTTGAGATGCAAGCCAAGTAGTTTTTCTTCCTGTACAGTTGCCTACACATAAGAGTATCCTGGAGTGTCTAACATTTTGTTTGATGTCTATTTAATGTGGTTGAGGCCAACATTCAAGTGACCTGTACATGGCATTTCTTTTAGTATATAGATTTTGTTTCCTCCTAATCTGATCTTTTTGCTGTAGAATATTCTATCTTCACATTTTTGTTTTGCATCATATGGTTGCAAAGGAAAAAGTGAAATTTCCTGAGAGAGAAAATTGATGGGGTTTTAGATATTTACTCCCCTTATTCTCAGCATTTAGCCCAATTCCCCCATTCATTTGCTCCGATTGTTCCAGGAGCCTCTTTCTGTCATTATTCCAATTCCCTTCTGGGGCCCCATTACGTAATACTCTCTTTTCACCTTCTTCCTTGTCCCCATTTTCAACTTTCCCCCTCTTCTTCAAACTTTTTCTTTCCTTCTCTAGTTGTTTAAAGCTGGTCGATTTCAGACCCCTTTATATGATTTTCCTCTGCATCAGAAATGAACTTATTGGTGTGGCAAGGCAATGCAATCTCTGGTTCAACTGCTTGCTTATCTATGTCATTCTGCATTTCTAACCTATTTCAGGTACTTCTGGCATGTATGTTCGTTGCTTCATTGCACGTGATGTTGCTATGCATTGCTATGGATTGGTTGCACTTAACCTAGGTAGCCATCTTCTCGGACAGGATAAGTTACACAGTGGTTGGTTTTTTTTCTTTTATTTTTTAACTGATGAAATCGTCAATGAGATAGTGTGCAGTGCTTGGGTTTAACAAGTATTATTCCATTACCGATCATCATCCAGGATATGTTCAAGACCTTCATGACATGTGATTGTACAGGTCATTGTCTTCTGGGATATGTTCAAGACTCTCCATGACATGTTGGCCATGGCTTTCTAAACTTGCCCCATAACTCTGTAAATCCTCCACCATGATGGTCATATCACCCCCCCTTTTTTGTGGGACTAGACACTGTGGGACTGCTGAAAGTAATCAACTGTGAGAAATGAAAAGAAAGCAGTCTTCTTTGATTATGTTTTCTACTGCAACCATAAATTCTGTCTTCTTTGCTGAACACTTCTCAACATTGAACTGATGAAAAGATGGAAGCAATATTTGTAGTTATTGAATCCTCCGATAATTCAGTTCGAATTTACTGCTGGGATCTTTTGTGTTCTGATAGTTGGCTCTTGACCATCACAATCCCTGCATGGTGAGAACATTGACTGATGGAATTTACTGCCGGTATCTTTTGTGTTCTGATAGTTGGCTCTTGACCTTCACATTCCCTGCATGGTGAGAACATTGACTGATATATCTTATTGCCAAACCATGAATTTGAAGCAGCACCCACACTTTTTCCTTAGTGTCAGTATCTTTTTCATATGGTTTCTGGGGAACCGTTGTGCCAACAGTTGTATTATCACGCAGTTGCTTATTATTGCCATGAATCAAACCCTTTGGATCAGACTTTTTAACCTCATAATTCGCTTGACTCAGGATTACTCCCGGTTGGAGCTTTGCAATGTGCACCGGATTACTTGGGTTTTTTTTTTTTTTTTTATAAACAGTAGATACTGGTGTGCAGCAGAAGAATTCAAACTCATGGTTTTGGTTCTTGAGATGACCAGTGCCATTAGCAGGAGGGGGCTTTGGTTGCAAATCTCGAATGGATAGGAAACTGGAAAAAGAGAGCTACGCTCTTGAATTATCATCTGTGTCAGCTCTTCTTGCAATCATCTTATGAAGCGGGACACCATTGATTTATATACAACACAAGAAGTGCTGGGAGACCTGGTTTCTTGGTCATTTAATGTTCCTTTAGTGGCCTGGGTTAAATGTTATATTTTAATGTGTTTTCTTTTTCGTGTATTTCCTGTTCATTCATAGGTTGTAATCAGCAAAATGCTTATAATGATTCCAATATCTGGAAGGAAATGACAAGCAGTGGCTGGCCGGTCACAAATATGATTAATAATCCGAAAATTTACCCTCTTTGTGGACGTGATTTATCCATATAGGCTCATTTTTATTTTATTTCATCTGGTAAAAAAGAAGGAAATTCAAATAACTGATTGTTCAAATTTTAATTATCCTGGTTTGGCTCTTACGTGAGGCTCTGTCCATGTATCCTGGATCTGACGAGCTTCACTAAACTCTAGAAGAATGTATGATGTACAGATACATAAAAGTAAATACCCCTAGAAAAGATAAAATATGTAAACTGGTATTATAAAGTATGGACATGCTTTCTATAATGCTTATTTATATATTTTATTTTATTTGTTTTCGAGGAAAAAGGATAAAAAAGTGTGCAGAGCCCACGATGCCACGTCACTGCATCAAATCCCCTATCTAAGTTGTCACGGACTTGTCCTTGGTCACCAATGATAGCGCTAGTAATTGGTTTGACTCAAATGTTAGTTTAACGTTTTTTGAGAATTAGAATGTTATTAGTGATATAAAAAATTTAGATAATATTATATTATTTTAAAAAATAAATATACTATTATTTAAATTATTTACAAATAAAATTCTTAAAATTATATATAATTATTCACTTTTTTAATAGATAGTTCAAATTTATTTGATCTAATGTTCATAATTCTCTTTTTAAAATATTTTACTTAACTTTACGTTTTTCAAGAATATAAAAGAGTTATTTATAAAATTCTAAATACTTCGACCTAGTTCTAAAATTATGAAGTGGTAGTTAGAATAAACTTTTTCTATAACTCAATTTTTGGATAGAATCACATGGCAAGTGACATTCTCCCCCACTCAATCTAGCAACACCCTCATTGTGTCCCTTTTTTATGCCTTAATTACATTGACATTGCTCCACAAAGTTAGCTCGTGTTCCTAACTTACCTTATTGTCAGAGAATCTTTTTCATTTAATAAAGTACTCGACATAACTTAGATGGGTGTCTTTCTTTAGAATGACATGTTGTGCCAATATGTCTTCCACGTCACGATCTGGCATAGCTGTTATGGCTGTAGGGGCTCTCTTTGATTTACCCTTACTTAGCTCTTCTTTATCAAAATAATAAGGTTTTAGCAAACTTACATGAAATACTAGATGCATTTCGAGATGTGATGGTAAGGTTAATTGATAAACTAGTTTGTCAATCCTTTTCTCCACGGGGAAGAATCCCTCGTAATACCTTACTAGACCCTTATGCACCCTAGCAAACCTTCAACTTTGATGGGGAAGAAGTTTCATTATCACAAAATCTCCTTTCTCAAACTCCAACTATCTTCTTTTAGTATCGGCCTATTTCTTTATTCACTTAGTAGTCTTAGCTAAGTGTGCTCGTATTATGTTGGACTTTTCATACCAACTTTTGATAAACTTGAATGTAGTAAGATTAAACCTTTTGTAGCCAACCGCCAATATGTCTGGAGTCGTTAGTTGTAGTCCTATAGCAACTTTGAACGGACTAGCCCCAGTTGACTTAACTTTTTGTAGATTGTATGATAATTAGGCTATGTCAAATAACCTAATTCAATCACTTTGGTTGGCACTTACGTAATGTCTTAAGAACAACTCCAACAAAGCATTCACCCTCTCTGTTTAGCCATCAGTTTAGGGATAAAAGTTTGTGGAGAAATTGAGCTCAAATCTCATCAACTTGAATAGCTCCATCCAAAATCTCCCAATGAAGCGAGTGTCTTTATCGCTAATAATCATCTTCGAGATGCCCTAATATTTCACCTCATACTTGAAAAATAAGTGTACTGCATTTTCAACTGTAAACTTTGAGGGTATATGGATAAACACACCATACTTGCTAAATCGGTCTACTACTACCATGATGTTGGCTCATCCATCCGACTTTGGTAGATATATGATGAAATCCATCAAAACACTCTCTCATGACCTCTTCGGAATAAGTAGGAGCTCTAACAATCCCGACTGTTGGTGTTACTCCACCTTATCTTATTGGCATACTAGACACGTCTTTACATAAAACTCAATGTCATCTTGTATTTGTGGCCAATAATATACTCACTCTACAAGTGCCAACGTACGGCATATACTTAGATGTCCTGTCCATTTTGAGTCATGGCACTCCTTAATAATCATCTTCCTCAATCCTTACCACTTTAGCATATAAACTCTATTGCCTTTGATAGTGAGCAATCCATCTTCAAGTCAAAATCGGCATGTCTTCCCACTAATTTCCAATTCCCTCAAATTCTTGACTTATAGGTTATACTCCAATCTCTCATTTACTTGTTCTATCAAAGAGAAGTTTGGACTTGTAATGCCAGTTAGTTTGGACTTGCGATGGCAGTTAGTTCAGCCTTCTTTCTTAGTGCATCAACTATCAAATTAACCTTACCTGGCTTATACTTCATCACAAAGTTAAATTCTGTCAAAAAAACTTTCTACCTCACTTACTTTGGCATTAACTTCTTTTGATTGAGGAAGTAACTTGTGATAATGTTGTCCATCTTTATGATGAACTTGGACTTTAACAAATAATGCCTCTAAATTCATAGGCAATGCACCACTGTAGCCATCTTCTTCTCTTGAACTGTATAATGGTGCTCGGTTTCATTTAACTTGCAACTTTTATACATAATGGGATGCCTCTTTTGCATTAAAATACCACCGATTGCAAAATCCAAAGTATTGGTATGTACCTCATATAGTTTGGTGTGGTCGTGAAGAGCTAACACTAGCTCATTAACTATTGCTTACTTAAGCACCTCAAACACTTTTTGGCATATAGCGTCCCAACTCTATATTCGATTCTTCTTCAATAAATCAGTGAGTAGATTGACGAGGTCTAAGAAGGATCATAACTCAGTCACCTTCTTTGGTGGCTTCTAATTATGGAAGGCTTATACCTTGGGCTCGTCCAACTATAGTTTGCTTCCGCCAATGATATGCCCTAAAAATGTGACCTTTCGTTGAGCAAAGGCACATTTCTCCCTCTTCATATACAACTTACATTCTTTCAATACTTAGAAAACTTGTTGTAGATGTTCAATATGCCCATCCAACGTCTTACTATAGACAACAATATCATCTAAATACAGTACAACAAATTTATCCAAAAAATGACTCAAAGACTTAATTCATAAAAGTGCAGAATGTGGCAGAGGTATTAGTAAGTCCAAAGGGAATAACTAAGAACTTAAATGAGCTATACCTTGTAATACAAGTGGTCTTTGGCTCATTTTCTTCTACAATCCTCACTTAGTATTATCCCAATCTCAAATCCAACTCTATGAATTTGGCTTATCTCCTTCTACAATCCTTACTTTGTAATATCCCGATCTCAAATCCAACTTCGTAAACCACCGCACTTCACCTAGCTGATCGAACAAATCAGCTATTAATGGAATTGGATATTTATTTTTCACAATTATTTTGTTGAGTGCTTGATAATCGATGCACAACCAAAGTGACCCATCATGCTTCTTTTGAAAAAGCATGGGTGCACCATATAAAGCCTTTGATAGTTGAATGTAACTTATATTCAACAACTCCTTTAGTTGCCTCTTGAGTTCTTCTAACTTAAGGGGTGCCATTTGGTAAGGCACCGCAACAGGTGGTCTTGCACTAGGGACCAATTCTATCTTATGGTCTACCTCATGTTTAGATGGAAGCTTTTTAAGCAATTTGAGAGGCATCATGACTTTAAACTCCTCTAGGATGTGAGAGACTTCCTTAGGTAGGACATTTGATGAGAAAGTAACCTTTTTATCCTTCAAAGATATAAGAAAAGTGGGTTGTAACTTCTTTACACTTTTAGAAAGTTGCATGGCCAAAATTTGCCTAGATGGAAGACTGGTCTCCCTAGCCAAAGGCACTATGCATGCATTGCTTTCCTCCAAGATGCACATTGTGTTGGTAAAAGGAATAAGCACGGCCTTAACACGATCCATAAACTCCATACCAAGCACAATTGGATAATCATCCATTGGTACAATAGAAAAGTCTACAAAGCCACACCATTCACCCATGCTTACCTCTATATTATGAGCAATGTTAAAAATCAACTTTGGCTCTGAATTTACTGCCTTAAACCATCCTCGCTCCTTGTTGCATTTGATGTCCAACCGTCTTGTTTCGTTTTTTCAAAGAAAGTTGTTAGAAGCTCTGGTATCTACCAAGACTTGAACCACTTGGTTACTCACTTTTGCTTCCACATATAATCATACTTTCTTCTCAGTTTTAGGCACTTCGACCTTAACTTTGATGGCATTAAGGATTTGTAAGGATCTCATCTTCATCTATTTGTGTTCTAACTATTCCTCCTTTTCTTCAACTATGGCAAAAAGCTTGGCTTTCTTTTGGCAATCCCTAATCTTGTGCAGCCCATCGCAAAAGTAGCTTTTAAGAAAGGATTTGTCACTACTTTAACCCTCTTGGGTGTTCTTCCTTCCTTAGGCCCATTAAACTTATAAAAATGTCCTTTGTTTGAGGGACTATCTCCCCTACCCTTTCCCTTACCAACCTTGTCCTTATGAGACTTAGACTTTTCAAATTTCTTGAATTCTATTAGTGATTCAGCAACGAAAAGTCCAAGTCTTTGGATCTCCATTTTCACCTAATTTTGTAATACATCTTTGAATGCAAAGAATGCTTCCTTATGGGGATAATCAGGAATTTACAATAACACTTCGAAGAATTCCTTCATATATTCTCATATACTTCCCTTTTGTTGAAAATGCCTTAGCTTTGTTCTTGCTTTTTCCTCGGCATTCTATGAATAGAATTACTGCTTAAGTTCTTTCTTAAACTCATCTCATGTGTTATTGATGCAAGTACCCCTTTCAACATCACTATACCTCCTCCGCCATACCATTACGATTTCTATGAGATATAAAGCAGTGCTATCAATCTTTTTGACATCCTCCATGACACCAAGTGCCTTAAAGTATTGTTCCAAGCTTCATAGAAAATTATCAACCTCTTTCACATTCCTCGACCCATTATATGCCTTAGGTCTTAGAACATTCACCTTTGGAGAAACTGCAACTACCATTGGCAAGGCAATGCTTCCACTTTGAGCAATTGCCTTTTGGAAAAATACTAGCTCATCCTTGGTCTCCTTCAACTCATTGGAAACTCTTTTGAGCTCTTCCTTTAACATCTCAACCTTACAATGAAGGGCCTCTTCCAAGGTCTTCACTTTGTCTAAACACCTTGATAAGGCTTAGTTTAAGGCACCTTGCATCTCCTCATAAAGCTCTTCACTTTCCTTCTCGAGTTAGTCGATGTATTGGTTTATTACCTCGAACTTCTCCTGCCCATTAACCATAATAAGCTCAACTTTTACGAATCTTGAATTGGTATCTTCTAAGACATCCCTCGACCTTGATCTCCCCCTTTGTGGTTGCTTCTTGGCTTCCTCAAACACATTGATAATCTCACTATATAAACCAAACATCCTTATCAACATAGTGTGCTTATTACTTGTAGAAACGAAGCTCTAATACCATTTGCCACAGACTTGGCCTTAGTCACCTAACGACCTATGTGACACTAGTAAATCACTTGACTTGAATGCTAGTTCAGCCTTCTCTGAGAGTTAGAATGTTACTAGTGGAGGATAGAAAGATGCACACAAAGTAGATAAGAGATATAAAGAACTTAGAGAATGTTATATTGTTCAAGAAAACAAATACACTATTATTTGGATTATTTACAAATGAAGTCCCTAAGACTATATATAGTCATCCACACTCTCAACGAATGGCTAAGATCTATTTGATCTAACGGTCTCAATTCTCTTTTTAAAGTGTTCTACCTAAATCTACATCTTTCAAAAAGATAAAGTAGTTATCTATAAGATTCTAAAGGTTTTCACCTAATTCTAAAATTATGGAATAGTGGTTGAAATAAACCTCTTTAACAGCTCAATTTTTGGGCAAAATCATGTGGCGTGTGACCAAGTGCTCTCGACTAAATTGATTGACTTATTAGTTTGCAATAAACATCAATGATTTTATTTTGATTTATAAGACAAAGGGAAGAAATTGCACCAAACCCATTAAATCTATAGATGATTTTCTATCTAAGTCCTAAACTTTCGCGTTTCTCTAATTGTCTGAAATTTTTAATAAAATTATCTCAAATTTTCGTTTGCTAGCCAAAGATGTTGACAACAAGCGTAAGTGAGCATTATTCAATTTTCCTTGAGTTAATTCAACGATCATTTTGATAAAGAGTTGCTCTTTAGATTGTTGCTCCATTCCAACCCAGTTGATAGACTTTTTTTAGTTTCAAACCTGAAGTATATGTAAAAGCAACTGTACATAATTGGAAGTATTACGGCCCATATTCCTTTTCAATGGAGGCAAAAACGTACACATTAACCTAAGCAAAGGTGAGGGTTAGGATGGGCATGAAATTAACATGCATTTAAACATCAAGCTTTGGTCATTTTCGGCCTCGTGGGGTGTTTAAAAATCTTGTGGAGCAATGGGGGCAACATTTTTTTTTTCTTTTTCTTGTTTACGCTTCAATTCTCTAATAAAATTGCCACCAAATTTATTCTCCAATTTGGAAAGAATTTACGACGAAAAAAATTGAGAGAGATCCACATAAGGTTCTCTAAATTTGAAATGCAAAGCCTCATAATGATGCAATAAATGTTTTTATCTTATTTTTCAAGTTCAATTGACAAATAAGTTAACCCATAATATGTTAAAATTTTGTTCCTTGATAGTCTCATGAGTAAAAGACACCTAGTTTTTATAGAATAGCTTAATGACATAATTTAAGATGTGAGATGAACGGAGTTAAGTCAACTTGCTTCAATTAAAATTTGTTTAATAAACAAGTTTAATGGGTTAAATATTTATCTACTCAAAGTGCTCAAATTGATTTCTTTAGTTCCATGATGTTAAAAAAAATAAGAAATATTGTAGAAATATGTTATAAAAATTAAAATTAAAAAAGAAGAAATACATTCTCTCAATGTCTGTTATGTAATACTTAACCATATAAAAAAAATTGCATCTTCTTATGTGACAAAAAATAACACAAGAAAAGAGAATTTAAGAATATAAAAAATGCATTACTCAACAAATCTCATGTATATGATTGTACAAGAATAAATAAATAAATATATATATATAAATATATATATATATATATATATATATAATTTAATGATAAAAAATATCAAAAATATTACTGTAATCTAAAAAATTAATGTAATTAAAAAAATTACTTTAATTATAATAAATATTAAAGATATTATTATAATAAAAAAATTATTATAAATATAATAAATATGAAAAAATATCATAAAAATATATTTTAAAATTACAATAATATCTTTGACATTCTCTTAAATTCAAGTTAGATCTCTAAAAATTAATTTAAATTTGCAAAGTAACTCAAGAAAATAACAAGGTATATTTTCATGAATATATTAGTAAACTAATTTATTGATGAAATAAACTATCAGTATATGATTCCATTGTTGATTTACTAGTAGATTAAATGACTATTAGTGTTAGTATGCTTAGTATGCCTATAAAAGATATCATTATTAGTAATTTGAATGATGTTCTAATTATCACAATGCAAAGTAGTAAAACTTAAAAACAAGACACTTATATCAATAAATAACAAATGAAGCCAAATAAATTCAATTGTTGTGTCAGCTAATACATGACATTGGGCCTCAATGCTAAGTTTACTACAATTAATTGTATCTTATTGTGCTAAAAGAAGAGAAAGTCACCAAGGAAGAAACAAAAACTAAAAGTAAATCATTTATATATAGGATCTTCAATCTAATCAATATCTAAAAAGACTTGTAACCAAAAAGAGGAATAAGTAGAAAAGTGAAGCCCATAAAATTAAGTCCATTTGACATATTGTAAAATACAAAGAATAGCTAAAAAATGAATAGATCTAAGAGTAACCATAAACTAAGTAGCTAGATAAACTATTAAAGCAATGTTAAAACAAGTGACTATAAAATAGATTAAACTCTCAACTAACTAATAATAGAAAGTGATCATTAAAAAGTGTACTGTTGATTAACATGAGTTGAACATTTATCTCAAGAGGCAAAGAAGCTATTTTATTTTTTATGATACCAACTTAAGAAAAAGATCTAAGGCATACTTAGCTTGAGAGAGAAAGAAATCATTAATGCTAAAAGATGCTTTAAAGTTTAATAAATAATTAAAAGAATATAAAATTTTCATCTCAAGTTATTGACTTGGATAATTTTTAAGAGAACGAATGCCTGAAACATCATCACTTATATTAATCATGTCATCAACATAAGACAAGAGAAAAATAGTACTAATGTATGTCTTTTGGAAGAAAATAACATAACCATAAGAACTTAAAGTGAAGCCAAACTATGAAATGGTAAAGTTGAACTTGGAAAACTATGCCTAAAGAGCTTGTTTAAGTTCATAAATGCTTTATAAAGATGATAGATCTTATGAAAAGAATATTGATAGCCAAAAGGAGGCTATATATAGACTTTACCATTCAAATATTTATTAAGAAAGGTATTATTAATATCTATATGAAACAATTTCTATTACTATATGATGACAACTACTAATAAAGAAATGAAACAAGATGAGCCACTAAAGCAAATATCTTATAATTAAAACCATATTCTTGAGTCTACCCTTTAACAATAAGGCAAGCTTTATAACACTCAACAGAACTATTTGCATAAGTTTTAATCTTGTATACAAACTTGCTTCCTATGATAGATTTTCCAAAAGGTAGATTAATTGAATCCCATGTACAATCCTTTTCTAATGCCTTAATCTCTTAAGATATAGAACTCTACTAAGAGAGATTTGAATTGGCTTTTATGTAAAAAGTATGTTTATGCAAAGTACCAAAAATAAAATAACAATAAAAATTGTGCAAAAAAATAGTGAGTTCATAAACTCATGTTAAATAACCAGATATAAAATATGTAAGAGGTAAAGGTAATGGTTGTAGTAAGGGAGAAACATCAAGCTACGGTAACAAAGGAGCATCAAACTATCCAAAAACCTTTGATTACGACTATGAAGGATCAATGGTTTGGTTAATCTCATTGGAAGAGAGTAGTTAAAAGGTCACCTATTGAACTAATATCATATGTTTTAAAGGAAAAGTAAAGAAAAAGATTTGAGTGCAAATTAGCAAATAATGGCAAAGATAGTGTAGGAGGGGTAAAATGTTAGCCAATTTAGTGAAAATTTTGTATTTCTAAAATATGACATGATGGAAGACATAAAGTCTATTAGAAGTATGATCATAACATTTATAACCCTTATAATCAATACCATATTGTAAAAAACAACAAAGATGAGCTCAAGGTTGTAACTTCATACATTTATAAGTTTAAAGTAGAATGTAAAAACAACAAAAAGTTTTAAGTAGATTATAATTAGGTAATTCTCCATAAAGATACTTATATGGTGTTTTGTTTTTATGAATAAAAGATAATGTCTTATTAATTATGTACACAATAGTTAAAACTACTTCATCCTAAAGTGATTTAAAAAGAGATGTAGAAATTAGCAAGGATCAAACAATATCTATGACTTATGAAAAATAGTATCATGTTGTTTTAAAGTGAAAACATACCATAGTTCCCCATGTTCTTTGGCATTGCCCATGTGAAGAATTTTAATATGTTTGGAAAATTAAGGGTAAATCATTATCAAAAGTTTTTGATAAACCTAAGATATTTCAAAACAATTTTTCAAGAAATAAATCCAAACAAGTTTGAAAAAATCATTAACAAAGATTACAAAATATCTTGAATCTTCTTTTGTGGGAACATGAATAAGATCCTAAATATCAAAATAAATAAGATAAAAAAGAAATAAGGAGATGAAATCATTGATAGTAAAGGGTGAGCTTTGTGTTTATCAAGTTGGTACGACACACAATCAAAAGACTTTTACTAATATACCCAATAACCAAGATATGATTGCCATAAACTAAGAGGGGTAGACAGTAATACAGCTGTAGAAAGCCTAAAAGGAATATGAAGAGAGGTGAGCTTAAAAAGGCATCTAACTGTATAGCTTATTCCAATGACCTAACTTATCCAAAGATCTTGCACTTCACAACCATGACTAGAAAAATGAAGTGCCAACCTAAGATTGCAAATATGACCAATAGATAACAGAGAATATGATAAGGATGGACCTAAATAATGTTAGGTAAATACAAAAAAGATATAGATATACACTTAGTGCAACTAACAAGCATAGCAAATCCACTAGCGATACGTATAATTGGTTAATAAAAGTTATCTATTTGTATTGAAAATCGAGATGAATCCAAAGTCATATGATTGTAACAATCAAAATCAATAAATTAAAGTAAAGTTTGGAACGTTTGGGTTCCCCAATCAAACTAGATGGTTGGAACGTTTGGGTCAAACC
Source organism: Bruguiera parviflora (assembly GCA_019804595.1). Lineage (NCBI taxonomy): Eukaryota > Viridiplantae > Streptophyta > Magnoliopsida > Malpighiales > Rhizophoraceae > Bruguiera > Bruguiera parviflora. The sequence goes on from CM034060.1 coordinate 5,441,241, forward strand.
GTCTCGTGTGATCTTTTTCGGGTTACTTCTTTATTTGCTCAGAGAAAAAAAAAAATGATCGGTTTATTGATACGACGGTTGAGCCAATCCGATTTTTTAAAATTCTAGTCACAAGTGATCACAGTGGTGCTGACTTGAGACGTCGAAAGTCAAGTACAAAAGAACTAAGTCTACACTCAAAAGGGTATCATAATATTTTGGTGAAATTTCATCGCGAGTATTGTAAAAGTTTGCACAAAAATGATGTCTTCACCACCTTCTGTTGAAAAATAACCTTTTTCATGGTGAAAGGCTGCGATTCATAAGCAGAGTTGAAACCCCTTGTTTAAGGAAGCTATTATTTGTTGTCATGGAGATAACCGCAAGGTCCGAGCGAAGGCATCATCTATGACTATAGATTTCCTGCTGTGTTCCCTTTGAATTTCATGATGTCCGCACCGTTTGGATTCAAGTACACCACCCCTCAGTTGATCTCAAATTATCGGCAACTATAATGTTCCATGGAGATTAAGTTCGAGTTGTCTCAACATCCATGTACCTGAAAATAGGGTCTTTTAGCTCAAATTTACTCCCGAATCAAATTTGCCATTCAAGACTATCATTTGTAAAAGGGCAAATTATAATGCAAATTTTATTCTATTATAACTTTATAGACACAAATTTACGTTTTGAAAAAAATAATTTTGTAAAAAAAAAAATAAATTTGTGTACATCTTTTTCTTTTTTTTCTTTTTAACACTCTTAAATTTTACAAATATAGGAATTTTAGGCATTGAGACATAATTTTGAGGGGCTAAGTACTCCCCATCAAACAAATCAGTTATCCCTGGCCTGTTCTTCAGTGGAGGTGTTAACGTATCTCCTCTCTCTCTCTCTCTCTCTCTCTCTCTCATTAATTTGCTCATTTTGGTTACCAGTCACCATTCTTGGTCAATTATTATTGTTGTTTCAAGTCTGTCAAAGCCTCTGATGAGCTGGAAGCCAGACGAGAGAATAATTGGCCCTTTTCCATAAACCCTCTTCATCATAGTGCCTAGTGCTAGATTAACCTTGATCTCAAAGTATCTGAAAACAATGGGAATAGATTTTTATTAAACTAGATGACACCTACTCGCTCCATTATGAGTTGTCACTGACTCGTTATGATATGGGCACACAAAGCACTTTTGTTTTACCTGGGTAAAGACAACGGCGGGCCAATAATCATCAAAATCATCCAAAACCCCTAATCTCTAGTAGACCCAATATTTGTTCTGCTTTAATCTCCCTGTTCACAATGCCTGGCCGCTAGTGCCACTCTAATGGCAGACGGGGGCCCACATGGTTCTTTGTCCCATCCTAATCCAATATAACATCATCGGGGAAGGTGGTCCGTCTTTGTCAAGGACAAGAAGATAACCCTTCAATTTATTATTGCAATAATGAATCGAGGACCAACTAGGATGAGCATCATGAGCTACTGATATAAAATAGCCACCTGAACTAATCTGAGTGGTTACCTACTGATATAATCTGAGTAGTTCACTACTACGATGTTAGAATTTTTTTTTTTTTTTTTTAAAAGAAAACTACTCGTATATAATATTATGAAGCTGAAAAACCCAAGATTGACACATTTTTTATTCATAAGATCAAGAAATAGGAAAGCATCTCACCAAAAAGATCAACCAACCATGACAAGATTCCACAACTCACAGCTTGAAATTGTGGCTAGTCTGATCATAGCCTTAATACATAGAAAACTTGATTGCAGACACACATCCCCATTAGAACGACAAGAGAGATACTAGCAAATGACGTTATTTACATGGCAACGCTAGTTAATTGATTGCCACCTCAGCGATGCTTGCTCCTTGTTTCTCCACTGTAGAGCCTGCAGCGATTATACAAAACCAAAAATTTTTCGTTTTAGTACGCTCTTGGAACAGACCTAAACCCAAGAAGACGATCAGGCCACTTAATAGGCAGAAAAAAGTAAAGAGTAAACAGATCCAACGGCTATGGGTTCACCGAAGCACAAAATTGGTGCGTTGTGATACCATGTTTCTGTGCTTGCAAATGCGTGCAAAGAGATGGATGGCCACGCCACTATAACACGCGAAATTTTCTCCAGCTAATAATCGTTTCATTCTATGTATGCTTTGCTTCTCAAAAAAAAGATTAAAAAAAAATGAAGAACAAGGACAACAATGAAATTAAAAGAATGAAAAAAAGAAAGAAAAGAAAAAAACCAAAGACAGCACTTGATTATGTTGGGAAAAACAAAATCCTACTGATTAGATAAAGACCCATTAACAGGGCCGATCGAGTGTGTTTGAGATTAATAAGCAATCATGTCATGATGTAATTTAATATTTAATTTATTTTTGGGATTCACCCGATCGTTTTTTTTTTTTTTTTTGTTGATTGATGTATTGAGAAAGTGAAGATTTAAATAATAAAAAATAATTAAAATATCATTGCAATATAAGTGGTGATATATTTACTCGCTTGCATAAGCAATACCCAATTTTATGTGTGAAAAAATTGAATCTTGATTTTTTTTCTTTTCATATCTCATATTTCGTATAGAGTTATATTTGATTCTTTTGTTTTTTTTGTTTTTTTTTTTTTTTTAATACACGATGCTTAGGCATGGCTTATAGACTATTATGGACTTATGATTTATGCTAATATGTATATTCAAAAAAATTAAAATAATTACCAGTCATAGACAGTGGGGGAGTTAGGCTGCACTGGCTTGTCAAAGACGTGAGCACCAATACCCCTGGTGGCAAGGTTGCTGCCGGGGTTGAAAACACTCCTCCACACGTTGTCCTTACGCGCCGACGACGGCGTGGTGGGCGTCACCGGCGTGGCCGGTGTCCCTGGACTTGCTGGCATCGACATGGACCTCTGGAACTTGCTCCCCTCACCTCCTTCTAAATCTGCACCAAAAATGGAAAAACGTCAGTGATTTGTCAGGCTCTTAACTACAAATGTTCGTTATCTAAAGGATCGAGCTGCATGCGAGCGGTTAAAACAAAAGATCCACCTTTGACGTTCAAAGGGTTGGTGGTGATCTTTCTGAGGCGGCCGAGGCCACGGTCTGGCAGAGGCCCTGCAGCAACATCGTCCCACAGTTTATCCAGCAGAACCATCTTTCCTATTTTTGCTTTGATTTGTTTAGCGTCCTTCCTACTCCTGGATTATTCCGCCCAGTTTACCCCCACCCCTCTCTCTCTCTCTATCTATATCTATATCTACATCTACATCTATATCTATATATACACACACACACACACACACACTCCTGGATAACCTACATTATTGCTTGCAATAATTCTACGGGTGGTTCTCGTTGGCTAATTCAAAATAGGCATCTATTCTTATTGTATTTAAATTTTTAATTATAATTAATTAATGTAATTATTTAATTGGATGTAGATATGGTGAGTGGAAATAGATTAAAAAAAAAAAGGACAAAAAAAAAGGGTTGGATAAGGATGAAGACTCCGCAAAGTGGGGCCCGGAAATTAATATCTACCGAAGATGCCGAGGACAGGGGCTTGGCCGTTTGCTTCACGAGCGGATCGATTTCCAATTGTTTTGGTCTATTCTATGGGTCGGAGTGGGGTCCGCGGAGAGCGCAAAACAAGAGCTCTTGAGCGCGACGCATGGGGACCCACCGCTTTTTTTCTTTTTTTATCGTGGAGGGTGGCTTGGCTTTAACCCTGTTATTGGGACCCCACTGCTTTTTGATCGTGGAGAGGACCCACCGCTTTGGATCCTGGAGGCGGCGCATTTTGATGGGGCGATTTGCTTTGCTTGTCCGCGGGTGTACCAAACACGAACACACATAATGATCACTTCTCGTGGCATTATTTAGTGCGGATGGAATGCGATCTCACCATCCCATTTCGGGTACGGATCCGGTACCCCTTGCACTGCACCACCAAACATGAAGTATGAACATTTATAAAATAATGTATGTTTATGTTAGATATAACTTTCGTTTCATATGATTCAAACATTTATCAGACACGTTAAATATTTTTATTATTAAAAATTTACAAAAAAAAAATTTAATGCATATATTGAACACTTATTTTACATGTATAAAATACTTATAATGTAAATATCAAAGATATATACAATTTAATTTTAAAATTTTTATTTTATATAGATATATATATAATAATAATTTATTTTCATAGGAATATTAATAAATAACTGGTAGCAAAAAATTAGTAATCAATAAAATGTTTTTATTCTTGTAATTATATTAAATATCTTAATTTATAATTTTTTAAATATGACATTAAATGTTTATTAAATGTTCAATTTATAATGTTTTGCAGGTTAGATGCAACAGTTTTTTGGGTAATGAATACGTCATCGGTTTCCTATTGCAGTGATTTAATATGCAGCGATTTTGGCAGCTGTTTTCACGTAATAGGTAACAATTTTCGCATTATAGGCAGCGATTTTGCTAATTTTCGTGCAACGGAGATGTTTATTTATAAGCCAGCGGTTTCGTAAAAATTTTATTAAAAAAAAAAAAAGAAGGAAAAATCAATATTTTCACTAATTTGATACTGCAATATATAATTTAAAAATATATTATAAACTCAATCAAAGGTCTCATAAATCGAGTATATACAAATTCAATCAACTCAAATTATGAGTTTCGGCCAAAAAAAAAAAAAAATATATATATATATATATATATATATATATATATATATATATAAAGTTCATAAATTTAGATAAGAAAATTATGATAAATTGAGAAGTTTTAGAAAACAAACTCTTCAGAACAATTTCAACAATTTTCGAGGAATTGATTATCCTTATGTTAACCGAAACCTTTGGCAACAATTTGGGTGCTCTTTCGCTCTAGCGCAAACCGCAACAATAACAACGTAAAAAGAAGGATTTGTATATGATTATTGATTTTTTAACCATAACTATCGACCCAATTGACTGAAAATGGGAAGGTGTAATAGATGGCATCATGCAATGCGAGAAAAATATTATGACTGTTGATGCAGGACCTAATAAATTTTAGTGTATATACTAATAGTTAATATGTTGGTTATATACCCATGCATATTATTAATTAATTAATTAATTAATTATATTTTTTTATTTTTAATATTAAATTTAAAAAATAAATATATTTTATAAAAATAATTAAGATAATATTATAATTATAAAATATTTAGCATATTAAAATATTATTTTTAAATATTTTTTATCAATACATTATTAAAATTGAACATTAATTAACATGTAGAACTCAAACTCATATATGTTATCGTATTTTTATAAAAAATAATAATTAGTTTCATAAATTAAAATATAAAAATATTTAATCAAATATAAAAATACTTTTTAGATGAATAAACTCTTTGAATTTACTCATTACAAAAATTTTTAAATAAAATATTGCTTATATTGAAAAAAAAATTTACAAATAATTTTTATTTTTAAAATTTAAAATATTTTATATAAAAATTAATATATTATAATTTCACTTAGGAATTGTCCTTATTAAGTATCAATTATCAGTATATTATAAATTATATAGAAATAATTAGGTAATTGATAAAAAGTTTGTCATTATAAAATAATTATAAAAAAATATGTTTCATTTATTTTTAGTGAATATTAATTTAAAAAAATTCTTGTATAAAATAAAATAATAATTTATAAAATTTATCATCTCATTTTTAGAATTAATAATTATATAAATATCAATAATTAATATAATTAAAATTAATAAAATAAATATTAATTATATATTTTATATCTAATTAATATATCAATATAATAAAAAATTAAATTACACTAATAAATTATATAAGAAATTTCAAATTACTTTAATAATTTTAATATTTATACAATCATAATACGTAATTAAAAATTAATTTTAATTTATAAATATTAATTACTTAATTAATTAATTGAAATTATTTAATTTATTTAATCCTTTAAAATTATTATTCATGTTAGGACAATAATAGACTTATAAATATAAAAATAATTAAAAATATATAAAATAAAAATTAAAGTAAAATTAATCTATAAATTTAAAATTTTAATTGGTTACAATATATAATATTTAAAGATATAAAAATTAAAATATAATCTATTAAAAATTAGTATAAATCTTTTTGATGAGATTTTAAACTTAAAATTTTTATAAATATCTTACAGTACATTCGTAACACACTCGTCGATAGACTTGAAAGAGAAGAACTTTAACAAGTGTAATCGACAAATATCCCTGCAAGTCATACGGAGTCATTAGCTCTATAAAAATACAAACGAGAAAAGAGCGTTTTTGGCCATTAAAATTCACATCTCTTCGTACATCTAATAGAAATCCCCAAACAAAAATTAAACAAGCTAAGATACATTATTATTATCAAGCCTAATTTTAGGAATAAAAGAGTGTTTCTGTTTTGGTTTCAATTTGCGGGCTTGAAATTTGATTTTCTTTTTCTTTTTCTCTCTAATGCTCCACAAAATAACAAGAAACAAAGATATCAACTTGTGTTTGGACCGTCCGCTCTGGGGACATCCAATGAAACTAGAACTCGATTTCAGACAAAAGGTCACATGATGCAGCAATTATGGACACGGTGGTGCCGTATATCGAGAGAGAGAGAGAGTCTGAGGGCTATTTGGTAATTACACTTTCGAACCTACTTTTGTTCCCAATTTTCTCGGCCTTTCTCACCCTTTTGGTGAGAAAAAATAAAAATACCCCACAAAATATTCACTCAATTTTCTCATTGATTTCTTTTTCACCTATTAGCCAAAAACCAAAAAGTTGTCTTTTTCACTCATTTTCTTTCTTTATCCTTCTCTTTCTAACCATTTTCTCTCGTCCTAAACACACTGTTTGTCTCAACAAAATATCCAAACTCAATGGTAAATGCATTGCGAATATTGATATTTTGACAATTCCATATGAAATAAGTTTCCCTCATTCATAATTGAATTTCCAATTTCAAACCCCATGTTATTCAAAAAGCAAAAACATCACTTGCTCTTAGGTAGATCACTTGTGTAGCAAAAGTGAAAATTTACAATAAAAATAAAAAAAAATCTACCTCTTGGTTATTCTAATGGATTTGACAACACGAGTACGATTAACAATTTTCTTATGGGACATGAATCAGAAATTTCAAATTGAAAAAATATGGACAGTGATGTTAAAAACACATCAAATCAAATGACACCATCCTCCCTTTTGCCAAGGATAACTGTTAAATCTCTTCGAACTTGGAAAGACTTATTACCCAGCAACTATCCTTAAAATATAGGTGTAACATTCGCTAGGTTTTGAGTTATACTAGTCACAAGATCCAGTGGTAAACTCACGTTAACTAGTGTTAGTTATAAGATCCGATCTTTAATCCCTACAAACCATTATATATATATATATATATATATCGAGCAACTACCAATTATCCTTAGATAATACCATTTAAATCAGAGACTGCAATTTGAAGGCTCATAATAACGATACAACTTGACATTACAATGAATTTGTGCTAATTAAACCTGAAAAATGACAAACCTAATTTTCCTTTTTGTACGAGGGTTTGCTATTCATGTTCGCCATTTACAAAAATTTACTATCATCCCTACAAGATGTATCTAAAAGTGGAAGGAAAAGAGAGAAAGAAATAAATAAAAAAGATACAAAATCTAACCAGATTACCTGTTAATAAATATGCATCACATTTGCCTTCTATAAAGCAAGACGTAACCCTCTGGTACCAGCAAGGCGGTGAAGACTCCACGATTGCATCCACACTCTTTTTGTAAGCAAGATCTAATCTTTTGGACGCAGCGAGATGTTAAATGACACAGCTGCCAGGTAAAGTCTTCACCACTTCATTGGCTTTTTTGTGGTATGCCAGAAGCTGAAAACAACATGAACCACCAGATGCGGAGAAGAAGTAACAACAATATTAATCATAGTTGCATGGATGTATCCTCATCTGCATGTATATGTGCACAGTTATATTGTTTTAGGCAAATGAGCTCACCAGATATCCATGAACAAAATTGTGCGTTTTAAGCCCAATCAAAGTTTCCTCATTATCTAAAACTTGAAGCATCTCTTGACACGCATCCAGTGCACTGGGCATACAAATTGGAGCACTTGTGGAGGCTGAAAGGTTGAATTTGGAGTCCAACTCAGTCACCAAGTAGATTTCAACCTCATCAGGTTGCACCGCAGTGTGGAGAGCAATATACTGGATTAGAAAGGGGATTGTGAGCTAATGTGGTTGAATGAAGAGAGAAATTGCTTATATGACAATTTGAGTGATGGAAACAGAAAATGCTCATATAAGATGATCCATCATTAACACAAAACTGGCTACAAAGCTGGAAGAAGAGTCACCTGACACAGCTGCGTCACTGACAAAGTCGGCTCGCAGCAGAGATATGGTTGCCGCAAACTGGGGATACTTTGTTCATCGAGAGAAAGAAGCATGAGGTGGATATACAGCTGAAAATAAAAGAAAGGGAACGAATAATTTTAGACCGGTGAAGTAACAGTTAAAGAAAGAACAAACTTTGTCCCTCAATGTGGCAAGAGCTCCCCCCAGTTCAAAGCCACAAATGAAGATGCAGGCTTCCTTATTGTGGCATCCAATAAATTACCACCAATGGTTCTAAGTTACCTTGTCATCATTTTCCTCCAAGTTCCGGAGATAGTCTGCCAACTTTGAGAGGCGACTGTTCCGGGCATATTTTCCATTGCCTGCATTTGCACTGCCGTATCGTGTGTGACTCCGAATACCACCTTTTCCCCATGCAAGCCTTTCTGAGGGGCCAACAAGTGAAGCAGATACCCCAACTGATTCCCTATTGTCTTCTGAATCATTTTCCTCACCACCACCATCTGCATTAGCAGCTGCTGACTGTCCTCCAGCCCATCTCCTGAATCTTTTCAGTTTGATTTCTGTGCCGTGTGCATCAGCAGATGATGAATCTTTGCCTCCATCTTCATTTGCATCCTCACTGTCATCAGACTCCTGAAATTCAGCAGTCCGATAATTTCTCCTCACTCTTGCATGGACATCTTGATAACGACCCTGCGTTCTTCTTGCAAATGCAGCTGCTGTGACTCTTGCTGTCTTATTTTTCCTCCCAAGAGCTTCAGCTTGTCGACGGAAAGTCTGAGCAATAGAATCTTGGATCTGTCCAAAGAATTCTTAGAGATGAGAACCTTTGAAAAAATTCAGTTTAAAAGACCACAGCTATACAATGTTTCTGTGAAGGACCAAATGTTGGAATGGTAAAATTTGCGGTCAGTTGTTATGGTAGATCTCTATCAAAATCCACATTAATGCAGTTGCAACCAAGACAGTGAAAGGGTAAACCCATGAATCCAAATACTAATGAAGAAATGCAACTGCAATTCAAGATTTTACAATTCCTGCATTTAGTGGATGCCTCAATTTTCCAACGACATGATCTACATATAAATAAAATCTGATCTTCTGATTGCATTTTCTTTCTCTTCATGCAACAACCAGATTTACAGTGAACTCAAATAAAATAAATATGAGAATATCTACAATAGAAAGGACTAATATCCAAAACACAAAAATCCCACCTGTCTATTGCGAGCCTTCTCATCTTCATAGAAAGCCAATTCCTAGGGAAAATTTTCGAGAATTAATACTTCAAATTCAAAATTTGATACAGCAAATCAGACTTCTAGTTATAATGAGACATATACACCAAAAAGGTACCTCGTCCTCATATTTCTCGATATCCGGATACAGAGCTGCAATTAGTGCATCATGATTTGGGTCATCTCGCAAAGAACGACGGCTGGCACAATGGGTGCGGCAAGCAGGGCATTCATTGTTCCTGTAGTAAATTTCAGTGTCCATAAGAAAAACTTATAAGCTCATAGTCTATGTTTTAAAAAGATGTTAGGAATATTGTCTCAAGGAACTTAATGCAGTCAAGAGAATGATAATAGTGCAAAGAATTACCCTAGACGCATAGACTTATCAATGCATGTTCTGCAGAAGCGATGCAGGCATTCCATCACTGTCCTTGTTTTCCGAATGATCCCTACACATAAAAAGGATTCACTTCTTTTTTCCACACATCTATATTTGCACTTGCATTTAAACAAGGAAAATTGGCTGTATGAATTGCCTAAACTAACTAACAAATCAAAACACCCTTAGCCTAAAGTCATAACTATATGGAGATAAGAAAGTAAATTGTTATCAGAACACAAACAAATGTTTGCTTGTCCCTAGAGTTCTATGGATGAGATATCGTCAGAAATTAGAAGTACTTATGTAACCCATAACTTATAACTTCATGGTGAATAAGACAATGAATTTTAATCTGAGGTAAGCAGTGCAAACAGACGTTGGCTTGCCCTTAAAGTTCCATGCATATGATTCTAGTAATGAATTCAAAGGATTAATGTGATCTCTCTCTCTCTCTCTCTCTCTCTCTCTCACTCACCCACACACACACACACACACATAGAATGGGGTATGAATGGAAACAATTTCAATTGCATCATTCTGGTGAGAGTAATTGTGCAATCAATTGATTCTCATCAGATGAAATAATGCGTAAACCTCAAATCCAATACACAGCAGGCCTAATGTAATAATTGTACAAATTAAGTAGAATATGACCTTTGTTGCATCACATACCACAGAATCAGGTAACAACAACAATAACAAATCCTTAATCCCAAATTTAATTGGGGTTGGCTACATGAATTTTTTTCTCACAATTTTGTTCTAATATGGGATGAGTTCGATGTGAGATGTAATTAGTCTAAATCCTTCCTCTAGTCATAGATTCCTATGTTATCTTAGGTCTCCCTCTCCCTCTCCTCTCACCATTCACCTGAATTTGGGTCCCCACTTAATTTGAGCATCCATAGGTCTACGCTGGACATGTCCAAGCCAATGCAAATGCCATTCCTTCAGATTGTTTCCAATTGGAGCTACACTTATTTTGTTATGAATATTCTCAGTTCTTATTAGGCACTTCCTAAAGTGGCTACAAATCCATCTAAGAGTTTTCATTTGTGCCACAGTTATTTAGCGGACATTTTGTTTCTTAACAACCCAACACTCTCTACCACACAAAATCACTAGCCTAATTGTTGTTTAATGGTTCACAGTTCAACTTAATGGGAATTTTGTGATCACACAAAGCTCCAGTCATACTCTTCCTTGTTATCCATCCAGCCCTTGTCCTATGAAGAACATCCTCTTCTATATTTCAATCCCTCTGAATAATAGAGCTAAAATAATGTAACTGATTGTATTGAGAGATTTTTGTACCATCTATATGCCATATCTCACTTCCAGTCTTACTAAAATTACAATGCATAAATTCTGGTTTTGTGCAACTCAACTTAAAGCCTTTAAGTTTTGTGGTTATCTCCCCATAATTCTAATTTGTGGTTCAACCCCTCCCTATCCTTGTCTATCAGAATGATATATCATTGTAGTCCTAATTATGTCCTATCAATTTATCCATAAAAAAGGAAAATATAAAGAACTTATAGCTGACACCTGGTGTAGACCAGCTTTGATAGGGAATCTCTGTGTCCAACCTCCTACCATTCTCACATGTGATAATCATACCAATATTTTTAGAATAAAATAATAAGCAAAACAACGATGAAGACCAAATATGCTGTTTGATTTGGCATTGTTCCCTTAGATTTTGTCATATACTCATGAAAAATGTAGCTATGCCTGCCCAGAGATCCTTTAGGTTTCCTTTTTTGGTATAAAAGTGCTACATGATCATATTCTAGAATGAAATTTGGACACCAAAGTAGCAGACTTGCATATTTACAGATTAAATTCAGCTGCACAATGTTTGAAGAGAAGAACTAGTAATGGATTCAAGTATCTGAAAATCAATACAGAGATCTTAAACCCATACCTAGACATATCGGACATTGCACATCCCTGCGAATTTCAGATAATTTTACGATGACAAATCTGCAAACAGCCATGCACAAGAGCTAATGTCAGTTTGCCAGCACATTACATTATTGACATTGACAACCAACTGCTAGCATGTAACTTCCCCCTACTTCCCTCATGCAATGAGTATTTACTTTGAAATTGGCAGAGGCCTCAATTCCACAAAGAGCGAAAAAGAGAAAAGAAGTTGCTTAGTTGTGCATGTCATGCACCTTTCCACCTTCAAAATGAAACAACCAAATGTTTTCAAGTTCCATATCAATTGTAAACCTAGTTTCACTGGATACATATATTTATATACATCCATGTCTGTTCATATATATATCCCAGATTATAAATCAGAACAATGAGAGAATGCCTACGCAAGTGCAATATGATATTTGCACAAACAGTTGACTATGACTAATCCCATCTGTCCACTCATATCATTATTGGCTTTTCAGAAAAGCTTTCTTCCAGAGAGAATAAAAATGGAAATAAATTTTGCTGCTCATTGCTCTTTCTTTAGAGTCTGAGAGCCTAGAGCAGGTAGAACAACATTGCAACCAGAAGAGCAACTTCAATTCTGAAAACAAAATTCATATTAAAGCACTTGTTAAATAATGTGTGAGACAGTTTTATATGGATGTAAAAACCTCATAATTAAGCTTGAGTTCTAGAGTCAAACCTAATAAAGTCTTTCATTTACATTCAAGCCTAGTTACATGGAAATAATTACAGAATGGCACCATTGCGTAACAGAGCTTGCCAGCTTCATTCCATTGTCCTTAAAACATAACAAAATCATTCATTTAATAAATGCAAAGATGACATATTGAAAACAACCCAAGATTCGGTTTTTCAAAGAACCACGATGTAAGACTTTGATGAAGTTAACCAATTTTTCACATAAGTAGAACTTCAAGCCAGAAAGATCAATATGGCCTTCAGGAATCTAAACTTTCTTGAGAAAACTTTAACATGTATTTTAAATGCAATTCATATCCAGAAATATGATTTACCAACACATAAGCATGGACAATTTGTGAAGGCTGGCAGTAGCATTATAGTAGTTCAGCCGATCAATCATGATTTGTGATACAACATGTGGTGTAATTACAAATACATACATCAAATTGAAATCACAAACACTCATATATGCCTTGATTTATCGACATTAAGCACAATAGACAAAAAATTGCACGATGTTTTGACAAGCAAACATGATAAATGAGACCAAATACAGTGGATTCTGTACAGTATAAATTCTAAACTGCTTAACCTCACATTATCAGATTAAATTACTCAACAGACCATAATATAATGTTTATTGTCAAGTTGGATTTTCCAAATCACCAAATACAAAGGAACTTAATTCTACATGCAAAAATGACTGATGTTGCATAATTTCACATGTTAGCAACCTTGACCAATATGATGTAACTCCCCTAGATAATTGGGCTCTGAAATTCATATTTGAACACAATGCATAAGGTTCCATACAAAAAAAACAATGATGTTACAAGGGGCTCCTGAGACAAATTGAAAATAAAAGCAAAATACCATTTCATTCAAAGGTAAGTGATACAAAAGAAGACTGAAAGAGATGGGTCAAGCCCACAGGCAAAGCAAAAAGAATAATAATTCCTTGACTCTTGAGTTAAATACCAAAGTGAACAGTGAACATGCCAGCAGTTGGAACACTATCATAGCTTCCTTGGTTTAAATGCAATAGCAGCACCTAAGTTGGTTGGGAAACTCAACAGCTGATATGAAATTCTGAAGCTGTCAGTTAAACCAACATCCCCATTTAAAATTTTACTTACAATGAGGCTTCTGAAGTTTGTGACCACAGAACAACTCCTTTCATATTGTGAAGAAAAATGCAGAATATAACAAATCAATCAATCCATTGAGAGTGCAGCCAAATAAATCAATCCCAGTGCCAGAGTGCAACTGTCTGACCATTAAAACAACCCCAGATAGTTGTAAAATGATTAATCCGACTTTCATGCACATAAGACCAATTCAGCCCAAAATCACGACGACCCTCAAATAACAGCCAACAGGAAACTCCAGCACCTACAATCGCTAAAATAGAGCAGCGATCATACAGTGAACTGGGAATCATACAAAACAACTGGCATATTCACGTTAGACTAAAAATGCAAAATCCACCGTAGCCACCCACCCAGCAAAAAGCAAGAAAGCCCAAAACCCGATAAAAATCCCCAATCAACGCCTCTCACATTCACGCATCCAGAAAGAGGGAACGAGGCCCATCAAACACAGGCAGGGATCCAAACCAAACCAAAGAAAACAAAACAAACAAAAAAATAAAAAATAAAAGTAATAAAAGAGAAGGTAATAGTAAAGAAAACGCGTACTCTTGCTTGTCCTCTTCACTGCTGGACTCTAGACTTCGATCGGATTCTGAACAAGAACAGGCACAAAAGATTTCTTAAAATAAAAAAAAAAAAAACCTTCAACGCAACGACCATTGAAGGCAATCAAAGTTACCCAGAAACGAAAAATGGCGTCACTTTTGGGTTACATTATATACATCATTTGCAATTTTTTTTTTTCTCGGCGCGTAAATTACTACGCACCATCAGCAGCAGTATCATGATCACGAGACGGCTCTACTAGCTGTTGTTGATGATGTTGTTGTTGTTGTTGTTGTTGTTGTTGTCGCTCCTCCTCCCCTTCTTCGCGGTGCTCCTCATGGTTGTTTCCTAGGTCTTGCTCCAGAGGATCCTCTTTCTCTTCTTCGTTCTCCAACGCGCGCTTCTGTGCTGGCATTTTTGTTGGTTGCCAAGTTTCTCTGAATCCTCCGGAAAAACCAAACAAAAATAATAAAAGAAAGAGCCACGCAGCAATGGAGGAGTTGGGGTTCGTGTGCGTGGCTTATTCCTGTATTTCCCTGCCAAACGGCAACGCCCGCCGCCGTTTCTTGGCTCTACAGAGAGACGAAGACAGAGCGAGAGAGGTATTGCAAAGTGGTCGCGTGCCGCTTGGGCATTCTGCGTTGTTTCAGAGAGAGAAACGGTGCGTGTCTTTGTGCTTGGGATTTGTGTGGGACGATAGAGAGAGAGAGAGAGAGAGATAGAGAGAGAGAGAGAGAGGAAGAAATAAAGAAGAGAGTGCATCCATATACACTATAAATAAAGGCTGAAACAATTATTTATGTGTTTGATATTCTTCTTAATTGTTTATAATCAGATTGTGTTAGCATAACAAGCATTCCTGAGTTTGTTTTTTTTTTTTCTTCTTCTATTATTATTATTATTATTATTTTGACAAAAAAGAAATAGAAACTAAGATTATGAGAAATTGTCTTTGTATTCCTAATTTTGTTGGTTCCTTTTGATATAATTGTAATGTCTCATATAAATTTTTATACTTCATTTTAATAGACCATCACATGGAGGAATTAGCTTCTAATGATTTTAAGGATTTCAAGGATTGATCCATTAAATTTTGATTGGTTTATATATAAGCTCAATATGAGTCTGTTCACATTGGACCACTTTTTTTTTTCCTCCCATATAAAACTATCTTTTTCTTTTCTTTTCTTTTTTTTCTTCCTTCTTCTCCTTTCTCTTTCTTCCTTTTTCTTTTCTCTTTCTTCTACTTCAATATTTTTCTTTTTACTTTATTTCTTCTTCTTCTTCTTTAACTTCTTCTTCCTTGGTTTACAAGTAAAGTGAAGTGGCGAGGAGGCGGCACCATCGACAACAAAAGAACGTAAAAGAGAAAAAAAAAAAAAAAAAAAACTAAAGTGCTGACCATTGCAAGTGTAAAACTAGCACATGGATTATGGATCCAAGTAGACTAGGAGCTGGAGCTTTCGGCAAGGTAAGTATCGAACAAGATGATGTCTTAGAAGTCTTCAAGAGCCATGGTGTTGCTCTCTTACTTGCCACCTTAATGTTTAGCTTGTTGTTGTTTTGCTTTCAAGAAGTTAATTATTAGTTATGACGGTTAAAAATAACCCGAAGAAAAAGTTTTGTAGTAACTTAAGAAAATAGTTTAAGTTGTAATTTTGTATTTAAACATAAAATTTTTTAAATTATAGACAAACCTAACAAATCAAATTTCATATAAACTTATGCAAATAAATAATGTATAAATTTGAATTATTAAATTAATGTACCTAGACTCTTATAAATTAGGAAGAGTTAATCTAACGAAGGATAATCCAATTAGTCCTAAACAATGCTCCAAAATCCTCCCTCCATTCCATTCCTCTGTCATTGTTTTTATTGCAGGTAAAAGAGATTAATTCCCCCAAACTCCAACACTTTGGTATTAGAGTAGAAACACTAGAAAAACTTGTAATTGATTAAAAAGATGAAAGAGAAGTTAGGACTCTTACTATTAAGTTGATAAGAACTAAAAATAAAAAAGAAAAACAAGAGAGTAACCCTATTAGACCAAAAAATAGTCAACATTAGCTATCCCACCACTTAGACAGAGTACATTACAACTATTTCAAATGTAAACCAAGCACTTTAGATCAAAAAATTCATTATAGATTTGAAGCTAGAGCAAATAGAAGATATAGTCTTATACTATGACAATCAATTTGCTATTGTTATCTTTAAAAACTCAATAATGTATGGTAGAATCAAATATTTCAAAATAAAACTTCAATTTATTAGAAAAGTGCAAGAAAATCATAAAATTAAACTAGTATATTATACCTTCAAAGACTAATTTGCTAATATTCTAACAAATAACTATATAAAATTAGGTTTGAAGATTTAAAAAGGAGATTAGACATGCAAAGCAACAACACCACAAAGGAGTGATGTCTTAGAAGCCTTTACGAGTCATGGTTTTGCTCCTTTACTTGCCACCTCAATGCTAAGCCCCTTGTTATTGTTTTTCTTTCAAGAAATTAATTCTTAAGTTGCAACAAAACTTCTTCCTGAAGTCTTGTTGCAACTTAAAAGAATAATTTAAGTTGTAATATTGTATTTAAATTTAAAATTTTGTAAATTAGATACAAATTTAGACTATAAGTAATATTTAAATTTGAATTATGAAATTCAAACTATATATTTAGACTCTTTCATATTATAAAGAATTAATCTAATGAAGGATAATCCAATTAAACCCAAATAAAGCTCTAAAAGTCCCTCTTTATTTTATTCCTTTATCATTACTTATGTTATAAGTAAAAGAGAGGCTTGAATTAATTCCCCTAAACTCCAATAGAAGATAATCAAAGACAAAGGTGTTGGATTATTTAAACAAGAACATTGTCATTAACTATTAATTTTGAATTTTGAAATTAATTATTTTCATATAAACAGTACATTAAATAATATACCTGAATTCATGAAAGCTAAAGTCATTAATTTAACTAAAGAATTTACTTTAAACTAATAACTAATTTCTTTCTTTTGACTATTATTGTAATCACACACTTTAAAATAGAATTTTTGTATATATTAAAAAGAGAGGAGATTAAACACAATATATACACAAATATATACATACACATACAATTATATACATTAAATTAGAAATATTTATCAATATTCAAATTAAAACTCAAAATTATAGTTTTTAATAACATAATCATATGCAAGATGATTTTTTATTAATCAAATTACATTATAATTAATTTTTTAATAAAAATATTATTCAAGAATATCTTTGCACCATTAATTAAAAATATTTTAACATTCTTCTACTTGATTTAATTAAAATACATTAATTGTTATGTGTTAATAAATATAATAATTTCTCATAATTCCATCATAATACCATAACATAATATACTACTAAGTATAAATTATAGTAATTATGCCATATTTATTTAGAACATTCCTTTTCACATATTATAATTTTTATAATCTATTATACAAGACTAATAAAATATATATAATTTCATAACAATTTATAATAATATCTTGTAAAGTTTTTTTATTAATTTTAAAATAGTAATATGTACATAATTATAAGATAATAAGAAATAAAATAATATATATCAAAAACACATTATTGAACTCAGAGAGTTAATACAATCATAAATCATTATCATCACAACCAAGCCTCATTATGAGAATGTGCTCTTTAAATAACTTTGGTTATAAACATTTCATTAAAAGATTTACCATTATAAGACATATACTATATTAACACTTTTTAAGTATTTATCATTTTTGAAAAAGAATACTACTGCAAAATTATCATAATAAATTTTTAGCAACTTGGTAATGATGTCGACAACCTCAAGTCTTGAAATAAAATTTCGCAACCATAATGCATAAATTATGGTTTCAAAATATGCCACATACTCTACTTTTATAATGGATAAAGTAATGACAAATTGCTCTTCACTTTCTATGATACTACTCCTTCAACCAATAAGAATAGATAATTGAAAACAAACTTTCTATTATTAAGGTATTTAGGAAAATTTAAATCCAAATATTTAATTACTTCTAAATAATTAGATTTTTTATATATGAATATATAACCTTTTGTTCCTTACAAGTATCACATCACTTTTTATACAGCTTTCTGATAATCCATTCTACAATCACTTGGATATCTACTTAGCATTCCAATCACAAAACTAATATCTAGTTTGATACAAGTTTGCAAATACATCAAGTTACTAATAACAAAGACATATGGAATAAATTCCATTTTCTTACATTCTACATCAATTTTAAGATATTATATGAGACTAAATTTATCACCTTTTGATATAAAAACAAACCTAAGTGAACATTTATTGATATTAAATTTCTCTAAAATATTTTTGATATAGTTATTCTAAAACAATCTTAACAATCCTTTTGATCTACCATAACATATTTCTATTCTTATCACATAAGATATCTTTTTCATATTTTTCATTTCAAAATTTTTTGAGAGAAAATCTTTAATCTCACATCATATGCTTCAATTATTAATAACAAGTAAAATATTATTAACATATTAGACTAAAAAAATAAATTTACTCTTATTGATTTTTTGGTAAATATACTAATCAACAATATTTTCTTTAAATCCAAAAAATATAATAATATCATTAAACTTATAATGTCATTGTCATGAAGTTTATTTTAGTCCATCTAATTTCCTTTTGAGTCTACACACCATTTGATTCTTACCTTCTAAAGGAAAACCTTTAGGTTAATCTATGTAAACTTTCCTTTTAAAATCTTTATCATAAAAGGAAATTTTTACATTATATAATTCTAAGTTATACTAAATCACCAATGTCATAATTATCTTTAATGAATCTTTTTTTAAAACTAAAGAAAATATCTCTATATAATTAATGTCACTTGACTAAGTATAACTTTTTGCAACAAGTCTAACCTTATATTGTTAAATATTGCCACTCGAGTTATATTTTGTCTTAAAGACCTATTTATAACCAACTCTTTTACATCCTTTTAGTAATTCAATGAGATCTCATATATTATTTTTTCCATGGATTTCAACTTATCTTTCATGGTATTAATCCGTTTAATAGATTTAATACTTTCAATAACTTATAAAAATGAAATTAGATCTTTATTGATTTTAACGTCAAAATTTAACTATTGTAAATAAACCACATAATTATTTGTTATAAATGATTCTCTTTTTCTTTAAGATTTTCTTAATGTTATTTGAAATTTATTACTTAGTTATGAGTTAGCTCCTTTGGGGAATATTTCTTCACCTAAATGTTCTTTAAAGTTTGGAAAAATGTTTGATATAATAGTAAATGAAGGAATTGTTATGAGTAAAGAAATATTTACCTTAATTTCCTTTATATCCATATTTTGATATTTATTACTCCTACTAACTTCACCATTTTCAATAAATCTCGTATTATCAATTTTTATAATTCTCAAATTATGATTTAAGTAATAAAATATATACCTTTTAGACTTTTTCAAGCAACTAATAAAATAACTGCTAATCTTTTGAGAGTGTATGTTTTTTTCTTGTAGATTACAAATTCTTACTTTCATTGGGCAACTTTTAACATGTAAGTATCATAAACTAGGTTTTCTTCTTATTCATAGTTTAATAAGAGTATATTAAACTACCTTACTAAGAATCTTATTTAACAAACAATTTACGATTTTTAGTGTATACATCCACAAAGACTTGGGTAAAGAGGAGCTACTTGTCATACTCTTAACTATATCCATTAATATCTAATTACTCTTTTCTAGCACACTATTTTGCTGAGATGTGCCTA
The DNA here is from genome assembly GCA_019804595.1 of Bruguiera parviflora. NCBI lineage: Eukaryota > Viridiplantae > Streptophyta > Magnoliopsida > Malpighiales > Rhizophoraceae > Bruguiera > Bruguiera parviflora. Next base: position 5,461,446 of record CM034060.1, read on the forward strand.
ACATAATTTATTGTGCACATATGTCATAATTTTTGAGAGATTTTGAAAATGAACTTGGACATTTGGACATTTCCCTTATTCATTGTATTTATCATAATATTCATTATCTCTATCAAATCTTATGATTTTCACTTTTTTGTCTAATTATCTTTCAACTTTTTTTATGTATAACTTAAAGGCATCCACAAATTAAGATTTTTTATGAAGCAACTAAATATAATTATAATGTGAAAAATCATTTATAAATGTAATAAAATATTTTTCTCTATTAAAGACTAGAGTGTTAAAAAGCCCATGGATATTAGTATGTATAATCTCAAGAAGTTGTGTGCTTTTTGTGGTCATTTTATTGTTGTGTTTGGTTTGCTTACCCTTAATGCAATCAACATATGTTCCAAGATTGGTAAAATCTAGATTCAAAAAAATCTTATTATTTACCAATCTTACTAATCTTTCTTTAGGTATATGAACCAACTGCTTATATTACAAATAAGTAGAATTTTTATTTATCATACCATGCTTAAATCCAATATTATGATATACATTAAGCAAAGATTCAACAAAAATATGATTAAGTTTTAGTTTATATAAACTATTAGTAAGAATACCTAAACCAATCATACTAGTATTCTTATATGAACTAAAACTACCATATTCAAATTTAACATTTATTCCAAAACCATTCAATCTAGAAATTGAAATAAGGTTTCTTCCAACTAAAGGTACATAAAGAGTCTATCATAGGTCTAAATGATAGTCAGTATTTAAGATTAAACGATAAGTTCTTATGTCTTTAATTAGAACTTTCATGTGATTACCCATAAAGAGAAAATTTTTAGTTAGGTTTGTGGTTTAAATCATAATGAATTCTTGCATTTTATTAGATACATAAGTAATAACATCATAATTAAGTCACCAAGTATTATAAGGAGCTTCAATCAAATTTGATTTGAAAAATAATAAGGCATTAAATTTACCTTTTTTTTCGAACCAAACATTACACTTTAAGCAATCTTTCTGATAATGTCCAAGTTTTTTACAAAAGTGACACTTATTATCCTTTCATTCCTTTTTTTTTTTTTCAGCATAGGAAATATAAACAAGTTCTTAGCTTTTCTTAAATTGATGGGTTTTCATATTCATCCTCTTCCCAACCTTTTTTCCAATAAGGCTAATAGAGTGACTCATATGATTTCTTAATCTTATTACCTCCTAAACAAGTACATTGACCAAATCATTAACATTTTACTTATTTTTTATAACTTTGTAATAAATTTAAAGTGTTTCATTCTTAAAAAGTAATAAGCTCAAAATGAATCACATAAAAAAAAGGAGTCTTCTACTGTTAATTCTAAGGTCTTAAGCCTTACTGCAATATTAGTTATTTCAATAATATACTCTTGCATGGTTTATGATTCAATAAACTATATAGTTATGAGTTTTATCATTAAAGTATCAACAAGTGACTTATCTACAAAGTTAAAACATTATTTCATAAATTACAAATATTTTTTTGTACTTTCTATTTGTAGAATAGTCATTTTAATGTTGTTAGCAATAATTATTTTTGAAAACATAAGGCTCAACGTATTACTTCATTTCCATCCTTCATGATGCAACTTCTCTAACTCACTGCTTAAATTAGTAATAACATAAAGCTTGTTTACCAGGAGTGCTAAGTCAAGATTTATAACACCTAAATGGGAATTAACTTATTCATATCATTCAAAGAAGTTTAATTCATTAAACATAACATATGAAATATATAAGTAAATAGAAAAAGATAAATAATTATAAATGTTCATAAGTAATTATAAATCAAATTCAGTCAATAATAAAAGTGTATAATAATTCTCTTTTAAGAGATATTATAATACACTATTATAAATAAATATCATGTTAAAACTTAATAGATAATTAATTATTTTTAAATTAAATATATTTAATTTTTTGAATAAATAAATATATTTAACAAAATATTAATATATTTCAATAATGTTACTAATTATAAAATAATAATTTACCTTTGGTCGAATCTAGTAATTTTATTGATTAATAATGTCATTGTACCTAATCACTTTCATTTAAGGGTATTTTGTTAAAATTATGAATAAATGACTATTTATATATGTTTTTAAACATACTACTTTAGTCATTTTGATAACTAACATACTATAACCATAATATATTTATTTGATTAATTTAATGAACATCTTGTCATAGCAAAAACATGTATATAAACATAAATAACATTATTTAAAAGAAATTTAACCATGTCAAAATATATTCACAAAATACAAGTTTATTATGTCCTTATGGCATAATTAATCGAGTGATAAAATTAAAGAAACTAAATCTAGCTATTATGAAAAAAATTTAAATTTTTTTTATTCATTATAAAAGTTAAAATACCATGAAAACTAATCAATTTTTTATGCAAAACCATAATGGTATATATATCATAAAAGCTAAGTTTACCAAATTGACAAGTTTCATGCAAAGTAATATGACTGAGCAAATCAATTTTAGTTATAAGAAAACTAAATATGAATACAAAATTTTATTATTTTTCTTTCAATTAAGAAATAATCATAAATCAAGTATATGGTTTGTTATTCATATTAGAAAATATTCATTTGCTAAATACAAATTTTGATATCACTTCTTGGATTATTTAAATAAGAACACTATCACTAAATATTAATTTAAGATCTTAAAGTTAATTATTTTTATATAAATAATATAATAAATTATATGTTTGAATTTTTAAAAATTAAAATTATTAATGTGAGTGAAAAGTTTGTTTTAATATAATGACTAATTTTTTTAATGTTTATTATTATCACTCTTTTAAATAAAATTTTTGTATATGTTATAAAAAAAAGGATTAATTATGTGTGTGTGTGTGTGTTAGGCTCATTGGTCTCTTCCTATGTAGATATATAATTTAAAGTCTTTTATTTTATTTTTTATGGCCATAACCCAAAATAATTAAAATAGATATAAATACCCTTTTCGACTAGAAAACCTAATTATGTATAATATAATTATTGTTGAATTATGACTATTTATACATATAATTTATAAAAAATATATTTTAATTATTTGAAAAAAATATAATAATTTCAAATAAATATGTCTCTTATATAATAAACAATTTAATAACTATATATGACATTAAATTATATGTAATTATCAACAAAAAAATATAAATAATTATTATTAAATTTTAATTAATTAAAGAATATAATTAATTAATATAATAATTTAATTACAACTAAACATTTTAACTTATAAAATAATTTTAAAAATCTTATTTCATTTTCTTACGAGATTATATTCTTTTTTTCTTCTCTTTTTGGTTTATTTTTTAAAAAATATACGAATATTTTGTAAAGGTTAATATGTAAATAAATTTATAATTTTAAATATTTTAATAAATATATCTAAATTTCTAAAAAGAAACTAATTATAATTTGAAAATTTTTCTAATAAATTTAACTTATGGTTAATTGAAGTTAATAGATTTTAACTTGTACAAGTAATAAGTCTAAATATAAAAAATTAGTCATATATAATATTTATGTGACATTAATTAAAAAAATAAAAATATAATTAAATAAAAAATAAAAATATTCTCTCTCCCCTATCATCCTCTTTCCCCTTTTACCCTTCTACTTCCTACATTTCCTGCTCTCCTCCCCTCCTTCCTCCTCCACCCCTCTCTTTCTTTTTCCTTTGTTCCTCATTGTTTATCAAGAAATAAAAAAATCCATCTACAAAAAGGGGAAAAAAAAAAAAAAGATGCAGGAAATAGATAGCAAATTAGAGTTGGGAGAAACCTGAGGCCTATGAGAATTAGATATACTCCATCGATCTCATTTAGACCATCAGATCAGACGACCCTCCTTACTTGGCAACTATTCAACGTCTCTCCACACGCTTTCAATTTTGTTTTCCTCCTCTCTCCCTTGCACTTGCCTCCAAGTCAAATTACAGGGGTGGTTTGATTTATCATATTAAATTCTGAGTCGTTAGATCACATTGTTGTTCGTTGCCTTTCCCTTTAATTTCAATTGTCCAATTCTGACTCAGTTTATAAATTTTTTGATTAGAATTTTAATTTATTAGAATATTAACTAATATCTATAAATAATTAAAATTATATACAATTATAATGTTAATTATTATTTAGATTTCAAATAGATTTAAATTTTAATTTAATTAAATTAAATATATACAGTATTTTATTATCATTTAATTATTAATTCACTTCAATATTTCTTTTTTGTTAATATATTATAATGCTAATTTTAATATTTTTTATAAACTAAATTTAATACTTAGTTAAAATTATTAAAAATATATTTTAAAATTACTAAATTATAATTTTTAAAAAATCAAATTAAATTTGTTAATATATACTAAATTATGAACAGATTTGTATATTAACAAATAAATATTTTATTGTTATTTATCTGATTAAATTTTTTTATTAGATTATACATATTGTAACTACTTATTAAATCGAAGTATTCATTTTTTTTTAATTTTTTTAAGCATTATAGTTAGCTTGTGATTGTACTACATCTTACCCTGATTTTCGTCATTAGGGGCCTTGCTAAAGTTAATGACTGGTGTGATTCGATGATCAAATGTGTGTTATTGAAGTTGAGGTTATGTCTTGATGTTGGAATTACTGATTAGGAAGTCACGGATTAATTTTATTGATAGGTCTCACTTGGATGTGTTCTCCATATTATTTTGCATTTTTAGTTTTGAGACATGGATTGGTACGATGTGATATCTTTTTGGTAAGGTCGTGTTGTCCTTTGACTAAATATTCTTTGCCTTAGATATTGTTTAAGTCGTGACAATAACCTTTTTAATTACAAAAATAAAGCATGGTTGAAAGCATACAATTCGAGAATACGAAAAACATTAAACATGTAGTGAGATATAAGAATTTAACGTCTTTAATATTCTCTTTTGAAAAAGTCATGGCTCAAAACCATAATTTGTTTCTTTAATTTTGAAATAGTCTATATTTAATATTTTAAATTTATAAATATTTGTAGTCCAAACTTAATATAAATTGGTTTAAAGATGTCCTAACATAAATTTCTCGTTAACTAACACATTAAAAATTTTAAAAATTTTATTCTCTTAAAAAATCTGTAACAAATCACATAAATATTAAAAAATATAATTCTTATACCGAAATTTTTCTCATTTTTGCTCTATTATACTCTATAGTGTTATATCATAGTGTCATATACCATTAAGCCCTCGAGGAGAATTCCCTATTTTTATTTAAAAAAATATTATAATAATATTGATTATCATATTTATAAATTAAAATTAAAATTATTCATTAAGTATCTTTATTTAATTATTCTATAACACAAATAAGCTATTTGAGCACTAGCAAGATCGAGCAAGTCAAAGCAAATGTCTAACTTTCGCCAAAGGAATACATAGACGCAGATCACAGGCATAAAAATAGGCCGACTTTATCATCAAATTCCTACCTCGAACGGCAGAACCCTGCGATTTTTTATAATCTTCCAAATCAAACAACCTCTTTCAATGATTTTTTTTTTTAAATAGAAATTACGAATCTAACTCAAAATTTAAAATTTAAATAATTTCATCATTAAATCTTATGATTATTTTTTCTATGACATTATTATCTCTAGGTAGATTTTATATCAGAAATTGTTGATTTTTGAGGTCTTTCCTTATTTTTCTTTTTCTCCCCTTTCCCCCCTCCTTTTTTTTTTTAATTCTCTTTTTATCCAAATATACTTTGCGTTTCACCATTTTTGAGCATGTGCCCACTTTTTTTTAAATCAACCCTTAACATTACTTCTACTAAAGTGAGCTTCAGTTTTCTGGTCAAAATAAAGAAAAGGATTGAGGTTTGAATAAAAAAAAAAAACTAATTTAATTTATTTGACTAAGTCTGTTGAAGAAATGTGATGTTATGATACTTTTTTGCTCTCTTTTTATTCTGACAGTTTATTTTTGTTTAAATGATAACAGACTTCTTATTTAGTCCAATAAATAAAGTACATAAAGATTTTTTTTTTAATTGAGATCAATTATAGGAATTTCCCAGTTGCTTGTCAATAATTTAGTTATTTAATTTCTAAATGCAAGTTACTGAAACGTATTTGATAATATTGAAAACGAGAACATTATACAAAAGCAGCAAGATGTGAAAATTGAAAGAAAATAATTGTGATATCTTTTGAAAATAAAGAAAGACACATTTTATTTTATTTTATTTTATATATATATATATATATATATATATATATATATATATATATCTGTTTTGCTTCTAATATTTTGTTACCCCATTGATATAAATTTATGGCCCGCACGTCTTATACTTTGCATTAAGAAATAATTACTATGGATTTATGCATAGGTCTATTATTGATTAATTTCTTTGACACACATTGTTTGGAAAATCGAAGGTAACTGATTGGTTGGACCAAAAAAGTTAAAATTGGTTGGATAGTTGGTTTAGCTCACTCTTAAAGACAAAATAAATAAATAAAATTATACATATATGGGTTGAATTAGTAAAAAAAAAAAAAAATCAAAAAATTGGTTTGCTGCGAGTTTAGATCGATTTTGACTTTAAAAAATCAAAAATCATAATTAGAATCTTAAACTTTGCTTAACAGTTCTAAATTTTATTCAAATTTAAAGTTGATTTAAAAACTCATTGTAATTTTGTTATTGAAATTTAATATGTAATCAATCTTTGTTATTTTAACCCTTAAAAATAAATTTTTATCAAAATATTTTTTTAAACTATCAATAAATAAATAATTATTTATTATTATTATTATTATTATTATTATTTGATTTAACTGATGGAACCAATTGAGTGTTAGATTTTTGACATTTTCAATGCTATATAATCAGTTCAATTACGAAAACATTGTTTACAGGTAATGCGAGGGGGGGATTTCGGAGGCAACTTATACGACGTCGCTTTTTCGGTTAGGAATTTTTCTTTCTTTTTCTTTTTTTCGTTTTTTTTTTTAATTTTAATTTTTTATGTTTTTAAGTTTTCAAAAGGAAAATTTTACCTGACGATGCATATCGACATCTGAGTCCCAACAGCCCAACTCAGCGAGAAAAGGGCAGTTGAATTTTTTCCGAAAACCTCACGGAATCTGCTAAAAATTAATAAGAAAACAACAACCAACAAACTCAGTTGTTTGTTCATCCGAGGTCCGACATGGGCTTACCGGAAGTCGTCGATTTTGTCAGGAATTTCGCTGTCATGGTCAGAGTACACGGCCCAGTAAGTCCTCCCTCTCTCTGCTCTCTGCTGTATCTTTGCGTTTCGTGGGTCGTCGCCGGTCGAGGTGTATAATTCAGCTGGACTATGAATGAATTCAAAATTGCAGATAAAGTCCTTATTTTTATTATTTTTATTGTTGCATAAATAGGACCCCAAGGGACTGAAGATGCGGAACCATGCTTTTCACCAATACAAGTATGTATGTCCCTTTTGCTTCCTCTTTCGGGTTTTTTTTTTTCGGGTTTTTGGCTTTCTGGGGATTTTATTAAAAATGGATTTCTTTCTTGTGGATATATCATATATGTAGTTCGGGCAAGACAACACTTTCCGCTTCTGGGATGCTATTGCCTGACACCCTCCACAACGCTGACGCGGCCAAAGGGGTTTTGGGTGGCAGTGTTCGGGATTTGGGGTTGGTTTTGACGGTTGCCTCTGTTATTGAGCCGTTTCTGTCACCGCAACATAGGGAGGGCAACTCTCAGGTTCGGGGAGGCCTCTCACTGTTTTAACCGCTGTAGTTGCATTGTTTTTGCTTCTGTTTTTGGTGGTGGAGTTCTTTTTTTTTTTCTTTTTTTTTTTAATTTTACATTTTATTTTTTTTATTTGTGTGATTGATGTAATTGTGGTTGCCTATTGTTTCCAGGGCCAACCCCAGTTGATTCCTGGCGCTCAGATTGATGTTATGCTGGAGGTTTAAAACTACTGAATGCCGTTATTTTACTTAAGTAAATGTCTAGTGCTGAAGTTGTTTTGTAGGATTGTGTCTTGTGGTATGTGTTAGGCTTGTTGATTTTCAGGGAAGGCTGAGATCAGAGAAAGATGTTGCTGGAGGCATTGAAGAAGCTCCTTTTTGGCTTTCGGCACAACTTATTAGATTGGTAGGTCATCATGCTGTTTTTCTGTCTGGTTTAACATTGAAAAAGACCCTAGAGTTTGGTAATTTATCAGCTTATTAAATAATTACACATTGTGACATCCTGACTGACCGGCTTACTGTGAAGGTTGATGTTCCTGTATCCTCCTTTGCTGTTCAATCCATTCTCGAAGCTTCTTCAAGCTCGCAGGATCATGGTTGGGAGGTTGGTTGGTCTCTGGCAGCACATGATAATGGTTCTCAGCCTTTCAAGGATGTTCTGAAGATGCAGGTTGACATTGCCTGTAATATTTGATTTGGTTTTTCACATTCCTTCTTTAGTGGTAGTGTTACAAAACTTTTGTGATGACACTTCCCTTTTTTTTATTTTTGGGTACATTTTTCTTCACTATTAGTTGAATATCAGATTCTTCAGTTCCTTCTATTGGTAGTTGGTCTAGATTTATCTCCTAACGGCTCTAAATCAGTGGAGCTCTTATTTATCTTTGTATTTGGGAGAAATGGGATGCACTTGTTTCCTGTTTATGACATTTTTTATTTGTTGCACATGCTGCCCAATTTGATATGAATGAAATAGTAACATGGGGAAAACTGGTTAACAATGTGCTTATAACAATACGATAAATTTTTTTTTCCTGAAAAAAAAAAAAAAGCCATAGTGTTAATGGAATGGGTTTCAAAATGATGCACTACATTCCAGGCTAAGCCATTCTGAAATGACCTTTTTCAGAGAGAACATGGGAACATATCACTTATGGAGAGCCATAGGCACTTGCCGATGACTGTAACTAACAATCCAAGCCTCGTGGGCAAGTCAACTACTAGAATTGCTATCCTTGGGGTTTGCTTACATTTGAAGGTAATGTACATGCCATGCTTTTCTTTTCCAAAATTTCTGCTTTGCATGCCACACTTCCATTATCCTATTGCAAGTTTGTTTTGTTGTTATGTGTATCTGTACATATCAGCATGAATTATAATGTAGGCAGTTTGTAGGATCTTCTGGCTGTTTCCATACCATTTTCAATTCAAAGGGGGGATTCTCTTCTGGTCGTGGCTTCTCCTTTTGGTGTCCTCTCACCAGTGCACTTCTTCAATAGGTATTGTTTATTCTTCTTCTTTCCAAATGTATACTTCTGCTTCATTTCCTGATGAGGTCATGTTGTGGTGAGCTTAGTGTTGGAAGTGCATGAGTCACTCCAAAGTTTTCTATGCCATCATGATCTTAATTTTCTTCTTAATTTTGAAATTATCTTCCTTTTTCCCACCTATTCCCAAGGCCAGCTGAAGTTCTTTTTGGAGCTTCATCTTTATGAAATTATCTTATGGTTTTAGCAAGATGTGGATTCTTTGTTGTAAGGTTATGTCTTTTTCAAAATTCCTCTCACTAAAACCTAGTGATTTGAAATTTGGATCAGCTTTTGGAACTGCTGATATTAATGACCAATGAGCTTCACTTCAAAATTAAAACACTAGACAAGATTATACTGGCAGAAGATTTGACATAACTACTTTGACTTTTATTGCTACTAGTAGTATAATGATTCTTGTTAGCTGTTATGTTTTGATGATTGAGCTCTTCATTGCAGAAACACTGAGCTCCATATTGCCTGTGGTAAATGGCCACAGTGGTGGCTTTGATGATTGACATTGTTCAGAGTGAAGCTTATATGTAGCTTTGTTGTTTTTGGTAGAAAATGGGAACCTTAATCTTTATTAGGTGGTCACTTTTATTGGAAACTGAAAACCAGCTCTCTCTCTCTCTCTCTCTCTCTCTCGCTCTCTCTGTGCACAATAAAGAATGCTTCTTGTTGCTGTGTTGCTCCTCTTGCTAACACCACAGTTTTACTCTCTCTCTCTCTCTCTCTCTGCACGATAAAGAATTCTCCTTGTTGCTGTATTGCTCCCTCCTGCTAATACCGCAATTTTATTTTTTTCCTTTTGACTTGAACTAGCATGTCAGCGGGATACATTACTAACTGCCATCCAGCTGGAGCATCTAACACGTCTTTGCTGATGGCTGACATCCGGTGTCTACCAGGTGTGAGAAGTTTTCTCCTGTATCATCTGTGGTTTTTTTGATGATGTTGAACTCTTATACCATTATGCCATGTACACTTCAGGAATGGAAGGTGGCCCAGTTTTTGGTGAACATGCACATGTCATTGGTCTCTTGATTAGACCCTTGAGGCAAAAGAGTAGTGGTGTGGAAATACAGGTATGCTGGAATCATTTTCCTTTCAAATTTGTAAACTATCTGCTAGTTTACAAGACTACACAAAATTCTAGCCTTGGGTAACAGCTGGTGATTCCGTGGGAAGCCATTGCATCTGCTTGCAGTGACTTGCTGCTGAAGGTTCCTCAAAGTGCAGAAACAGGGATCCATATTAATAAGGAAAACTTGAATGGTGTAGGAAATGTAGACTGCCACGGGTCAGATGGATCATCATGTTACAAGTACAAGCATCTTAAGTCTTATTGCCCTCCACTATTGCCAGTTGAGAAGTCTATGGCTTCCATTTGTCTTGTTGCTGTTGATGAAGGTGTATGGGCTTCTGGGGTTTTGCTCAACTATCAAGGGCTGATACTCACAAATGCTCACCTGTTAGAACCGTGGAGATTTGGGAAGACAACTGTAAGTGGTGGAAGGGATCAAATGGAACCTGACTTCCATTTCTTTCATTCTGAAAAATCTGCAGTTCCAATTATCAGTAATGTTAATGGCTGGCAGAAAGGTCGGAATTTACCTCCAGAGTTAATGAAGGTTATGGATTCTTCTCTAGCTGGTGAGAGCAAGGAATACAAATTCAATTTTTCTTACAAGGGCAGGAGACATATACGTGTTCGCTTAGACCATGCTAACCACTGGACTTGGTATGATGCTAAAGTTGTCTATGTTAGTAAGGGGCCTTTGGATGTTGCTCTACTGCAGATTGAGTGTGATGCAGACCAGCTTTGCCCCATTAATGTGGATTTTGGTTGCCCATCCTTGGGATCAAGGGCATGTATTGTTGGGCATGGACTTTTTGGCCCAAGATGTGGTAAGGTCTTGCCTTTTGAACTTGCCTTAATGATCCTGAAAGAGAAACCGTGTTTATTTGTGGTGTGATTTTCTACCATTGTTTCCAAAACAGTGCTTTCAGGTGTTTGCCATTACAGTTCATGATAGATATGTTCTTTCTACTCCGTTTTTGTCATTGGTCATGATAGATATGCTTTAGATTTACCCATTTCATTTATGCTGGTATATATGCTTCACACCAGCCGGGGGCTGAATAGATGTTATACCTGAAAATTCATGAACAATCTCTGATGTTGTTTTTCTTTTTTTGATCCATTAGGAAGCCTATTTGGCTGTGAGCTACACAATCGGGGTAGCTCTCTCCATTCCCATAAAACCCATATCCTCTTCCCAAGATTAGAACCCAAGAGCTTGAAGATAGAGGTCTAAGTTCTTAACCAATGGGCTGTCCCTTGAAGACTGATGTTTTTCTAATATTATAGCATAGCCTATCAATTTAAAGCATAAATTCCCTGTATTATTTTTTTTTTTCTTCTGAAATCTTTGGGGACCATTTCTTTCAGGCTTCTCCCCCTCTGTTTGCTCTGGAGTAGTTGCAAAAATAGTCAAAACAAAGGCATCCCCATATCATCAATCCATTGAAGGAGGAGATACGCATGTTCCTGCAATGCTTGAAACAACGGCTGCTGTCTATCCAGGGGGCAGTGGCGGTGCTGTCATTAATTCAGAAGGTCTAATGATTGGACTTGTTACAAGGTACCATTAGTTGAGTGGCTGCAAAGTATCCTGATTAAATATTAGGGTTTAGTACATAGAAAACCCTACGTTTGGGATCACCTACAAATTAAACCCCATCTTTTAAAACATTATAATTAAAAGTGTAATCTTTAAGACTCATTAAAATGCTGACTTCTCCATCCATTTTTTGTTAAATGATGTTAGAAAAATGTTGGGGGACATACTATTTTGGTCCTGTCATTCTAAAAGCTTTTTTGAGCTTTTTTTTCTTTCCTTAAATCTTCCTTGTAAAAGCAAAGGTTTGTCAATTTTGAGAAAAAAAAAAAAGTTCGTCATCAATCTATTTTGTTATAACGAGAATTATTTAGTTAAAACAGAAAGTTTTGGTAGGTGTTTTGGATCAAGGACCAAAAATAGTAGGCCTCACATTACTTTCCGCCCATTATTTAACAGAAGTTGGATGTTGGGTCCTGGGGTTTAATTGTTACATTTAAGAGGTTGCAAGTTAATTTGTAATTGACCCTAATTTAAGTAATTTCCTGGTGTAGTTCCCGTGCATCTTCTGTCTAAATATGAAGGTAACATGAGTGGATACAAATGGGTCCTCCATGCCAGTCTTACTTTGTAATGTTTGCAAACTAATAAGTAATTTAGTGTTCTTTTGAGGGTGTGCTCATCTAGATACCCACTATGAGTTGGGGTTCCTCGTTAATTTTCTAGCTCTGTAAGATGTGTTCTGATCATTGATTATGTTGTCTATGAGCAACTGCATATGGTTGAGGGAGTATGCCCCTCCACTCCTCCACTTGGTTAGAGTGTTCATATTCATACATCTGAAGTTTGTACTACTTGCTTACACATTATCTATGATGGTGCATGCCACACTGAATGATACGGTAACAAGACTTTTTTTTTGTACTTGTTTGTAAAATTCCCTTCCATGGGATTATCGTTCTTCTTGGCGGTATTATTCATTGGTCATCTCAATTATCTCTAGGCTCTTAGAGCTTCTTCATTTGTTGCCAATTATTCTCCTTATCAGTAAGTTCAGTGCTTGCTGATTCTATTCAGCTTTACCTTCTTGATGCAGCAATGCAAGGCATGGCGGAGGAACTGTCATACCATATCTGAACTTCAGCATTCCGAGTGCAATTTTGGTGCCCATCTTTGAGTTTGCAAGAGGTCGTTTCTCTGAACTAGTGCTCCAATTGTGGAAACAAATAAATTTAACTTGTCTCAACCCAGTTTAAGATTTCAAGTTCATGATCCATAGAACAATGTTTCTACCTTATATGTAATCTCGAAAAATCTGAGAAATGTGATTTTTGTATGACAGATATGCAGGATACATCACCTCTGCAAGATCTTGATCAGCCAAATACTCACCTTTCTTCGGTATGGACATTGATGCCACCACTCTCTCCGAAACCAAATCCTCATTCACTTAATCTGCCAGAGTCATTGATGGAAGATAACAACAAACAAGGGAAAGGCCTCAAATTTGCTAAATTCATAGCTGAAACCAACAAGGCTGTGACAACTTCAACTCAGCTTGGCAAGGTAGGGGGCACTTCGAACAGGATTTCACCCAGCAAGTTATGACCAGGATACCATTTTACGCAAACGAAATGGGGATATCGGCATTGGCCAAGTTGATTCAGCTTTCAGAAATTTCTCACAGCAGTGTCTGTTGTTTGTTATACGGCTAGAATCAAATAAAAAGAATGACCAGTTGGGGAAAGAATGATAGACGTAACACCTACTGCTCAAACACAAGTGGACAGAGTGTTCCTCTGTACGCATCAAACACTAGTTTGTCTCTAATATTTTGTTCCTGTGAAAGATGCAGCGTTAATTGTCTGTATTTTCGTCAATTCACTATAAACAAAATGCCAGAAGAGCTTTGAATCAACCTGTCCAAAAAGATCATTGCTCCACTTAAAAAAAAAAAAAAAAAACTAATAAGAACAACCCAGTTTAGAAGGAAATTAATTAACAAGTTCGAAAGAGGGTGGGGTTTACTTCAGCAACCTAAGTCAGGTGCTTAGAAAGTAAAACAATGCGTGTGAATCACTCAATTTGCCAGCAGGTCGTTCATTCAATCTACCATCTGCAATTTGAGCAGTCTTCAACGGGATCCGAGTTATTGTCTGTCTAGAATTTAGGAGATGTTTAGTTTAAGGCTTGTCAACTTTTTTGAAATAGAATGAGAATGAGTGGTTTATATTCTTAGTATTTGATTAAAAAAATATATTTTATTTTCATTCTTGTAATCTTCATTTCCATTTGACCTCTCGTATATACATATTTTTGAAAAATAAAAAAATAATTTATAAATATAATACAGTATATTATGATAAATAAATAAAAATATAATATATATAAAATAACAATAAAAAATATGTAATAATAATAATAATAATATAGTAATAAATAATTAAATTATGTATTATAATAATATTAAGTATTTATAAACTATAATAACAATTAAATTATCAATAAAAATAATAATTATAATACTAAAGTATAAAATTTTCAAAAATATTAAAATAACATGCTAATAATAATAATAAATTATTATTATTATTATGAGAAAAAATATTAAAAATTATAAAATACTTAAATTATTAATTAAAAAATAATTATTATTAAAAGAAAAATTTCTATATTAATATTTTTAATTTAGACTTTATATTTTTGTTAGTATTGTGAAGTATATTATTATTAGATTTACTTTTTATTTATTTTTATTTTATTTTTATAATAATTTTGATATTTTAAATTATAATTATATTATAATATTTTAAAAAAATTTTATAATTTTTGATTTATATCTTATTATTTTTAAAATTTTAGAAACCTTGCTTTATCTTAACTATGACATACAATATATATTGTAGTACATTCAATATTGATTCCAATTTAAAATTGAGCCAAACGGTTAAAATAAAATTTAATTTCAAAATAAACTAAATATGTCAAATTAATTATTCTATTTTTAATTTCATTTAATTTTAATTTTTATTTATATTCTATTTCCAAACAACCAGCCAAACTTTACTTTTTTCCCTCGGGAAAATGGTCATTGTGAGGAAAGGAAACCTCGTATCACACACACACACACACACACACACATATACACACATAGATAGAGAGAGAGAGAGAGAGAGAGAGTAGGAAGGAGGGAGGCAGGAAAATGGGGGAGAGTTCGGGCTATAAGGAGTACCTGGCCGGTTTACTAGCCGGAGTGGCCACCGTAATCACCGGTCACCCTTTTGACACGGTCAAGGTATGGATTAGACGCGACGACCCATTGCACAATCTTGTGTCTTTTTCAATGCAACTTTACAAAAACATGTGCATTTTACAACTGGGGGTGTCCTTGATAAGTGTCCCTCTTGTTGCCCACCCTATTTGCTGCTATCTATGGTGGGTTCACATTTCTAAGCCATGATTTTGAGCGTAACTTGATTTGGGGTTAACTAGTTTGGTCTTGTGTGTGTATGTTGGACAGTAATTTTTTAATGGGTTTGCTTTTGTGCTATTATTATAGGTGAAACTGCAGAAACATAATACAGAAGCACAGGGGATTAAGTACAAGAATGGGTTGCATTGCGCGTCCAGGATACTCCAAGCTGAAGGAGTATGCTTCTTTTAACAATGTCTTGTGAGCCACGGATTTTTATCTCGCAAAACTTCTTGTTTCAATCAATTTGTGTTTTTTGTTAATCGTTTGTTGGGATCCCTTATTTGGAATTTGATGTGATTCCATGGATAAGAAAGGAGTAAATGATCTAGGGATTGATGATCTTAATTATGTCTGAAAGGGTTGATGACCTTAGTTATGTCTTAAGACTTTATTATCCTGCAGTTGTGTTATGAAAATTAGATCACCTGATCTTGTCTGCTGGCGAAATAAAATCATTTGTTTGCTAAAAGGATTTTCTTTTAGTTATGGTCTCAAACTTGCTTTGTTTTCTCTCTTGCGGTTCTCTTGCCATTTCTATTTTATGTTAATTTTTAACTGCAATGCTTCTGACATGAGCGCCTCAAGAATGTGGGCCCACTGTTTGTAATTTCCATTTGATTTTCTTAAATCTATCACAGAATTTCTTTTTCTTGCTGGCTCTAGTTTCACGAATGTTTCTGTTGGGCCTCTTTCTTGATACTGAATCAAAATTTTGGAGCTTCTTGTAATATCTTTTGTGCAAGTTACATAGCATGATTCAAATTTCCTTCATGATTTTGTTTATGACCATTACAAGTGATGGTTAAATCATCACCATAACTTGATGTTAGTAGATACTCAATATTAATATCTCTGATCTTTTGTCATTGTTATCGACTTCTTATGATTTTGTTTTTATGACTTGACCGACTACATCTTGTGACTTGATAATCCCAGATGCTTTACTTCTAGTTCATTAAGCAGACTTGATTTCTCATTTCTAGCTTGCTGCTCATATTCTCTCCCTTAAAAGGGAGGGACAATAATCAGATTCAGGTATTCTTCGCTTTAATTTCCAGTGCATGACCCAGTGGCAATTTTTTATTGCAGTTTAAAGGACTATACAGAGGTGCAACATCATCCTTTGTTGGGATGGCTTTTGAGAGTTCACTTCTATTTGGCATTTACTCCCAAACAAAACGATCATTGCAGGTTTGCACTAAGTAAATTGGATGAGTTTCTTCTTTTATCTCATGTAGCTTTGATATCAACAACTGTTTAGAAATCCATACTCTATAAATTTCTTTGGAGCTATTTCTTTAGTATTGTGCATTTTGACATAACTCCTTTCCCCTAACCATGAAGGGAGGAGTTCAAAGTGATGTGCCCCAGCTCCAAGTGATAATTCCTTCAGCAGTTTATGGTGGAGCTATTATCAGTTGTGTGTTATGTCCATCTGAGCTAGTGAAGGTGAGTTACATGCTATAGTCTATATATTGCATATTCTCCACATTTATCTTTGCTTTCTATTGCATTCTTTTGAAACTGAAATTCTTTCAGTGTAGGATGCAAGTACAAGGCACTGACTCCTTGGTCCCAAAGTTCAGCAGATACAGCAGTCCTGTTGATTGTGCCCTTCGGACAACAAAAAATGAAGGGGTGAGAAAATCAACTGCGTATAGGCAAAATTAACTTTGTTGAGGTCTTCTACTTATGAAATACCTTTCAGGTTACAGGAATTTTTCGTGGAGGTTTTACAACATTGTTAAGAGAATCTATTGGAAATGCAGTCTTTTTTAGTACCTATGAATATGTCCGTTATTACATGCATTTACAATTGAAATCTCATTCATCTCACCACAACAACTTGATTGACATGGGGATTGGAATAGTGACTGGTGGCCTCGGTGGTGTAGCTGTAAGTAGCGGACAACCTTGCATGCCTTTAATTTAACATGGCACATTTCAGATATCTAACAAGCTTTACTTCTCCTGTTATCTAGTTCTGGACTGCTGTCCTACCCTTGGATGTGGCAAAAACCATTATTCAGACCGCTCCAGATAAAAGCAGCACAAGAAATCCGTATAAAGTATTGAACTGGGTAAGATGTCCTGATTTCTGTATGATGCAGTGTAGGAAGAACTCCAATCTCTTTCACTGTTTCTCTGCCCAAGAAACCCTACCATATGTATATATATATATATATATATATATATAGTTAAGAAATAGAAGAAAAGAAAGCAAAAGTTGCTAACCACACTTTTTTGGTAGATTTACAAGAGGGATGGGCTCAAAGGGTGCTACACAGGTTTGAGCACCACAATTGTGAGAGCTTTTCCTGCCAATGCAGCTGCAATAGTCACCTGGGAGCTAGCCATGAAAATGCTGGGTATAAAGCGTGACCAAAATTGACAGTTAACTATCAGAAATTAATAGATCTGCATTGCAATCACTAGCATGAATACTTGCTGTTGGATTCACAAAGTTACATGTCATAGGATCCCCTGCCATCAGGGGGAGAGGGGGAATATAAATTGAAATTTCTCATTAGATATCTTGAAGCAGAATGATTCCGTTTTTATTGGCTGATGGACAAATGGTTTATCAGTTTAAAGTTGCCGTATTGCTTTACCTCAAGTTTGAGCATAGGAGGGTACAAAATATCTTATTATTTCCCTTAGAATTATAAGTTATATTTTCCTTTTAATTTTTTCTTTTTTTTATTATTAGGAAGTTATGAAATTTATTGATTCTTATATATATATATATATATATATAATGATGGTGATTATAGAGGCAAGGTTAAATGATAGCCACAACACATTTGGCTTAAGGCAATTAATGCCACCTTTAAACCTCTTTAGGGGTATCACACAACGTGGGAACCTAGAATTGGGCACATGTGAAAGGATCATTACACATATTACATCATGAATGAAATGGATGTGATCGCTATACCAAAAAGACCAGGGGCTAAAAATCTTGAAACCTTAAGTGGTATAAAAATGTAGCAACCACTTCACTTGCTTTCAAAATTTCGAGTCCCATCTTCGTTGTCTTGTATTTCAAGTCCTATGACTTACTTTGCTTTACTTTTATGGCAATGCTGTTGACCTTGATCAACTCTATGACTCCTTTGTCCATCTTAAAGTTAATATTAAGGTTAATTTTATGGATTGTGTTTATTTTAACTTTAAAGTGTTTACAAATAGGAAATTTAATTAGTCTTAAATTACCAATTAATTATTTGATAAACTTACTTTGTGATATCTATTTGATGTATATATTATATATTATCATAAGCTTAAGGTTTGAGTATTACTATTCATTGAGGAAAAAAAACATGGCTATACTTCTATCTAAGTGGTTTTGGCTGTATGTTATTAGGTTGTTTAGTGAACTAAAACATGTATGTGTCACTAATTTAGCTTTAACCTATCAATTTTTTGAATATTGTTCTTATCTTATTGAATAATATTTATTGAGTTTAGTCTCATTTTGATATGAGATTGTCTATCTTAAAATTTATATGAAATTCTAGCAATCAAGAAGTGACGTTTGAGCAATTAAAGCTAAATGAGTTTTGTAATAGCTGGTAAACAATCACATGATTTATTTTGTCAATGACAAATTGTTTTGTCTCATAAGGGTAAAAAAGCAAAGGGTTTGAATTGTTGCAACTCATAAAATGTTTCTAACAAGAATAAAAACAAAAGGCCACTATAAATTTTTGTTTCTAATGGTGACGTTATGAAGACAATAATATAATTACAATCCATAAGAATGAAATGCACATGATTTCTAACATGCATTTTATCATATAGCAAATTACATGCATTTTATCATATAGTAAATTAGGTTGTTTGAACATAGCATGAAAGCCAAATAGTGCCCTATAACTTCTTAAAGTCCTTTATTGTCAATATATAATTGGGTGATTTGAGGTAATTAAAGAGATTTTCTAACTTAATGACTATTATTAGCAACTTTATTTTTTCTTTTTGGTAAGATAGCCATATTAGTTCAAAGAATATCAAATGAAATCAAGAAAGTTATAGGTATATTTTGTTTCAAAAAATTTAAGGGCTAAAGGCCCCTTTCCTCTCACCTTAACAAGGAAAAAAAAGAAAAAGATGAAAACAAAAAAAACTTATGGCCCCCTTTATTAGGCAGCCTATTGATTTCCTAATCAAACTCATTTTGTTGATGTAGAGCTATGTTTATTGGAAAGGTAATGTTAAAGGTATTTAGAACATGTTTTGATAAGTAAGAGGTGAATTTAGTGTGTTTACCTTGACCATGTGGGTTTTAAGACAGATGCAAGAGAATACATTTGGCTCTTCGAAAACTTAGCTTTCAAAATTAAGGAGTAAGCAACATGAATAAGTATAATATAAATCAAATTCAATACCATCCTTTGGTTGGCACACATATGGCATGATGCTTTGTTTTTATAATTAATGATACCCTTACTCATATGTAAAATGGATAACGAATGGTAGGCAAATAAAATTCCTACCACAAAGCTATCAAATACCATTTCTTTTAAAAGAGAAGGTGTATTATATAAATTAGTATATTTAGTCACGATTTTATTTTTAGAGACATTTTTTGGTTGTTGGTAGTTTTTTACCTAAAAAATAGTTAAGATTGATCTAAACTTAGGGTTGATAATCTTTAAACTTTGCAAACATTATTTACCATATTGTTATGATAATTTTATGGTTTACAAGTAATGGAAAATTGTTATAGCCTAAAAGAAATGAACAAAAAAAAAAAAATTTTGAATTTACAAGATGTAATTATGGGAATTAATTGATAGTTGCAATGTAGCAAGTTATGGATATTAATAAGATTATGCTAGTTTGCCGTTAAGAGATATTGATTTGATCCAACTAATTATCATATATTTTATAATAAAATATAACTATGATTTTCATTGTACAAAAAGAATATAACAATATTAATTAGATCTTTGATTTAGATAAATTAGAATCCATAAGTATTTATGAGTTCACCTTTAAAAAATGGAATAATGACTTGAGAGCTTACTAAATAAATAATTATTACTCCATTTATCATATAATCTAAGTTTATAATATTAAAAATGGCTAATATAGATAAAAATTGGCTAAACATTTTGATGAATACTTTATTATGGGTGAAATTAACACTTTAAGTGTTGATTTATTGTGATAGTCAAACTTCTATTATTTATACGAAGAACAAATCATATGATCGAAAGAATAAACATATTTGTTTAAAATATAAATTATTATGACAGTTAAATAATTAAGTAATATTACTTAATTTTGTATAGTTAAATATAAATTAAATTGATCCTCTGATTAAGTCCTTGAATTAAGTCACTAAGTAAAGAAAATAACACAAGTTATATTGAGAACAATTAAATTAATGTTTATAAAGAATGCTTAAAAATGATAAAGACTTAATTTATGAGACAAAAGTTCCTTTAAAATAGTTTTATATAAATAAAATAAGTTATTGATTAACTATGTATGCAATATCAAAATTATAAAGTGCCTTCTTGCGATGTAGATAATGCAATGATTATAGTATTTAAAGTTTAATTATACTTTTAATAAATTTTAATAAATTTTATCTTTTTTATGAGTGATGTGTTGACTAGAATACTCATTTGATAGATTCAATTATATAAAAATGGATTATATAAAAATAGAGTAAGGTTATTCTTATGAGTATTTAGGTAAAATTTTTAAAACTTTCATAAAAATAACTAAGTGAGTATAAGGCTTAACAGCATTAAACAATATGATCTTAGACAATAAAATATGAGAACAAATTCATTGATATTCATAAAAAAGTTATATGTTTCATAAAAATTTTTATTTTGCCATATATTTCAATATCAAAACTCGTACTTTTAGTTTTTAATTTATAACTTAACATATACTATGGATAATGTATTATATTTTTGTTAGTTAATTTAACAGAGTTAGTCTTTTAAAATTAAAAAAAAATTATTGTAAATCAGTATATTTTTTAAAATTAATTAATATTTTTTAAAATTATTCAACTAATTATTATTACCATTTAATTGATTGTTAATTAATCATTGGACTAACTATTATAAGCCTTTGTATGTATTAAAATAGTTAGCTATTAGCAGTCATTATTAGTTGTTATTCTTACTTAAGAACAATCATATCACTACAATATGTAATAATTATCCCTTCATCTTTGAAAAAAAAGATCAAGAGATATCTTAGTAATTTTTTTATACTTTATTTTTAAAAAAAAGTCTATAATATTAGGTTAAAAAAAGAGTTACTTTTGTGATTTTATTATTTGGAATATATATTAATATAAAAATTTATTATATTTTAAAAGGGTAATTATTATAATATATTATATTTTAATAATTTATTTATAAAAATAAAAATTATTTTTAAAAAATAATATTATATATATTTTAAATATGATGTTTTTTTTTTAACAAAATTATTTTTATTAAAGAATTATATAATTTTATTGATTAATGGAGGCGTTGAAGCCCACAATAACCATAGCTCCTAGTTAGACTAATGGGTTCAAGCTAAGGACTTGCGGATCCCTAAGCGGGCTGGGGGCAGTTAACCCGAAGGGGGGCGAGCCCAGCAACAAGGCAGGCCTGACCCTCATAAAAACAAATGATTTTGTCTGTTTTTCCCTTCTTTTTATTTTATTTTTTTTTTATTTTTAAGTTTAATTTGTGGGGGGTTAAGAAGGAACCCGTCGTCCCACAAGAAAGACTCTAGACCTCTTCCTCGCATAAGATCATGATGGATGGAGTAATATAATAAGGTTAGTTCACGCGTGGAAGAATATCAACTTCACTTGCTAACCCTAATCGTCAATTTCTTCCATATATAATTATTTTTTCGTCCGGAATATTTTGATTCACTCTCCATTCTTCGACCCAAAAAAATATATTTTCTATACAAAATTTTCGTATAAACGCTTCACACTAAGTTACACTAGGCCTTGGAGCTCACGAGTCACAACATTCCTTGGCCCCACTGGACATGAAATTCCACAAGCTACAGTCCACAAGTATCGAACGAACGAAGGCTTATCAAAGACTGGTTAGAATTTTTTATGTAAACATTCTCTAAAGTCCGTATATGGACAGAATCTCGCTGGAATTTTCCGTGGAAATTCTCTGTAGGATTCCCATTCCACTCTCTCGTCTATCAACTTGTCATTGAAATTTGTCTGTGCACTATGCTCAATATATAGTAATATTATATATCGATATACAATGATACTTTAAAAAAAAAAAAAAAAATTTCCTGGAGAAGATTACAATTGAGAATAAATAAATCAACTTGATTTATTGATCGTCACCAAATTTCAACACTAGTTTAACTTTTATCCCAAAAAGGAATAAAATAAATGGTTTTCGTGTTTGAAGTAGCGAATAAATTTTGGAATAAAGTCAATAATTCAAGGATTAGTAAGGTTTTCTTAGATCTTCGATTTTTCTAGTGAAAGTGCAGTTTCCCCTATAAAAGGAAAAAAAAAAAAAAAAGAAAAGAAAAGGAGAATGAAACGTAAAGGCAGGAATAAAAACTAATCCATGCTTACATATATATGGAAATGAACGTCTTGCTTGGGGCGTCGGCAACCAACCTTTTAAACAGTAATTGTTTGTTTTATTACTAAATAAACTTACGTTGTTTGTCCGCCGATTAAAATCACAAGTGATACGAAGTTTATTAAATAAAAAAAAAATCCGAATAATTAGGAAGGATTCAAAAAGGGAGTCGTCCCAGAATTTCAATAGCGTTTATCATCATCGTCGTCGATGACATTACACATGTAAGAACAGGAGGCACACGATGAGTTAGCAGAGTGGAATATATGGTCTTCAATAGCATTATTTCATGGATGATCCATGAAACGAAACACATCTTTCATGGATTATTACATGAAGAATTGGCGTATTAAAAGAAGCAAGGTGCAGATTTGAGTTGTATAGCCAGAGAGCACTAGAATGTCAATCGTCAGGGAAACCCTTTTTGAATCGGCAAGATCCACTTTACGATTAATTATATATTTTGTACAATTTGGCGAGGGGTGCCCAAATTGGGTGAGAAGAAAAAAGAAGGTAAGAATTCAATTTTTGGAGAGTGCGATCTTTGTCTCCACACTGCTTGGGGTTGTATTATGGTCAGCTTTTGATGTGTAAAGTTGGCTTGAATTTGATGCTTTGGTCCCCTTTCACTCTCTTGCTCTCTCTTTCTCTGACACAGACTTATATTGAACGTGCATGTCGGGTTTCTTTCATTGGTTTGTACGTAGGGACTAGATAACCATTGGATAAATTAAATACATAAGTCCTACTTTTGAATATGTTAATAATAATTCTTGAATCGAGTCATAGTTGCAATAGCAGGCAGAGATACTAAAGACAATTCATGAAAAGAAAACAAAAAAGGTAATACGTAAAATCATTAAGCATCGAGAGGATATCTATAAGGTTGGAAATCAATGAGGATTCATGAATGAAAACTATTGACATTCGAAATTGATTGCTGTTGAAAAGACAAGAATTTGCAAAATAATTGTGTTTAAGAAATTCTTAAAAAATGTTATAGGGTCGAGGATAAAATTTGTCAAATCAAAAACAATTTTTAGTTGCCGCCAAAAGTCTAAAAAAAAAAAAAAAAACCACCCCGCGAAGCCATATTATTTTTCAACGAAGGCTTGGTATACGTGCACTTTTACATTAATGCCATATATATAATAAAAAATAAAAAATAAAGATATTATTATATATAATATTGTTAAAAAATTACATTTATTAAAAGAAAGATTCTATAAATATATATTTAATTTTATTAAATATTTTAAAAATTCTATTAATGAATTTTTAGTTAATAAAGCGCAGCATTCGGTGCTACGGTGTAACATATTATTACGAATTAACCAGTACCCCAAGTGTTAAGATAGATTGATAAGAAGTCGAGGGTGTGAATTAAAAAGGCAGAGATACCATCAGTGGGCTGTTCTTGTAAATTGGCTGGTATTATGCATCCATCGATCCTTTCGAGGCTTAGACAACGAATCCCTATTACAAATCCACGACACCATTATACCCTGTTTTAGATTTGGACGTATGTCACGTCTTTGCCCCCTCCCCCTTCTCCTCCTGAAAACGACGGTTTATGTCGACATGCATTCATCTACGGAGCAACCACGATTTTCTCCCACATCAACCGAAGTTTCAAGCAAACAGTCCTCTCGGGTGCCCCTTCTGCTTTGCTCCATTCTTTTTCCTCGTTGGACTAGAAATTTTTCATGTCTTTCTTCTCCCCCCCTTCCTTAGACATAATGACGTGGGATTATATGTTAATTTGCCATTTCACCTAATTGATGGTACGCCACGACAAAGGATCATAATGAAACATGATCGTAAGTTAAAATTTTCCACTTCTCTTAATTAATGGCACACCATCACCTCCACCTTAGGCACAGGGATTTGGAGTGTGGCTAGTTTCAATATGCTTGTCAATTTACGGACCAACACGGATAAACGAGAACAAATATGATACGTCTATGCATATGCGTGCATATTTAAAATACGGCAATGGGTATAGCGTATCATCTAAGCTTAGTAACCTTGATTTTAAACCTCACTTATTTTTCAATAAATAAAAATTTATATTAAAAACTAGATTCGTAAACATTAAAATTAAATATAAGAGATATTTATTTGAATTTAATAAAATTTGAATAATAAATATTTTATAAGAAATATTAAATAAAAATATTAACAAATACGTAGTTTTTTTTATGAAAAAAAATATTAAATGAGAATATCAGTAAGTACGTATAATAATTAACATGATTATAACGTGTTATTTTTAGTTGATGAAAGCAAAAAGAGGAAAAGGGGAAAATGAATAGCGGAAAATAATTCCTCGAAATAGGAGGGCTGTGGATGTGCCAGAATGTCTTCCTCACAAGCCTGCCCTTTGTGTGCAATAAAATTCACCAAAATATAGAGGCTTCCCAGAATTGTGTCCACAGATGCCATGGTCCCGAAGCCAATCACAGCTGTTGCCCGCACTGTCGGCTGGTGGAAGTCCATGGCCAGTCTAAGGTTTCCACGTCAAACCCAAGAGATTGGTTTCCTTTCTTATGATTTTATTACAAAGACGCTTACAATCTTGACGCGGGTCGGACTCAAGAAATAGTAAAATTATTATAATCTATATCTGTGGTTTGATTAGTTATGACGATGCCTCAGACTCAGAATTGGTTTGTGTAATATTTTTGATTTTTTGTTTTAATTAGTTTGCTTTAATTCTGCATTTAAATTTGTCACGCCCGGCGTCAATTCCTAAAGTGCATACCCGTGCTGCCCTACAGGACACAGGTACATTAATTAAATATACTAATTAAATAAATAATAGCATGTATTTAAACAACATATTGCTTGTATCGAATATTGTTTCTATTACTTCAATGAAAACATAATTGAACGACAACTATATCTTGTAGAGAAATTTTTTTTACTTCTAATTTTTCCAGAGTTATTTATTTATATTTTTAAATGAAGCTTCTTCTTCTTTTTTTTTTTTTTTGTTTTTTTTATTTCAATTTGTTTCATATTGCCACCTCAGAGTAGAGCACAAAATTTCAAGCTGGACAATATAGGCAACCCTCCAAATAAGTCATCTATCAGTTGGCATAATGAAAATAATTTTAGTACCCTCGAGACAAAAGTGGTTGGTCCAGAACTGTGGTCGTTTGCGCAACATTGAAAATCTTGCAATCTAATTTAAATGCGGCATGAAAATTGGAACCAGAAATATTACAAATCATAAGCTAGAAATACATGTATCTATGTGACAATTTAGAATGTCTATGTTAATTGAATGTCGGGAAATATTTTCACAAATCATATCTAACAATGTTGAATCTGTTCGTGGTGATGAAAGTCAATAAAATCGGATATGTTTTGTCCTAGAGGTGTATGAGTAATGAGTCCCATTATCAGGATTTGTCTGAGTTGACATCATGATGACATTCTATTAAAACTAAAATTAAAAGAAGATCAAATGGACATGCTATAACCCACCCACGCAAAGTATGATTACTCAAACACAATGAGATTTCAGTAATATGAGTACGTTTGGTGTGAGGACGTTAGTGGGAGGGAATTCCCTTCTATGCAGTTTGATTGATTGAAAGGAAACAAAAATGACATTTAATTATTGCTGAAAGAATTGCAATCTCTCATTAAATTGCAGGAATTTAAAACCTGATGAGTTTTTACATTATTTCTCATGGACTAATTCTCATAATATCCTCTTATTCTGATAATTTCTTTTTTTAAAAAAAAAATCTTATTTATGCTATTTTAAGAGCTTTTTTTTAGTAATTTTATCCACAATACTTAGTAAAGTTAATTTAGCTCAACCAAATAAGATGATATATGGACTTCACAATTTCTCCATTTTATAGAATTAAAGGGGTCTTGGAATTTCATCATAGGATGTCTCCCGGTGGCCATCCTGGCTAGCAGTTTATTGTCCCAAAAACTCAATTAAAATGCAGATTTAAAGCTTAAAGTTTTAAGTAGCCAAGGCATTTTTACAAATTAGCATTCATTCTCAAAAACTAATTAAGAAGGCTAAACTGACACGAGGAAAATCTCTAAAGCCGAATTATATCTCCCGTACTTGAAAGAAAAAATTAAAAAATAATAATAATATATATATATATATATATAATGAGTCTTAGAGAATAGCAAAGTTTACTCCAGTGGTAAAATACCACCTGGGAGTTTGAATGGTGTTTGCGAGAAAGCCTTTGCAAACATAAAGCTTTTGTCTGCGTGAGTGGGGCATGTTTTCAGTCGTTTCTAACCCAACCTAGCTGTCCTTCTTTGCAGCCAACTAAGTGGATGGATGGATGGTGGCCATTTGATGCAAAGGAATTACTTTCGGTGAAAAGAGGAGAAGCATGCAAAGTCATGAAGCAAATGCAACTCATTGTACTGCAATGTGAATTGCTATTGGCACTTGTGGCTTTTGTGCACAGCAACGTCCATGTTGCCCTATAAATAGATGGGCATTTCACTTGTTCCGGGTATTCCGAACCAGACCATTTGCCAAGCACCTTTTTCAACTTGTCTTTGTAAATTTCTAATTCCTCAGACTCGAAATTTAGTAGTTTAAGGGGTATGCTATTAGTCACCAACTTGGGTAGGTTTTCTAAATTAAAAATTTGAAGTAGTAAATTCACGGAGCCTCCAACTAATTGAAATAAATTCAAGCCTGTGGCCCTCTCTAGTTGAGATCAAGCCCATTCACCATTATCGGGGTCAAGTCATTCTCATTTATTCAAGATCAAGTTTGTGTGGCTCTTGACAAAGTCATAAAAGAAAATTAATTAAAGGTTTCATGCATAGACACAAGTACATTTAAATCTTTATCTATAATTTTTAAATTGCATCTCTCGTACCAAACAGCTCAAAGATACAGCATCCATACTTTTTTATCTCTTTCTCCTTTGTAAAATAATAATAATAATGATAAATAAAAAGAAAAAAAAAGAAGAAAAAAAGTTTTGAAAAAAAGAGGTCAAAAAATCCATAAAAAGAGCTAAAAAAAAAAAAGAATCATTAGTGCACTCATGTGACTAAAAAGGGTTGCAGTCACCTCCATCAACTATAAAGCGACCATTCACTTACTAGCGTTGACCACTTACTCGCGGATGGGCACCGTTCCTGTCTCCTCCATGGCACATCAAAATGCAATTCACATAAGAATAGGATTTCTCGCCAAGCTCCCTCGCAGAGTGGAAAAAGCCGATCACTTCCCTCGACCAATATCAAGATTGCGGCAACCACTTATTGCCATTCTATACAAAGCATCAAGATCTAGCCTACTCTATTGAGTCAAGTGGGGAGGGTGCAAAAGGCCCCTGCACCTCAGCCTTTCGCGGAACGTCATCAGTTTGACATTGATGTCGTTGCAGTCATGATAACAAACATAGCTATCATCGAAGATAAGGGACATCGAATTGGAAAACAAAATTGTTCTGCTACTAAAAGTTACGGAGTAAAGGACCAACAAATAAACTATCTTAAAGGAAAGATTTTTTGTTCGAATTGATCTTGACACTATGGAGATGGTGGTTACACTCCACAAATGGTCCCAGCTAACACCTTCATAATGGACAAATATCGAGGTGGGGCGGTGTAAGTCTGCCTTCTACCTCTGTTGCCTCATTATCTAATTCAATAATTACAAGTATGATAGCAAACACAATCTAATTACAGCAAAGTGGGACTAGTTTGGTGATGTACATGAAACC
Organism: Bruguiera parviflora; assembly: GCA_019804595.1. NCBI lineage: Eukaryota > Viridiplantae > Streptophyta > Magnoliopsida > Malpighiales > Rhizophoraceae > Bruguiera > Bruguiera parviflora. Next base: position 5,490,209 of record CM034060.1, read on the forward strand.
ATATGTTGGACGAATTGAATAGCTTAGCATGCCTTTGGGATTACCGACTGTCTAAATTCCAACAATTCGATGAACGTGGCGAGTTGAAGCAACACATTGGTGGCTACTTTATTGAAACCTACAACAATGTTGACACTTACGATGACTTCTTGGTGAAACCGTATGTCTGCTTGCTTAAGGATAATGCTTCATCTAGTTTATCATCCTTGAACCAAAGTCGATTGATAGTTGAAAATAACTCCAGTGCCAGTTTCTCAACAAGTTCTCTAACAGTCATCACGCAGTGAATATGATGGAAATTACTAACACCAAACAAAGGAAAGGTGAGTCTGTTGTTGAATACATCAATAGGTAATGTGGGCTCAGTCTAGACTAAAAAGATCGTATGATTTGAATCCTCCGCTATAGAGATGTGCATTTAAAAGATATATGAGGAATTGGTTTACATCATGCGAGTTATCTAACCACGAACCTTCGATGAGCTTGTAACCTGGGCTAACGATATGGAAATAAACATCCAAATCTTTGGGGACACAATTCCTCTCTACCTTGACCAGCATAGGGCCAAAAAGGAGGTTTAGAAGTTAGACAAGCCTGGAAAAGTGTCGAGGCAATGATCATCGACATGTCACCAGTGAAGCTCAAAGCCAAAGCAAAGGCATGCACTCCAATTTCTTCAAGTCAGTTGAAACAACAAAACAATCAAATAGTGATCTTACCGGAGGTAGAGTAGAAAAAATATTTGTTCCCTGCCTTTGATGTTGTTGACACCATCGACCAGATCTTAGAACTCCTAGAGAGGAATTGTGACCCAACGAGAAAGACTAACCTAAGCAAACCAACTTTTAAAGAATAATACAAAATTTTGGAGGTATCATTGCTTAATTAGTCATCCAACAATGATATACTTTGTCTTGAAAGAGTTGACTATAAAATGTAAAAATGAAAATAAAATCATTATGGATGCGAACATTGTAATCAAAGCCAATAGACCACTATCTCTTTATGTCAAACATAGCTTGATGCTACGTGAAAAGAAATTATATGGTTCATTTAATTTGGATCCTTTAAGCTTGTGTCCATGCTACTCCTCAATATGAAACAAATACTACTAATGCATGCTATCCCACTAACAAAAAAGGTCAAGCCTTAATGATTCATGAAAAGCAACACTAACAGCCATGTCAGCAAGCCCCATCGCTTCCTAGGGCCTAAAAGAGGGCAATTCGCTTTTATTCATAGTAGAGCAAGATGTCATGAGAATCTAGGTATATCTCAAAATGTTCAAGTGTGGCAACCTAAATACTTAATTTTGTTATGGAGTCAAGATCAATGACCTAAAAGTCTAGATCTCTTTATCAGAATCTATGGATAAAACTGGTGTTGAATGGTTAGTATTTATAAGCACAATAGTGAAATATAAGGGGAGAAAGAAAAATCAAGTCCTTTTGAGCGCATTTAAGGACCTAATCCCTTATAAAGAAGCTGACGAAGATTAGACATTGGCGACTTTTCAAAGGTCACACTTATAAAAGAGGAAGAAACATAAGAGATGATCTCATCCCTTCCAACCAAAAAAGAAGTCTTCTAAGTGGTTAGTTAGAATAAATTGAAGCATTATTGATATAGACATAATGGAACAAAAAAAGAGTTTTTTCATAATTATTTTTTTCTCAAATGCAATTCATCTTTATGAACCTGATGTTCATTAGTGGAGGGGTTTCAAGAACTATTCAAAATTTGCTCATTAACCCCCAATTACACTATATGTTGCGAAATTAAGTTAGTATGACTTTTTATAACTCAACAGAATCTCTCTTTTAAGATGATTATATTTTAATGGATGGCCAAGCAAACCAAATTTGATATTTGCTACTCTTCTATTGCATTTTCAAATGATGATCTTTTGATGGGATCCAAACTATATAATAAATCTCTCTACACATTAGGGTATAAAAAGAAGTAAAAAATTGATCATATCCTAATTAATAATATCTTTATAATTAATATTATTTTAAAGTCATAAGTTATTGCATAGTCATTTAGTGATTCATAGCTTTAATCAAAAAGGGCAACAAGCAATCAGTATGATTCACTTAAACCTTATCATTAGCAACCTCATTTTTGACAATCTATTTCTATACTTAATGCACACACCACTTACAAAATGTTACTAGCCTAACCTTAAATCCATAGAAATGGAGTTATACACTTAAGTATGCATCAATACTTTAAATAGTACAAAAAAGTTGTGTAAAAATTTAATGCAAAGTTGAAGCCTTTTATTAAGGATAAGTCGCATTCAGTGGATGTAATTTTTTGTAGAGACTCAAACAATCATCAAGTCTAAGGCATCTCTACTTAAACACTTGTTGATGTAAAGCTACGACAAGTTGTCTCATATCTTACTCAAATCTTATGTTATGTACCAAAATCATAATATTAAGATAGATAATTCTGTTTTTTTTTTTCATTGTACTAATCTCAAGCAAAAGAGCAATATAATATGTTTAAACCTAAAGATCTTTACAATTTAAAAGCCACTTATTCCTTACTAATACTAAAGATTGATTTGGTGTTAACTTTTAAATATTTCAAAAGTTTTGTTAGACTACTGAAATGGTTGTATATAGCTAACTTACAGAGAAAATAACAAATAATGGGTTTGATCTTAATGCATACAAGCTTTTTGCCAAGATACTGTATGACCTTACAAGCCCAAACACAATTAATACTCTCTTAATAAAATGCATTGGAAGCATTATAGCTTAACCTTCTAAGTGTAAACCTAAACAAAGTAATTAAAAAAGCCTATTTATACCAATTGCCTTGAAGAACTAGACTTAATCAATTAATGCATGTGTTATTACAATTATAGTAGCCAACAAAGAGTAAAAGACCTTTTTGACCATCTCATAGCTTAGATTGATTAGTTTAATGAAAAATTAGTCTAATTAAGTGAAGAAAAAATATCCTTGTTCTATATCACAATTAATCAAAAGGTTAATTTTGACCCATTAGACAACAAAATAAACAAGATGACCCCTTTATTACTAGAGAATGGTAGTCATGTCACTATTGATCAACTTTAAGGGATTAATATTAACTCTTTGAAATTCTCTCAAATTGCCTTTATAGGTGCTGTGCTCACACAAGAAAAAGAATATATCTAATTATTAAACCAACATAGAGACATCCAATTTTTGGACTCAACCTTAAGATTATAATACATCATTTAGCTATGAAGAAAGGCATTCATTCAGTGATAACTTTAATAACAATTTTGCATATAGCTTATTTTTCAAATTGAGAAATAAGTCAACAAGATAGTTAACGCTAGATTCATCCATGAAGTCATTTATCTAATATAGATCACTAATAGTCTTAATTTGAAAGAAAAATGGAGAATTTTAAGTTTATATTAATTTTAGATACCTTAATAAGGAATGTTTAAAGGATGACTTTTTCTTACCATTAGCTATGAAACATTATCCTTTATGAATGAATCCTTTTACTATAAGCAAATTATGATAGGATGATAAAAAAAAAAAAAAAGAGTAACTCACATCATTTTGTATACTTAAAAGCTTATATTACTATAAAATCTTATTAATTAGGTTAAACAAATCTAGTGCCATATATTAATGTGTAATGTAGAAGATGTTTGAAGATATGCTTTGTAAGATTGTAGAATGCAACTTCAATGGCCTTGTGGTAAAAAGCAAAAAATAAGTATCATTTGGTAGATCTTAAAGTAATGTTCAACATATTCAAAAAATCCAAACCTAAGATAAATCCATTTAAGTGTGCCTTTAGAGTCATATTAAGAAAGCTCCTCAGTTTTATCATATGTTGTTGTTATATTCAGGTTTAATTAAAGGTCCAGGCATTTCAAAAGATGTATAAACCAAAAAGCCTACATAAGGTGAAGTTTATAAGGAAGATTGACATATATCTAACATCTTATTTCCAACCTAATAGGTCTATATTATTTATTTAATTAGTTAATGAAAAAGGCATCATTTGAGTAGGACAAGACATGTACTAAAGTTTTCAAAATCATGAAAAAATATCTTTTAAATTTATCAATCTTAGGTACTCCAATTAAATAAAGTCATTGATCCTTTATATCATCACATAGAAAGGATTCTTAGGAGTTTACTCTTATAAGAAAATGGGTAAGGAAAACAAGTACCTTATATTACCTAAACAAAATGTTAAATGACCATAAGTGTGCTAAGAATTGTCAAGTTTATAAGTTCTATACCAATTATATACATCAATTAGTAGAACCACTACATCAAATTGTGTCATCTTAACCTTAAAAGGCCAAGGGTCTTAACTTGGTTTGGCATTTGCCAAAATCCTTCTTAAGTCACGTTTACATATTTTCAACCATACTATTTCTCAAAATGGAATAAAGCAAATCCATTTAGAGAAATAAGGAAGAAACATGTCATTAATTTCATTCTGCTTCACCTAATTAATCATTATGGAATTCCTCAATTCATATAATAATGGGAAGTAATGCTATAATAATTTTATGGATAAACTTTGTGAGAAATTTCACTTTAAACAATACAAGTCATTAATGTATAACATTTTAACTAATAATTTGGTTAAGGCATTTATGTAAACCATATCATCATTATGTATGACTATTTAAGAAAGTTTCATAAAGGAGGAAAATGCACAATTATGGTTGCATAAGTTAGATTCTTTAGATGAAAAAAGACTCTAAATATAGTAGTAAGTTGAGTGTTTATAGACTTAACTCACCAAAACCTTTAACCATAAGGTTCACTCACAATTATTCTAAGTAAGAGACTTGGTTCTTATAATACAATGCCCATTAACTTAAACCATTACTTATACAATTAATTCACTTCTAAATTGGATAGACTTACATTAATAATGCCTATGTAATGCTTGATCATAAAAGCATTTAAATTGGAGAATCAATGAAAAGTTCTTAAAGTGTTATTATATATAACTCTTCAGTAACAATCCTAGCATTTAAGAGTATAAACTACGAATGGCATACACTCTTAGCCTATAAAAGTATAAAATACAAATGACACATATTCTTAATCCATAAAAGTATAAATTATGAATAACACACATTCTAGTTTGTATCAGTATAAATTATGAATGACTTAATCATTTCAAAAACAAAAACAAACAAAGAAAAGCAAAACAAAAATAATACTAAAGAAATATACTTTTAACTTGCAAGAGTATAAAGTATAAATGACTCAAAAATAAAACAAAAAATGCACACTTGGTCTATAAAAGTATATATTGTGAATGACAAAAATATAAATGAAAAAAAGGATTTAGATTTAAAGTAAAGGTTTGAGAAACCATTTGAACTATTACTCTTTACTTTTACCCTTTTAACTCTTAAGACTTCTATTTTTTCTTTTAAGCAATAAGAAAGATATGACTAATTATGAATATTAAAGTATGGAAAAAAAGAGATTTTTGACCTTGAGTGGAAACTAGAGTTGGAGTAATTTTAAATCTTAAAGAGAATATTCTATAATAACAGAGGTAACTATCCCTCATCATTACAAATCTACCAACTTACCTTACAATTACGATGGTATGGTATAGATAAAGGAAGGAATATACACTTTTTATTCTAAAATCGAAGGCATACTTAGAGAATTATTATCTTTGTAACACTTTTTTTTTTTACCACCATTTTTATTATCCTTATTATTGACCTCATTAGCATTAGTTACCCTTTGAATGCTGGTATAAATCTTAACTTCATTTTAGCCACTATGTTTATCCCTTAAGGCCATTTTAGCTAACATCAATACAACCATGACATGACAAATTTCATGTATTAGTCATCAATATTTTGCTAGTTGTGCTATATAGTCTCTAATGCAATACAAGGATTCAACTCTTATGATTATTTTTATCAGTAAGCAAACCCTATGCCATAAAAAGGTAAAGCAAGCTTCCTTTATCATAAAGTTGAAGGAAGGACTCTTCCTTATTCTTGATCTATTATAACAAGACTTTTACTCCTTTCTCAATTTACCATGACAATATCATGATTGACTAGCATAAATAAGGGTTAAGGCTAACTTCCCTTTGGATTAACATTAGTAGTCATCTTATTAAAATAAATAAATAAATAAATAATAAAAAAGTATTAATAAAGAAAGAAGAAAAAGGAGAAAAAAAAAGAAGAAAAAAATGAATAAGAGAAAACTCAACTTAAGAGAAAAGATATGTTTTAAGTGTGAAACAAATTTCACAACATATGGTATTAACTTGTCTTTTGTAATATGCATTAGTTATCTACCACTATAACTTTTATGCAAAAAGGGAACAAAAGGGAATGACCTCTTTTGGCTATACATATCTTACCTCTTTAAGTCATATGAACCATACTCAAGTTTCTTATCTATTTATATTATCCTAACCTCAGTCATCCATATAAGAAAAGAAAAGATGGGCAGTTAGTATGTTTCCTCTTCTAAGCACCCTTTAAGCTTGAAATTCAAGTAAGTTTGCATCCTTAATAGGAATACCATAGGAAAAATGAGGCATCTACATTCATACTACCTTTGAGTTAGGAAAAGAGCTAATCTCTGTAATGATGAATCTCGTTTATAAAGTGTGAACTTCTAACCTCCTTAAAGTCACAGTTAGTGTCATGTATTGTGTTGAGCATCGTGTGCTTTACTTCATTCTTAGAATTCTTTTAGGCAAAAAAATGATTGACGAACTAAAGGTTTTGTTCAACCTATGTCAAATAAAAGTGAAAAAGTTCGTAGTATTAATTACTTAATTGCTTTGCCTATGGAATATGAGGCAAAAAATGTGCTCTTAAAAGATATTAATTAAGGGTAATTAGGCACCCACAAAAATTTTAATAGGCTTGGTAAATGTTAATGATTATTTTGATAATTTCCTTACATTCATTGATAGGGTTGTCGAAGAGGGTTTCATTAAACTATCTTAGAAATGCATAATCATCTAAAATGCTAGCAAGATGACTTTTTTTGAAAATTGAAAAATTACAAGTCAACATGCAGTGGCATTATCCCCTTATAATTATAAGAGAAGGAGTAGTCCATCATTCTATATTTGTTAAATTATTCTAAGATGGACTTTAAGTTTTATGTTTGATGGGTCATTTTGAACTAGACTCCAAGTTTTATGTTTGCTACATCATTTTGAACTAGATTTCAAGTTATACGTTTGCTAGATCATTCTAAAATAGTCTTTAAGTTTTATGTTTGTTGGATCATTCTAATTTGGATTTTAAACCTCAATTTGAAGTGCATCCCAAAGTTCTGCCGTATTAAGTCTTTAAGTGGTAACATTTGTCAGCACGAGACTTTTTTGTGTTTTAGTAGGGCATGTCTTCAGTCATTTAAACCCAACTTAATTGTTCTTCTTCACTGTGGATGGATGGTGACCATTTGCTGCAAAGTAATTGTCTTTGGTGGAAAAGGAAGAAGCATGCAAAGTCATGAGGTAAATGCAATTCATTAAATTGCAATGTGAATTGCCGTTGGCACTTGTGGCGTTTTGTGTAAGCAACATCTATGTTGCTCTACAAATAGATGGACATGTCACTTGTTCCAAGCAACCGAGAGGAAAAGAAACAAAACATTTGCTAAGCCATTTTTTCAATTTGTTGTTGCAAATTTCTTAGCCCTTAAACTTGAAATCTAGTATTTAAATGAGTATGCTCTTCAATCACCACTTAGATAAATCTTTTGAATGAACAATTTGAAGTTCTAACTTCATATATCCTCTAAATGCATAAAATAAAATTGGACTTGTACACTTTGTAATAAACTTTCTAATCTAAATTAATACCTGAGAGATTATGCTTTTTAGTTTTCACTAATGTGGATCCTTTAAATTAAAAATCTATATATTTATTGATCTTAAATTTGGTGGAGATCAAGTTTCCGTGGGCCTCGCAAAAATAAAAATTTTATGTTCAAGATCAAACCTCTACAATTCTCGTCAACTTTAAAATTATTGCCCCTCCACTCGGTATTAAAGCTTCTGCGACCATTGTTGGAGTCAAGTTATTCTCATTTGTTTAAGATCAAACCCATGTGTTACTTGATGAAGTCACAAAGAGGACCAATCAAAAAATTCACACGGAAATCAATTCCACATATATATTTAAATTTTTATCCATAATTTGCAAATTGTATCTTCTATGCCTAACAGTTCAAAAGGGAAAATTTTGTATTCATAGCATTATACATTTTGTCAGAGTTTGAATTTTTGCATGTGCATTAACTTCTCCCAAAATAATAATAGAAAAATGATGATGGTACTGTCATGTAGGAAACAAGGATTGCTATCGCCTATTTCTTTAGTGTGACGGATCAGCGTGAATTACCAATCTCAAATAGTGAGTATTGCTGCAAAAGAAATTGAATTAAGATGTCAAAAGACGAAGCTCACATAGATGATTACTATGCCCCAAGAGGCCAACACTATCCCTTTGTGTGTTAGAAAAATGTTGTAGCAGCAGTGGCTCATTTTGATTGGATAATTAAACAAATCAAGATCAAAAGTTTGATTATAAGCCCATAGGACCTCGCGGGAATAATGATGGGATGTTAGGGAAAGAGGAGAAGATCCCTCGAAAGACCACAAAATCCGTTTGGTTCGCTCAACCATATGCTTTTCGCTTTTCCCTTCTTTCGTTGTGCGTGGCAGATAGCTGGGCTGCCCACCACATGCCTCTGCACCTAATTGTCCCATGACATACTTGGATTTGTTTCTCACTGTCTGGCACAGTGACACTGTTAACTGTTTTTCTTTCGTTTTTTTTATATTGTCTTCTTTATTCCCTCGAGAATGCAACGGCCATGGTCATCTTGTACTGGGGACCGAGCCATTCACATTCTCTGTGTTGTCGATGCTGAGATCTAACTAGATCTCCACATGGTGCTTTCCTGTCCTTTTTCTCTTGGAATTTTCACATTCTCTAATGCGATTGAGTTGAATAGTCTCGCTCAACCCATTAAATTTTAAAGGGCTATTCACTTGACAGCAGTTAACTAAAAGTTGGAGTATTTAACTCAGCTATATATAAGGCTATAAAAGGACTAATTTCTTTTATATATATATATATATATATATATATATATAATGAATATATTAATTATTATATTATAAATTAAATTAAAAATTATTTATGATTATTTTTATTTAATTTTTTATAAAAATATTTATTATTTAAATATTATTAAATTTAAGTGAATTATTTCTATATTTAATTTTAATATGAACGAATTTAATATTGTATTATTATATATTCAAATAATTATATTAAATCACTAACCAAATTATTACTTCAAATAATTATACATTCTCATATTTGAGTTTGGTACGAAGGCATCAATGAAATATTATAGACCTAATGTTTACATGGATGATATTTTAAAACAAGTACATTTATTAATATTTTCTTTATGTGTTTTCCTGTTTTTTCCGTGACATTTAAACTGTACCTTACTAGATTAATTTTCAGCTTATTTTGAGGATTGGAAATTATATCCACGGCTAAATCAAATTTCACATCTCAATATCATAATCTTTGTAAATTAATCCCTTAGAAGCTACGTCTAAAAATATGGTAAATTAGCACGTAACGCCGTCTAACTGCAACACAAGAAGAGGGGCTATATATATATATAGCTTAGAAATTAGTAATTGCATGTCTCTCGCAAATCATTAAGCCTTTGATGTCTTGGAAAAGCACTGTGTACACTCCGCCAATGGTGCACCATTAACTTGGCTTGTCAAACACAGTTTTTGACCATGTGGCTAGAATTGTTAAAAGCAGCTGCTCAAAATATTATGACAATTCGCATACCCCACACAATATTAATATTGATTCATAGAAAACAAATGATAATAATAATTAAAAGAGATCGAAGAAAGTAGATAGGGTGAGTGGGATTCCCTGTGTAACTGCGTTGGGCAATGAGCTGCATAGGGATTCCATCAATTTCATCCGTCACTCTCCACCAAGGAAGGAATGGTACGTGGTGTCGCGGACTGTGTAGTCTTCTGTAAATGTTCTTTCTCGAACTTCTACAGATACATCTCTCTCTCTCTCTCTCTCTCTACTGTACTTGACACGCCTGTCCTTTTTCTTGGATTTTGGATGATATATCCCTCCATTTGTTCTTTCTCTCTCAATTTCCTTCCTTTAAAATTTTGGAAACGCGAGGTGAAACTCTTGGTTAAAATAGCGTCTTGGGCGCACATTAACTTTAGACAGTATATGAGTCTGACAGCTGAATCCTCTGCTTGTCACCCGCTATGTAATCAAGCCCAATTTCAGTTTATATTGGCATTATCAACCAATATATATATATATATATATATATATATATATATATATATATATATACACTCAAATTCGATTTTAGACCCGACCCATCAACTGAAATTCTGATTAATTATATTATGATACTCTTGGTTATGTTACTTCCTCTCCGTCTCTCTCTCTCTCTCTCTCCACTCCATATTTCAACCCCATCAAGTGAAAGGCTCGCGTCGCCACCTGCTCTTTGTCTGTTGCTCTTTGTTTCAACGATTCCTTTGAAGAAGAAATGCTGGGAAACTGCGAGAAAATGCTTGTCATCTCTCCAATTACTAACGAATGGCCACAGGTTCTTCTCTCTCTGTCACTCTCAATGATTAGACAAAACATGGCCCCATTTTTGTTGTTTAGCCAGTGGAAAAGAATATCCGTGTTGTGTTTTTTACTTTGCCCTTTAAACGCTGTCTAGAACTACGGTGCTCTTCCCTGTTTCCTTCTCTCTCTTTTTTTTGTTCTTTTTTCTCTTCTTTCCTTAATTTTGTTTTCTCATACTGTTTTAGAATCAGTTAGATGAAGAGAGCGGCTTGATGGCACCAGCAACCCGTAGACTAATGGAGAAACAGAGCGAAGAAATGGTGCAAGCAGTACCACAGCAACAGCAGCAGCAGTCTCTCAAGTGTCCTCGTTGCGATTCCTCAAACACCAAGTTTTGTTACTACAACAACTACAGCTTATCTCAGCCCAGGCACTTCTGCAAGGCTTGCAAGCGGTACTGGACCAGAGGTGGAACCTTACGGAACGTTCCTGTTGGAGGTGGATGCAGGAAGAACAAGCGTGTCAAGAGGCCTGCAGCCTCAGCTACCATTGAAGGAGGAGTCAATTCAGTTTCTAGTGCAAACTCTAATATTAATCCTTCTCCTCAACCCAAAATTGATGTTGCTTCCGCTACTTCAAATCCTGTTAACCCTTTGTTTTACGGGCTACCCAGCAACCCTTCCCAGATGAATCTTCCATTTCCTGTTGGTAGGTTCAATTCTAGAGTCTCCTCTACCTCGGATTCTCTTTCTGGGTATGATCCCCAGCCTCAGCTGAGTCATGTCCTTGGATTAGGGTTTTCATCAGCAACGATGACAGGAGCTGCTAATGGACTTTCCACAACTAAGCAAATCCAGGATTTGGTCAACCCATCTTCCCTTCTTTCTAGTTATTCTACCTTTGCTTCCACACCTTCCACCACCACAATTGCTGCTCCATCTATGGCCACTTTGCTTGCCTCCACCCTTCACCAACACAAGTTCACAAATAGTGGTATCAAGGACAGCCACTTTCAAAACTTAACAGCCTTTGAGGACCAGAAATTTCAAATGAGTGGCCACAGTGATCCTGCTGCGGGTATTGCTGTGAAAGAACTCAAACTAGAACAAGGACAAAACAGGATGGATTGGAACGTGCCATCCCAGGACCAAATAGACCAAATTGGTTTCTCATCAGATCCTTCACTTTACTGGAACACTTCGGCAAGTTTGTGTACATGGCATGATCCCGCAAATATTGGATCCTCAGTCACTTCTCTGATCTAGCACAACGAAACACCATTTCATCTCCCTCTCTTTCACTAACATATTTTTCTTCTTTTCATTTTAGCCACTTTGTCTTCAGTTGATATCTTCTGCTTGCACTTTGTAGTGTACTGTCAATCAAATTGGGGTGAAATTCAGGGAGACAAAAAAGTATAACAAGGCACACAAAGAAAAAGAAAAAGGAAAAAAAAGGGAAAAAAAAAAAAAAAAAGGAGAGAGTTCGGCTTTGAAGCAAATGAAGGAGAAGAGGAGTTTGGATCGGAGAGATCATGTCAGCTGCAATAAATCAACCTGTCGGTTTTATTTTCAAGGTTGAGACACCTTATTTGCGCTGAGAGGAGCCTCGGATCCATTTTCCATCTTGTTAACTATCAATCACTATCAACTCTATCATCAACATCATCATCACACCGACAGTGTGTTGAAGAAAAGATCAACTCTCCTCAGTAAGTCGGTCTTCCTTAAGATTGTATGTATATATGCATGACCTGTCCCTTCATTCTAATGCACCTGCCATTGGGTTGGGTCTTGGAGGACTATATGTTTCAATCCTCAACGAAGATCAAATGAGGAACTGATCTTTTCTCTCTTTTTTTTTTTTTTTTTTGAACTTTTTGTCTCTAGATTTATCCTTTATACTATTTTTGGCCTTAAGGGTGATGGTGTGTGTGGGTACCATGGTATAGGAAAGAGGGAGATTTGCTTTTGTAATGTGGATTTCTCTTTTTCTTTTTTTCGGTTTATTTGATTGGGTATTGGTCATATGTTGTTAACTTTATTGCATTTGATGTTATTGATAAGGGATTATGGCTTTGGGAAAAACACAACGCTTAAATGTTATTTTGGGACTATAAGCACACGAAATATTCTAAACATTAGAATATCGAACTTCATAGATGCAAGATGTTCTATGCTTCGCTACTTGCTATGAGTAATGTTTGCCAAGGTCAGAAGTGCCAAGGTTCTGAGCAAAAATGGTTATCTTAGCTTTCACCCAACAGTTTTGCTCTGACATTTAACCTTTTTTTTTTTTATTTTCTTTTTGGTTTGATCTGGCAATATCCTAGTTGCTATGGCTAATGCACATGTGTGCATTCATTCATTCATCTAGCTGCATAATGTTAGACATGACTTTCTTCAGATATGTGAATTGGTTCATCCAAGAACTAAGAGTGGTATATGAATGGGTGTTATGGCTTTGAATGTAATACAACATGGATCACTCGAACTAAGATCATCCTGACCAGGATTGAGATGAACATAGAATTCGGCTGGTGACTTAGATTTTAGTGCAATGGCTAGAGAACCCAACTTCATTCCCTTCACAATGAGGGAGGGCCGGGGATTTGTTCCAGTGCTGTGAGAAGCACGAGTCCAAATTGAGTAATGCTATGAGATTTGCTAATACTTTGCACTTGATATGGAGCAAAGTTTTTAATTGGATGCCGGCATTTTTTAACCATACATATGCAGCATTTTCAATTGCATAGATTTCTTAAACTAATTATAAAATGAGGGCCATGTTCAAGTAATAATCATCTATTTGATATAAACGATAAGATGAAATGCCGCGTGCAGATATTGCTTCCTTGATGAATGAGTACCATGTTAAGATGAAAAGTGCACCTCATAATGCCTTTGAATGTTCACACAATATATCATTTAATGCATCTAATTGTTCGCTTAGTGTGTGTATGCTGGCTGCAAGTCATGGCTATAATCAAAAAGCTTGAGTATGCACCTTTTAATTTTGCATTTTTTTTGTACATTTTAAAATTTATTATATTATAAATTACACAATATAAATAAATTTCTTTACCTACATTAACCCCACTGAGGCGTCCTCTGAGGTGTATGTTTATGTACCGCAACCCTTTAAGCATCTTTAAAATTGTTGATCAAAATCTTGGCTTTTGAATTTCCTAAACTCTCATTCAAAAGACTTCATTTGCATAGAGTATTTTACTCATGAGCTAATTATCAGGTAACTATTACTCTCTTTCTAAAAATTAGTCTATTAGAGTATGTAATATATATTTTATATGGTTTAAAATTTTTATTTTTTATCCGTTATAAGAGTCGAGTCATATTTAAAAATTCATCCATTGTTTTGATACATCTGTTTATCACATAATACTCTAGTGGGGGAAAGTCTTGCTTAGGCCATTAGTAACTAATGGCACTCTCCTAGCAATGTCACTTGTCCTTATACATTTACATGATTTTCATTGTTGCTAAAATAACGCCTTTGATGATCTGATTCATCCTTTGTATTTCTAGGCAGCACAGTGCTTCTCAATATCACATAATTCGAACCACTTTTTGATTCTACCTTCGCATGTAAAAGAAAGGATATTGTTATCGTATATATGCTAGGGTAAACGTCTAGGACTCTATCTCGGGGCTGCCACCGCAAAAATATGAAAACTAAGGCCAGCTAGCTAGTAAAATGTGCATAAATGCTCGCCCATTAATCCATACTTTAGGGTGTTTTAGCTGCTAGTAGAATATGACTGCTGCTACAATTGCGTTATAATTCATGGTTATCTTTAAAATTGAAGATCTGGGATTTAAGATTCTTTATTAACAAAAAAAAAAAAAAACGAAAAAAAAAATACATGACTGCTACCGATCTATATCTGGTTAGCTCTGCCTTAATTATTTTTGTTGCTAGTAGTAAGTGAGAGAAATTAAATGTCCTTAATAATTTTCGTTCATCTCTAGTAAAATATACACTAGAGGCAACGTTGACCCGTGGCATATGGTAATAATGGCCCAATACAAATTACAATAGACAATAATAATATGACAATAATGACATGCTTAATTGAGAAAGAAGTGGGGGAGGGGGGTACCTAAAATGGTACCAGTTCACAGTCGAATCGAGGGTGAGATGAGTGGTAGTCAGCTAGAAATCGCAAGGGGGTCGCTCACGAGTGTAATAATGTCAACTTTAGGCCAAATTAGTTTGGTGTATTCTGTGATAAAAAGCGAATGAGAGCAATGCTTGCTCAAAATCATGAGTTTAAGAATTCATAGTTTCATTGGGTGTCACGTCCCTCCCTCCTCGTTGAGCCTCCCAGTCTACCAAAAGACGAGAGACTGCGGTCCCGCTACATACATAATTTTGATTGCCTCCTCCTGCATGGGTGCAATTATGGGTAGGGTATCCAAGTCTTCTTTCCTCTGTAACACTTTTGATTTAGATTTAGATTAGACGGAGCATGGCAAATGGTTGTGTTCCCTTCGTCCATCCTCTGCCAAAGGGCAACTCGATAAACCATTTCAAGTCGACTTGTCATCTGCATATAGCCATGAAACGTCCGAAATTAATAATTAATTAATCAATTAATTACGAGAATGACTGGTCAACGAGGCCGACTTGAGGTTTTGGTACAAATCAAAGGAAGAGTGCTGTTACTGGGGTGTAATTTTTAGCTACATCCTAGCGATGAGTGACGTTATTCAACCCCGTTTGTAATTAAATAGTTTTTTAAAAAATATTTTATTTTATTTTATTTTTTATAAAAATTATACGATATGCATTAAAGCAAACAAAATAAAATGTTCACTTTTAAAATTGAATTGAAAATAAAGGCGGCTTAAGGCTGATGGATTTTTTTTTTTTTTTTAAGAAATTGTTGGGAGATGGGCGCATTTGGAAGAGATAAAGGAGAACTTTTTGGATTAGGAAACCAGTATATAATAGCTATATATTTGGTGAATAAAAAACTCAAGTGAAAAAAAAAAAAAAAAATGTTCCATTTTTTTTTTTCAAAAAAAAAAAAAGAAGAGAGAGGGAGGATAAAACAAATTGGGCAACCCCATCTTTTTTCTTTTTCTTTTTTTTTTTTTTTCAGTCAACCAAAATGAAAAGGTAAGAATTTACATATTTAAGACATATATTTAATTTTATCAAATATTTTAAAAAAATTTACCTAATGGTTTTGCAAAGAATATATTGTTAAACCACAATTTTAAGTGGTGACAACAAGACTCGTAAACTTGTCTTATCTTTTTGTAATTTTATTTTATTTTATCTTTTTATTATTTTTTTTATTACATGCAGCGAAAGCTTTTATTTTTTAAGGAAAAAAAATAAGTGATCAATAATATTATCAAAATTCAGCGAAGGAAAGACTGAACGAAAATAGAGATATACTGTTAATGCATGATATGTAGCTAATGAATTAGTTATTATTTATATTTAATTTTCTTATCCATATTATTTTATAAAAAGATATTTATTATCTTTAATTTTTTATATTTATTTAATTTTAAAATTATAATTTATGAAATAAATATATTTTATAAAAATAATAATTGAAATATTATAATTATGAATTTTTTATTATATCCATTAATACATTATCAAAATAAGATATTGATAAAATTATAAAATTAATATATATTATATTTTTAATTAAAAATAATTAATTTTATTTAAATAAATACATAAATATTTATTAAATAATAAATTTATTAATTTAATTTATTACGAGAACTTATAATTTATTATATTAATTATTATATTTATAAACTATAATTTAAAAAAAAAAACTTATTAACGCTGGAAAAACTGCGGCTCTCTATCTCCTCAGGGACTCGCTGGCCGGTATATAGTGTCTGCTCGCCACTTGCTCGACAAAAGTCCACAATCAAACTAAGTTCATTTCGTCAAAGTTTCCGGCCACCGCCTCTGTCACACGTCTTTTTCAATCAATATTGCGCCACAAGCGACGCACAAGGCCCAATATTGGGATAGTGACTGGTGTGAATCTTGAGCTCCCAATGACTGGCTGAGGTTTGTTACCTTTTTGACGATGAACACTCTTTTCGTCAATAATTTATCAGGGGTTGTCAATGCACATTAATTAAGGGGAATATTTCAAGATTGTGCGGTTGTGAGTGATGGCTTTATTCAGCACAAGGTTAGTAAATCTCGTATGAGATTTAGTTTTGTGAGATTCTTTAGAAAACAAGATGCTGAAGATGCTATTAAGAATCTTCATAAGGTCTCCTTTTTGGATCGTGGACTTGGGGTTAATTTTGCAAGATTTAATGTTCCCCAATATGTAGGTTGGGACCATATCCAACCAGGTTCAAAGATGCAAGCTCCCACGAGAAGTACAGAAGAGGAGAGAATCTTTTGCACTACCGGTCCTAGGACAGGGAGGTTAGAAGGCAAATCTTATAAAGAGGCAGTGATGTCTTAGGAGGGTGCCAAATTAGTGGACTTATGGTGTGGATATTTACCATTCTCCGAAGGATGAGGACATGAAGTGGCTGAGTATGAGCGCAATTGGGATCCTTAGAGTTTTGAATTCTGTTGAACGATCACCAGATTGCTTAGAGGCAGAGGGTGCTCATTCATGCTCAATTACGTCGATGGGAGGATCAATGGTCTTGATTACTTTTGAGAGCAAAGAGAATATGAAGGCAATGTTAAGTGAGGGAAAGGAATGGTTAGATCAATATTTTGTTGAAATACAAACTTTAAAGCTGAATGATATTTGTATGGACTGTTTGACATGGTTACGTATGAAGGGGACTCCTCTTCAGGCATAGAGCAGTGAATTCTATTCAGAATTTAGTGGGAGATAGGGAGAGTTTATTTCTATGGACGAGTCCTCTTCAGAAAGATGGAGGCTTGATTGCTGTAGAGTCCTCAACTTGGTTAATGTTGATACTAAAATTCCGATTTCTAAAATAGCAGCAGTTGATGGCCTATGGTACAAGATACGAATTACGGTGGAGAATGTAGGGGATGCGCAAGTGGTAAAAATGGTGGTGAAGCAGTAAAATGATTTTTGCAATAAATCAGAATCCACCCAAGCTATAGAGACAGAGCAGTTTGGTAACAGAGAATATAGGCAAGTCTGGAGAGCTCAAATGTGGTAGTCATAATGATGGCCAATGTCCGACAATAGTGCAGTTGGGTAGCCTAGAGTCCAATAGAGTTGGAGTGATTTCCAGCAATGGTGATGGGATGACATCCTGCAATGTTGAGCTGGGGAGGGTACTGCAGAGATTAACGCTAGTCCTAGTAATCAAGAGGGTCAGGCTGATGCAAATGAGTAATAAGATCAAGGGAAAATCAATAGTTCTAACCAAATGAAGATGGCCTCTTTGACTCAGAGGTCAGAGGTCAGCTAGTGAGAGAGATAAAAGTATAAAGGTTACAGATGAAAAAGATATCCCTCAATCCGAGAATCAAGGAGTAGGAAGTTGTGGGGAGTAGAGAGCCAGAGAGAGGAAAAAGAAGAAGTTGATCAACCAAATAGAAGAGCCGAAAAATCAAGGTATTCAGGATAATGAGGATAGTGTGGCTGATTTGGACTATGGGAACAAGAACACTATTAATGGGGCCAAAAAAAATAATATAGAACCAAAGGAGAGTGCCTTGTGGAGAGAAGAGATGCAAATCTACTTTTTCTAGTAAAAGAAAAATAGGAGCAACATGTATCGAAACACAAAAGAAAATTCTTTCCAATGATATTTTTATTTTGGATGATATTATTTGCTATAGAAACTTCGCTTTTCATCAGGAAGCACAAAAGATTCTCGAGGTTGGAAGGATGCTAGGCTTGCAAACCATGGGAGAAGAGGATGAGATTTTAAGCAAATTAATGGTGACGGAGGAAGAAGGGGACATTGATTGGAGACTATAATGTCTTTGTTTGGTTAGTGAATGGTGGGGTTGATAGGTTAGATGAGTAATCAAATTTCCTTAATAGGGAGACAGGAAGTGACAGTCTGTGATTTGACTGACATGTGTTGATGGATGTTGGTGGCTATTGCTTCTTTTGTTGGGTGACATGGGCTGGAGGAAAATATGGGACATTGTTTATTACTGGAAGGTTGTTGTGGATCTAGTTTTGTGCAAATGAGGTGTTTGTGTAGCGGCTTGTCCTGGCATTGGAAAAATATGAGGCCTAACATCAATCGATATGTCATGCTTGACCATTTGGCAAGAAGCAGCTGAGTTGGTTGTTAGTATATGAGAAGATCATTTTATCATTGTGTGCATTATTGGAAAGATTTGGATGGGAAGCGAGCTTTGGCAGGCCAATTCAAGACAGTCAAGGTTTTTGGGATGGAAGGTTGCTGTGCAGGTGGGGGTTGACAATTATAGTTGTTGTGACTAACCATTTGATCTTGTACACATTTTGGGTTATGTTGACATGTTGGAGCTGGTCTTGTGGGTGTATTCTGTTACTGTTTTTATTTGACAGCTTGGAAATCTCTTGGGTGCCTTTTTGATGGTCCAATATTCTTGTCTAGCGGTGTTGAGGTTTTATTGTCTTTGAAATATGGGACTCATAGGACTTTTTGGTTTACTCAGGTTGATTTTCTATTCTGAAACTTAGGAGTTGATCTGGTCTATTAATAGGGGCCATGTATGTATGGTACAGCTGTCCTTGGTTCTCAATGGATGCCATGAATAATATTTTTGTGTTGTTCAAAAAGAAAAGTATGAGTTCTTTTGCTCACTCTATTGAAGACATAGAGCTAGTAGATGTACCTTTGTTAGGAGGAGGCTTGTTTGGATAATACAAATTTGATCAAATATTTTTGAGTAAGGACTTGCTGTTGAGATAGCCTTCATGTATGCAAGGGAAGTTTCCCCGGTCTCTATTTGATCATTGCCTGCGCTTACATGAAACCAATAAAGTGGATTGAGGTCCTCAGCCATTCCGATTCTTTGATTGTTGACCACATTACTCTAGCTTTGTCAAGATGATTTACAACTTATGGTTGTCCTTTGGTCACTCTTCTACTGGTCTTTTCAAATTGTGAAAGCTAGAAATGTTAAAAGAAAGCCTAGGAACTTGGAACTGGTAAGTGTTTGATAACAGTGACTCTTGTATCCAGACCTTGGAAGATAAATTGTCTGCTCTGAATATTTTGCAGGAAAGGCAATGGACTTTCAAGTGAGCAAAAGCAACTCAGAAGAGAACTCTAGTTTGAACTAAGAAAGAAGCATAGGGTGAAGGAATCAATTTAGAGGCACAAATCCAGAATCAAATGGATTCAAGAAGGCCATTGTAGTACAAAATTCTTCCGTCTAACCGCAAATAATCGGGCATGGAGGAATCACATAGGCTGTCGATATGGGTCCTGCACTTTGACTGATCCCAGTGACCTTATGACGGTGGTTGCCAACTTTTACCAAAATTTTTACGCTGAAGGTCCTCAATTAGTATTATTTTCAAGAAACTTTTTGGCAGATGCCTGGGATCTTAAGGCACCTTTTACCCATGATGAAATTACAGCTGCAGTTTGGAGTTTTGAAGGATCCAAGGCTCTAGGGCCTGATGAGTTTAATTTCTCCTTCTTGAAAGCTACTTAGGAGCAATGCATTGTGTTGTTCAAAGTGGGGTGAATGAATTTCAATGGAGAGGGTCTCTTCTGAAAGGCATCAATTCTTCGTTCATTACAGTTATGCCAAAGGTCAATGGTGCTGTTTCATTATCAGATTTCAGACCAATTAGTCTAATTAGCTCCATTGTAGGAAATTTGATCAATTCTTCATGCATTACATATCCTAGAGGTCATTCATTACACTTATTTCTAGGCTTCATGCTAATCATCTTATAAAGTTTATTGGGAACATCGTAGGGAAAAATGAAAGTGCTTTCGTCAATGATAAGAAAATTATGAATATTACCTCCGAGACCATTAACTTTCTCAAGAAGTCAAGGGCTATTGGTTTCATGCTTAAACTCAAATTTTAGAAGGCCTTTGATTAATTGTCATGGAAATATCATCTTATCTATGGGTGGCAGATTGACCCTTACGAAGTCGCTCCTTTTGAGCCTTTCTCTTTACTTCTTGTCACTTTTTCAGATTTCCAGGGGTGTTGCAAAAGTTTTGATTCACCTCTAATGCAGATTCTTTCGGACACCTGACATTGATAAGAATAAAATCTGCAATGTTCGATGGGACTTGATTAATGCAACAAAAAAATTTAGGGGGTTTAGTGTCGGCTCCATTCTTCTTTAGAATCAAGGACTTTTCTTCAAGTAGATATGGAGAATTGGGTCTGAGAAACAATCACCCTGGAGACACTTTTTTATGTTGCAAATACAGTACAGGTCCTGATAATTGGCAACTCAATGATGTGCTTCTTTGACAATCTTCAAAATTCTGGGGTGACATCCTGAGATCTGGAACCACTGATATAGCCTGCATGAAGGTGAGGATGGAAAAAACTAAATTTTTGTTGGAAATGGTACCTAACATAAGATTCTAGGATGATGTTTGGCTTGGAGACTTGTTTTCGGGTATTCGGTGTCCAAGGCTACGTTACCTAGCACAGAATAAAGGTACAATGGTTGTTGATATGGGCAAATGGAATAACGAGCAGTGGATTTGAGAAGCAGTTATTTGAATGGGAGTCCAAAATGCAATCCCAATTACTTGATTTTTCTAATGAAGTTGCGCCATGTTGTGAGGAAGAAGACAAATGATTTGGAAGCAGAGCTGCTTGTTCTTTTCTGCCTATCCGCCATGGCAATGTACAATTTTCAAATATCTTACCCACTCCTCAGCATTTCCACTCTTTGGTTTAAGTTTCTCTCCCTCTCTTTGGGTCAAAACTCACCTCCACTTTCTCAATTCCGTTTGCTACTCTTTGTGCCTGTGTTTGACAAGCTGCTCAGTCTTCTTTTGAATATCGATTTTGTTGTGGGTAGCCTCGAGTTTTTGCTTGTTGGTTGGTTTTCAAGGCCCTTTTTGGTCTCTCGTTATCTCATAAGATCCAATTGAAGGAGCCAAGAATACGAATGTTAGTTTCCGTTTAATTGGTTTTTGTGAAAATTATAAGAAGTCCTAAAAGTGTCTTCGGTGTGTTGGATAGACCACGAATTGTCCTAAATTGTTCAAACCAGCAAGTTGGCTGTGTAGTGATTGTAGGCAGTTTAGACTTTTATTTAACATTGTCACCCCAAAAGGTCAATCTATCAAGATTTACACTCTTTAGAATCCATCACTAAACTTGCTAAATTTTAATTTAAAGCAGATCATTAGCAAGCTATCCGGACTAGCATGAACTAAGGCTAAATGCAGAAAATGATGAAAACATCTCACAAACCATCTCGCCATGAGAAACCCACCTGTACATGTGTATAGATGTATGACGAGTAATAAAATATATACTAGATCTTCAAGTAAACATTTATCAGTCAATCTATCATATTTTAAACAACATCAAGACTTTGTGATCCACATGGGTTGGGTGTGAATGGAAAGTAGGATCCCTCCTAGACCTACACAACACACTACCGTATGGGTAAACATCCAATCAAGAGCACTTGATTTTGAAGTTAAAATATATAAATTTACTTCTAGCAGTTTTTAGAAGTTTCAATCCGCCTCCAAATTCAGTTTTCAAAACATTTTTAAGTCACGTATCTTTTTTCTTTCTTGGGTCTTAATGGGTGCTAGTCTTGGTGGTTCAAAATTTACGGCTTCTTACAATTGGACTCATTTTCAACATCCTTTCTAATATCTAATAGATAACTGTGGGAGACCAAAGGCATTTTGGAATTGCTAGAAGGTTAATGGTCAAATTAAATAGATTTGTTATTCATATTCAAATCAAATTAATAGTAACAATTTTATTGACTTTAAAACCGAGACTAATGAATGGTAGAGTAAAAACTCTGTCAATAAGCATAATTCGTTTCAATTTGAGTTGGTTGGTATGACGATTTTGGGCGGTTTGATCCCAACTATATCAAGCAAATATAAACAATTTTATGTGTAAGAAAAATATAAAAGAAAAATAAGAATATATATGTGCAACTAGAAATTACAATAAATGTACCTAAGTCACAAGGGTATGATTTCATCGAGTATAGACCACTTTGTGTCTAAAATAACAAATCACATCAATGTTAGTAGCATTTCGATTCAACTCGGTTACAGAATTGAAAATTCTGCAATTTAAACAAAAAAAGTTAATGGTTTTTTCAAACGACTATCTACGTTCAATCTACTTTTCGGTGCTTTGACGTTTTTTGTTGGGATTGAATTGATTTTGATAAAGCTGAACGGCGGTAACCCACATGCATAGACAAACTCAAACGTTATCTTTAATAATAATAATAATATTATTATTAGTAGTATATATTAAGAGGTTTAACAAGAGTAAGCACCGCTTTAATCAAGGATTCTATATTGATCTATCCATAATTCGAACTTGGCGCTTAACTAGCTCGTTTGTAAAGTAACAAATTAAAAGGAAAATAGAATTTGACACCATTGCACGATCGAAAAGCTAAAAAGTAGCCACTTTAACAAGAGCTAAACAATCAAATTATATCTGATCAGAAGTTCAAACCTACCTAACCCAATATTTCAGCAAACGTTTATAATAAATATAGGCACAAAGAAGGCCAAATCCTACATTAGCAAACTTCCTTTAGACCACAATAATATTCTGTCCAATTAATGTTTTAGGGCGAAACAAATTAGAAAACCAAATGAGAAAACTACTTTGGATTATGCAGAGCAAAATAAATAAAGAGACTCGTGGGGTTGGCTTTTGTTCTTTTGGTGTACAAAAAGCCAAAAAAGCTGCCTTTGGAGTCAAAAGCTGCTCCCTGGAGCTTGAGGGAGGCTTTCAAAGAAATGGTTAACGAAGTTGAGCATCATGGTGGGAGGCATAAGCAGTCGATAGATCATCCCATTGGTCTGGATTCAAAGAAGACGAGCTAGTATTGTCATTCACAGTGTTACTGCTGCTGATGTTGTTGACTGCAGCGGTTGTGGTACTAGCATTCCACAAAGTAGTGCCATGGACAGCAGGGTTACTAGCACTATTGCTCGAATAGGCCTGGTGCCAATTGATCTGCTGCAGATGCGACGAGCTAGCAGGCCTACCTGAATGCGTCAGACTCTCTTCACATTCATAAAATGGATAATACGCATCTCTCATAGCATCTCCACTTCCCACATGGTGGAATTGCCTTTGCTGTTGCAGCGAAGCATAAGAAGTAACCGGATTGAAATTATGCAACAGACCCATATTTGGAAAACAACCCAAATTAAACCATTGATTCACAGGATTATTTGGAGGTTGATGAGAGAATGATTGGTTATTTGGACAGTGAAATGCCGCTGTTGCAGGATAATAAGATCCCATCAGATTTGGAGCAACCGCAACAGGTGAATCCAAGTTCCTCAATTCCTTATCACCCGGCGCAGGAGTATTAGTGTTTGAAACAACACTTTGTGCAATTCCCTGCAGATTATGCGGTGGCTGAGACCTAGAATTCTGGTCACCAGAAGAAGAAGAAGAATAATAAAATGATGATGCTGATGATGTCTTGATGTGCCTTGCCTTGTCACAACTGCCTCCTGCAGGGATGTTCCTCAAGGTACCACCTTGGGTCCAATACCTCCTACAAGTCTTGCAAAAGTATCTTGGCTGAGAGAGACTGTAATTGTTGTAGTAACAAAATTTTGTATTGAGAGAGTCGCAGCGAGGACATTTTTGAATAGGTGGGCGCTGCTGCCGCTTATCCTCTAGCATCGTCTTCAATCTTTGGTCTTCATTCTGATTCATGTCTTCTCCTCCTCTTCCTCCTCTCTCCTGTTCCATCTCTCTCTCTCTCAATCTCGATATGTTGTCTTCTTTGCAATACACAACTCGATTTTTGGCCCCATTTATGGGTTCCTGAGAGAAGACTGTATACAGAGCGGCATTTCAGCCATAGAGAAGAAAGTAAACTCAACGTGTCTTCCCCCAGATACTAAAAATCTCACAAATGCACTGCTAAACCATGAATAAGTGATTGTTACCCTGTTTGATCTACAAGCATTTACCTTATGTTATTTCAGCTGCTCATAATTAATGAAGAAATAAAATCAGATATGAAAGTAAAATTCCAATATCCCTCATATTCAAACCAAATCCTCCAAGATTTCTCCTCATTAAGACTATGACATAATCAGACAAAGTAAAAAGACAAAAAAAAAAAACAAAGAGATACAATTGGTTTAAGCCTACCCACAAGACAGGAGTCTTCATTTTTAGGGGTTGAGGACTTCTGGAATGTGATTTAAGCGAACTTAATTTAGAATATGACCACCAAGAATGGATTCAGGAATTTTACTTAGCGAAGACAATGTTACGGGTAGTTAATAAAATAATATAAAAAATTAAATAATATAAAAATTATCAACAATTTTTTTCCGTTTGAAGTTTTTTTTTTTTTTTTTAACTTTTGGACAACTATGAAAACCTCAAATAAATCTTATACAATTAGTTGGAGCAAAATTTATAAATATTAGTTATCTTTAGACTTTATTTTGTGAAACTTGAGATATGGTTCTTTATATTTTCTTATATTTTTCAAAAAAAATATTATTTTAAGAATGTTAATTTATTGCCTTGTAATAAAAAAAGAATGCTTTTATTATTGCGATAAACAATGTCCTAACAAATTTACAAATTTATTAAATCTATGTGTATCATTTTAATGTCATATAAAAATATTATATATATGATTTTATTTTATCATCTAGCAGCCCAACTTTCATTGACAATCGCATGTGGATCGAGCCTAACTTACAAAAATGAATAAAGCCGAGGACCATGGCTCACTATCTCCAGTAAGCCCAGCAGTCCTCCCCCAACTTCCAAAAGCCCTATCGAGCAAGCCCAACCGTTCAATGGACCTCCATAACATCATCGGCCATGCACTTATAGTTTACATTGTATCCACTCAATTATAACACAACCAAGCAGGCCACAATTGATGGGCCTTTGATGGCCCACAATAGGCCCGAGGCCTAATTCCTCATCGTTCCTTCATGTTGAGGCCTGTGATTGGGCCGTCTAGCATCCTAACAACCCAATCGCGCAACCGGAAAAAAACATGCAATTAGATGCAATTACAATCAAATCAGAGAGGTGCAAGCGAATTTTTTTTTCCCTTTTTTTTTTGGCTGAATTTCTATGGATTTCTAAGACTTCTTGTTTGATTCTTGAGATTTTTTTCTTTTTGACATCTTATGGGTCTTTCTTTTTCTTTCTTTTTTTTATAGATTTAATGATTTTCTTAGGCCTCTAATCATCTTGAGATTGCTATTAAGTTTAACAAACTCACGGTCCAAAACCATACCGTTAAGGAAAATAATTTACTATTTGGTAATAGTTAGGAAAAAACTACGATAGATAGAAAAATAAAAAAAAAAAACACAATCCGCAACAAGGCCGAGCATTAATAACTGCACATAAAATTTTTATACTTCAAACACAGAATTTTTTTTTTTTTTGTGGTTTACAAAATATTGCCAAAAGTATACTATTTGAAATTATGCTTGAGCTTCACATTTGCAAAATAATAGATTTTCGATGAATATATATATAAAAAAAAAGGCATTTCATAATTTTCACGTATGCAAGCACTTTTCGTTAGTTTTATTGGAATAATTGGGTCCTTTCTACATAAAAGAGAAGTCTAATTGTTATAAAAGCCGTTGTGTTACACATTTGAATTACTGGCTCACACATCTAAGAATTTATTTGAAATTATAGTTGAATATTATTACTATAATTAAAAAATTAATAATCATAAAATTTATTATTTGATAATTATTTATAATATTTAAAAAATATTTAATAAAAGAAAAAATAATTAAATTTTTTTATATAATTGAGTTATAATTATTTTATATGGTAATAATAATTATTTTTTAAAAAATTATTACACTTCTTCTAATTTTTTTTTATTTCTATAAAGCAGATTTAACCTGTAGTAATCTTGCAATGAAATTCAAAATTACAGTTTATCAATTATTAAGAAAATTAAATTGAGATTAATTCAAAACCCAAATTTCTGGGAGGAGAGTGCCAACGTCGTCGTTTCAACTGCCTTAGAATATATATATATATATATATATATATATATATAAATATAATAATAATTATTATTATTATTATTATTTTATAAAATTATTATTATTATTTTTTTTGGCAGATAAAGCTCATCTGGCTCTTCCAGGGCTTCTTTCTTTCCAGGCTCAGAGTGGGACTGTGCCTACATGTTATTACAAGGTACAACAATGGCAACAACAATAATAATAACTAAATCATCAGTTCTGTCCTTGCCTTCCCTGCAATCCACTTCTCCTCCGCCGCCAAGCCTCTCTCTCCTCAAACCCACAAAGCCCTTTTCATTCTCGCTGCCCAAAGCCCCACCCTTTCTCACTGCCCTCTCTTCTTCGCCCCGCCGCCCCATGGCCATCGTTGGCCGAGCCCAATCAGACGACATTGACACCTCCTTCTTCGATAATTTGAACCCGGAAGACGACATTACATTCGATCCGCCGAGCCCGCCGGGAGGCTACGTTCCTCCGCCGTACTTCGACGAGGGTCCCATTGAGACGGAGGAGGAAATCGCCGCCGCCTACGAGGATCTGTACGGCCCCGCCTACAGTGGGGTCAGTGTTTTGGGGAATGATGTGTACGTGTTGGACTCTAAGGTCAAGAAAACAACTGGGTTTGGGTCCAGAGCCAAGAAGGAGAAGGTGAGAGACGGGTTTGACGAGAGAGTGGTTCAGGTGAGGAGGGTGAACAAGGTTGTTAAGGGAGGGAAGCAGTTGCATTTTCGAGCGGTTGTTGTGGTTGGAGATAAGCAAGGTCGGGTTGGTGTTGGGGTTGGTAAGGCTAAGGAAGTCATTGGCGCTGTCCAGAAATCTGCTGTTAATGCCAGGAGGAATATTATTTCTGTGCCCATGACAAAGTACTTGACATTTCCTCATAGGTAATGGAAACTTGACTTTTTTGCTTGACTTGACCGTTGGGTGGTACTTCTGGGTTTTGGGAGTTTTATGATGCTTTATCGTGTTATATACCTTGTTTGAAAATTTTCATATCTAGTAATTGGAATTCGGTGACAACTGCCTAGTTTGTGCTTGCACTTGGTGTAGAGGAATGGCATTTTTCTAATACATTATTTTCATGTCAAATTCGTGTATGTGACAATTGTAAATTTGTCCCCACTTGCTTGTAGGAAATAGTGATTTTACCTATGGTTGATTTGTTTGGGTGGTTTGGTTTTACTGGACTTTCCTTCTAATGCTATGGGCACTTGGGTTTGTGGGTAGCAGCCTATTCCAAATCCAACACCTTGTAATGAAAAGATGAGTTTGGCTGGGATTGTGATCTTCTGAGGTTTTGTTTTGTATGTGTGTGTGTGTGTGTGTGTGTGTGTGTTAGGTGGATGGGGGTGTGGTGGGGTCTTGTTGTTTGAGACAGTATGTGGAGAATTGGAGTATTGCTCCTCCTTATTCTTATTAGGTATCTAAGTTTGCCATATGATGGTTATGTACCAACTTGGTGTTCTAATAACTTTGTGAATTCTTTGGAGATATGAGATACTAGATTCAAAGCCAATGGGGATTTCATATAGCATTTTAATATGACATTCATTGTCAAGAACTATATTTGGGTTGAGTATAGATTATGGGGACTTGCTTGATACTGATTGAAGAGGAGCGTGTGGACTGCCTTTTATTGGAATTTCAACTGGTTCAATCAATTCCTCCATTTTTTCATCATTTTATTCATTAATCTGGACACTGACCCTGCATCAGAAAGTGTACTGTATCTTCAGCTCACAAAATATCTGAGATAAGGCTGATTATGTAGACTTTCAACAGACTTTCGTGAATCAACATATAGCAGAATGTTTTGGAACCACCATACTAATTTCTAGTGCTAGAAGTAACTACTGTTTAAAAGTTAAAATTGTAATTAAGTGTTTTCCATATTGGCCGACACTTTGTGAGAACTGGCATTTCGTCTTATTGGGACATATGCAACTGATGCCAATAGTGAGAGATAAAGTTTTAGCCTTATAATATTCAATGATAGAACACAATTTATATGAAAACAGTTCTTCATGGTCCATTAACCTCTGGATATCTAGAGCTTGCTGCTGGTCTGTACCATGGAGATGCTAGGCTTCTTTCCAAATCATGTGAATGGGGATCAGAATCCTCTCCTACATGTATGACAAACTGCTTGGCTATGGGAGCACAACTTGTCAATCATATTTGTGATAAGCATTAATTATTTTTCATACTTGTGCCTTCCCCCAAGCTTCATAGTGTGAGACTTGCGCATTGAGATGCTTTTTTACTTTTTGTTTGCCATAGTTAATTCTTTTTGAAAATGATGGCAGATCTGATGGGAAATATGGGGCAGCAAACGTGATGCTTAGACCTGCCTCCCCTGGTACTGGAGTGATTGCTGGTGGTGCTGTGAGAATTGTTCTCGAAATGGCTGGTGTGGAGAATGCTTTGGGAAAGCAACTTGGGAGTAACAATGCCCTGAACAATGCCAGGGCGGTAGTTGTTGCTGTTTCAAAAATGAGGCAGTTCCGTGATGTTGCTCGTGACCGTGGCATCCCAATGGAAGAACTGTGGAAATGACAGGCTTTCTTTGCCTTCTTCGGTGTACATTATGTACCATTGGTTTTTGTAACTAAAGCCATTAAACACAATATCAAGATTTAGGCATTGTTTCTGCATGGCAAAAGTTCCTAAATGTATTTTTTCGATTATCGCTACTCTTGCCGATAGAATTTTCCTTCTCATTATCTTCCTTGTGGCAATATGTACCTGATGCATGGTGGAACCGTCTAATTTATACAGCAGTTTATTGTGTTTCTTCTTGACCCAAGAAACATTGTTGGCAGTGTTCTCATTCACATTGAAAGAGGAAAATCGACTTAATTGACTGGATGGTCAAATTTTACGACCTTCCTAGCACGAGATTCTCCTTTTTGGGCTACGAACATAAAGCCTTGGAAAAATGAAATGTGGTTGCCATCTTTCATCTTCTGCAAATAGACTCCCAGCTCCCATTCCATTCCATGGTATACTTACGAGATCAGAATTGCAACAACATTGACAGTTTTCCTCTACCTGAGTAACTCTTATAAACCGAGATTTTGTTCCTAAAGGGCATAACTTCACTGCATATGGAC
This sequence comes from Bruguiera parviflora, assembly GCA_019804595.1. NCBI lineage: Eukaryota > Viridiplantae > Streptophyta > Magnoliopsida > Malpighiales > Rhizophoraceae > Bruguiera > Bruguiera parviflora. The sequence goes on from CM034060.1 coordinate 5,520,130, forward strand.
AGCATGATTTATGCAGTTCATCATAAACTGTTTGAATCTATATTTCTTTGTAGAACATATGATTAAAATTCTAATGTGCATGTTATTTTATCACAAAAGTTTCTATGGTACTTGTTCTTGCTTGTTAGATTCTGCTTTAGCTGCCAACTGCCTCGGGTTAATCCTACACCATGTTTTTGTTAAACTGAGATTTATAAGATTCATGAACATTCGAAGGTTTGCATCTGGGAAATCAAAAGACTGGAAGCAGCTCTCTCATTTCCACAACTTAACAGACTGATCATGGCTCGCAGATGCAATCACCTCAGTCTCCAGTGAACCTGCCAGTGCAACGATCAGCCCGTTGTGTGCTGGAACTGACCAGGTTTTATTGGATTTATCATCCTCAATCGGATTCCAGAATTCAAGGGGCTGCAAGTAAAACTAAATTGAATGGGATCTCACCAGAGAAGCACAATGCACAGAAGTCTACAACATCAAAATTTACACACATAACGGAAATGGCATCCACGAGATGAAACTTTGCTGACTTGGGACATAATGACCACATTTTCAATATGTATCATCGAAGAGCATGTTACCTGATGGGTGCCAATGATCAGGAGTTGTGAATAGCCTGGATGAAATATGCAGGACTGGAACTTCTTGCCATTTGAAAGCAATTCATATATGCAATTTCCACCTGCCACAAGGGACCACACTCTGCACCTGTCTTCACTAACGGATGCAATATACTTGCCACTGATATCCCAGCAAAGACAGAGGACTTCTTCCGAATGTCCCTGAACGTTTAGCAATTCAAATTGTTATATACCCTGGAAGGAATTGATGCGTAGATGCAGTGCAAACACGATTACTTGCCGGCAAACATTGGTATCTTACCTTCAGGCCGAATGGGACCTTGTCATTCTCAACATCAATTATTTTTACGCTATTACCAGTTGCAATGGCCAATAATGGACCGTTTCGAGGCTGGAACCTGACTTGTTTAGTGGGTTCCTGCAAATTAATCAACAGAGAGATTGAGAAGTAGCGTTTCGCTTGACTAGAATTTCAACAGAACATATACTACTGGGCATTATCTCTGTTAGTGTAACATTGTCCATTGTCCATTCAACTATCAATACACCTAGGGAACAGTTTAAAAAAGAGCGAGCTAAAAGTCACAGATCAAAATATGTTCCTGTATAGTACCAAGAAGTGCAAGGGGTTCAGAAATACCTTCAACTTCGAGACGTTCAAGCAAACACACAGTTTAATATTCCATAACTGTATCTCATCATTCCCGTCGCACGAGCAAAGCAGATCCGGCTTTCTCGGGTAAAAATCCACTGAGATCACTTGTCTAGAAAATCCAGAAAGCTTGAACATGGATTTGTCTGGCTGCAATGCACATGAAACTTACGAGCAGGTTTAGGAGATCGTATTGATTTGTTCTCACAACTCACAGGTACCAAACAAGCATGTAAGATATATTTGACGAAAATGGGTCACGCTGGGCTGCGTTATCTAACATGTCAATATGTCATGGTCTTAAATGGACCTCATAACTTTCTCTTTAAGAATCAGTGAAAAACAGAGAACAATCAATGACAGAAGCAAAAAGGAAAGGATTGATTTTACTTCGGCTGCATCCCATATTCTGACGGTTCTATCGAAGGATGATGTGGCAATAACAGTTGAACTTGGCCTAAACCGAACGTCTGTAACTGGGAAAGAATGCGTTTCTGAAGAACAGCTGAAATCATAAGTTTCCATATTCCAAATCACAACCTGCCAAAGAAAGTTCCAGATGATCTCTTGTTCAATGAATGATTATATGTGCTAAGGGAAAAGCTGATGAAGTCAAGTTCAAGCGTGGATAACCTCAAATTTACCTTTCTGTCATGTCCAGCAGTGGCTAGTAACTTCCCGTCAGAAGAGAAGTCGCAGCATAGCATCTTGCCTTTGCTTGAGCGAAGGCAGCCAATCTCATCAAAACTGAAGCCTACAAGACGATATGGATAATTATATTCAACAATGTTAATCGTTATACGATTAACTACACCGCAAATCGAATGCCCAAATACCTTGGTGTACGCCTGTTTGTATGAACCATATTGTCATTCATATAATGAATACTGTTTGCAATAATAATTATGTTCTCATCATAATTATTAAATATTTATTTTATTAAAATATTATTTTTAAATATTTTTTATGAATGTATTATAAAAATAAAATATTAATAAAATATTTCAATAAATTATTTATAATCACACACATTTAAAAGTAAATATTAGATAAAACATATATTATACATTTTTATAATAATTATCACCTTAAAAATATAAAAGTTACATTGAATGTGATTTATAAGTCATTTTAATTTACTTTATTTATAGAGTGATCTAATATCAAATAAATTAAATTGAAAGTCAGTTTATTAAAAAAATCTTCCAATGTGGACTTTAGAGTTAGTAATGATGGCTATTAATATGAGTAAATAGTAAGAGTGACTAAATTAAACGATTAAAGAGCTACTCTATTTTGGTAATATTCATGCCAACGTATACTTGTTCTTTTCATCTAAGTTGCGAGATTAAAATGAATAATAACATATTCCTATGTAGCATACTATATACTAATAAATTTATTGAACCAAATTACTTAAATTGATATAGAAATATGAGAATTATTCTCAAATAAGAAACAAAGTTGTATGTCATTGATGATCCTAATTGCGATGCCTTTACTGAGGACACCAACGAGGAAGAATAAGAGGCGCACAATCGACATAAACATGATGATGCATAATCTAAGACCAAGAGATATGAAACTTCAGAGGAATTGCTCCTTGCAAGATGACAAAAAGAACTTCAATTAACTCTCATATTCTAAAGATGAATGGCTACATTGAGAAATTCAACTAATTGGCTTTTAACATAGATTATAAGTTATGTGTTGACCTAATCTTGCAATCATTACCTCAAAATTATTCATAATTTGTGATGAACTTCGACATGAATCATTTGTATATTATATTACCAGGCTGTTGAATATGCTCAACACTGTTGAGAGTTACGTAAAACAAGAAAAGACATTTGTTATTTATGCGGATTCTTCCAAAGACAAGAAAAGGAAGCCCAAGAAGAAAAACAAGAAGAAAAAGGCTTTAGCATCTACGGCAGTTAGTCAGTGTTTCTGAAAAGGAAACCAAGGGAATCCACTATCATTGTGAGAAAAAAGGCCTATTGGAAGAGTAATTCCAAGGTTTATCTTGCCAGTCTAAAAGAAAAGAAGTTTAGGGAAGCCTTTCATTTATGTATGTTTATGATAGAAATGAATATCTCTATTACTAATCTCGTTTCGCGGATATTATATACCAAATATGCTTTTTACATCTGTAGAAATATACATAAATTAAGGAGAAGTACTTGGTTGAAGAAATGCAAGGTGAACGAAGCGAGTTGCCAAAGGAGCAAGGGTTGTTAAATTAAGAGTCGTAACTAGAATTAAATAATTATTATTATTAGGCCCTCATACGTTCAAGAAACATAATTTCCATTTCTTGTTTAGCTTTAACTAGATTTAATTTTAATTTTAATGACAGAAATTGTTCTTTTACTAAAGACAATGTTTAAAATGTGGAGTGGTGAAAAAACCTAAATTGCCATATATAAAGATTTAGGTATGCGGGACTTACGTGGAGCATGCATCAATCAACAAACTTGAATCTATGTCAAATAAATTCAAACTTGTGAGTTATCCAAAAGTAATTATTGGTTATTATTTTTAAAATCCAATTGAGCACAACGTATCTATCTCAAAACCTGTTGCTTCTCTAAAGAGAGAATTTGGTCTCTAAAAGTGTAATTCAAATAAACTAGAACTTAAGGTAATAAAAAAAAAATCAAAATGACATCCAAATGGAATATAGGCTAAATGATTAAACAATCTAAAGCTTAAGTAACATAATAACCCCTGAAATTTAGTAGGGTCGTCAGCCTCTTAAACTGTACAAGATCCTTGTTGAGAGACGAAGTGATGTCATAGAGGATAAGCTCACTAGTTTTGATGAAACAACTTTCCATTTTAATTCATCTAAATGTCTTAAGACTATAATGTTTAAGATGAACTTTATGTATTAACCACGCACGGGATGGATCTTTAAGAGAAAGATTGATGTGGACGACAATGTACACACATACAAAGCTAAATTTGTGACTAAGGGTTACAAACAACACAAGTAATTGACTTTGATCAAACTTCAGCGTGTTTAAATCTTTTTGAATAGATTTTATTATTACACTGTATCTTGATTATGAGATATAATAAATAGATGCTAAAATAGCATTCTTCAATCGAAATTTACTAAAAAAATGTGTACATAACACTATTTAAGGGTGTAGCAGATAAATGTCAATACGATATGCAAACTACAAAAACTCATCTATGGATTAAAGCAAGCTTCACAACATCATTTTGACATTAAAATCAAAGAGTTTGATTTTAATCAAAACATGGGTGAATCATATACTTTCAAGAATGTTAGCAGGAGTGAGGTTGTTTTCCTAGTGTTAAACATGGACAACATACTATTGACAGAACATGGTATGTTAATGTCGGTGTGTTATTTTTCTATCTTAAGAATAAAGCAATTGTTCTCATGGACCAAAACATGTAATTTCTTGCTAGATTAATGAATTCACTGGATTCACTTGCGAAGAGAATTTCAAAATGGATTACTGCTTGTAGATCCGTTCCCTTACTGCGACCGAAAGAATTACTTTTTAGAAAATAAGAGACGCGACTTCTATTCGATAGGTTATACTAGAAGAGACGGCTGACTACGCCGACTTGGGAGTGGCATTGCACTTGGGGCATGTTGATCGGGAGAGAGTTCAACCGTGCTTTGCAGGGTTAGAGAGATGGGGAAGGGGATCAGCTACTCGAGGGAAGAGCAATTCAACTATCCTCGACTCTCGACCCTACCGCAGACTAGCTTGAGAACTATTTCTCAGCTTGTGGGCTCCCAACTCTATCGTAAATGAAATGGGAGGGCGAGCCCAAAGCAGATAAGATGCAAGCCTGAGACGTCGAGAGGGAGGCACGCAGTCACAGTTGCGGGGAGCCTAGACTCGCTTGCTCATTGCGCAAGGGAGAGTAAGCGATTGACCATGATCACGGGAGGCGAGAGACACTTGCTCAAGTGACAACTGCAAGACGGTTGCGAGAAGATAAAAGCTTTATTAGCTTTAGGTTCGCTCGAGACGACATAAGGCACTAGGTTGATGCAGACGGTTTGCCTATGCACGAGAGCTACTGTCAATCGTTGAGGCGCATGGAAGCAGGGTCCTCTTCTTCTGTAAAGTATGAAGGTAATCCTTGGATTTCTTGGATGTTCCTTTCGTCTCATACAAATGACACATGGTGCTTGATGTGCTTGATCCCAGACACTCAATGCTGACTCCTCAAGCCATGATCACCTCGGCAAAGTCGTTGCACTGTTACAGGCTCTCATGCACTAACAGTTGAGCCGGATTGACTAATATTTATGCTCATTAAAATATCCACTCACCATCTTGTATGGATTGTTTACTGACCCTTCAACTGATTCCTAGTGACTGATTACTTCATGCTTGTACTGATATTATATAACTGAATGATAAATACGTTCTTGATTCAACACATATGATTATTGCTAGGAGGGCAATTTTGGGTAGTTACAACGTGTGAAGAATTGTTCATGTGATAGTTAAGTAAGTAATATAAATACTTAATATCAGGAAGGCATTTTATATAGGCATCGTTACGCTTTTATACTATTTTTTTATTATCTTAATCAAAATTTGCTTGTAGGAATAAATATTTATTAAGGAGACATTTGACTAAAGTGAAATGAAAATTTGTAAGGAGTTATAAATCTTATTTATGAAATCAAAAATTATATCAATACTTAAAAAATTAATTTTATTAAATAATATAAAATGAATTCTAATTTTATTATTTATAGTTATTTAAAATATTAATATAATTAAAAAATTAAATTATATTTAATAACTATTTAATTAGTTAAATCATATTTACATTCTTGAAATTTAGTTGTCATAATACTACTAAATATAACTCTTGATATATATATATATATATATAAATTGATATTAAATTAAAAAATTTGATTTATTTAATTTTTTAAAATTATAACTTATAATATATTAAGATGCTAACAAGTAACACATATAAAAAAATTAATAAATATAAGATGAAAATCATGTTAAACTTTTTTGAAATAGTTTTATAAATTTTTTAGGTGAAATATGTGGCATTTAAAAATAAATTGTGTGAGTTAAGTAGGTTTGGCCTTTCTCTTCTTCATCTCTCTCTTCTAAAAGGATTTGAGGCTCATGAGAGTTGTTTTTCTGTTTCCAATGTGGATCACAAAAAAATTGATAGTTTGCCAAAATTCACTAAAAAGGATTGAAAGAAGATCTAAAAATCATTTGGTAATATTCTTATCGTTTTAGGTTAAATTGATACTATGTTTAACAAGAAAACATCATCTATCCCTAGGAATAAAACGTTCTAAAAATATTTCGATAAAAATCTCCATAATACCTAACAATAACATCAATATACATGCAAACAAATGGGATGCAATTCAGGAATTGTTTTTGAAACCTTCCAACTTTTGGCAGTTTAAGATCACTGGGATGCAACTCCTATCACAATGTCACATTTCAGTAAATTGCCCATGCAGTGCCTATTTAGAATTAGAACTGTGAAGTACCTTTACGGTCGTTTTCATTGGAAGATGGGTGACTATGTCTCAAGGTTCTGAAGAGCGTTGCTCCATTATCGACATTGTCATCATCAGCAGGTTGGTCCTGTGAATGACCAGCAAGGAATAATTAGAACAAGAGCTGAAGAAAAATAAGTTGAATACGGCAATTTCTTTTTCCTTCTGCCGGTCCGGTGGAAATCAGGTAACAATAACATGAATGTACGTATACAGTTCCCCCGATAGTAGAAATAGCTCGGTGATGATTAGTACCTGTAGGAGCTGCTGCTGCAGAGATTGAGCATGCTGGTTTCGATTCTCTTTAGTTTGCTTCCTTTGTACCATCATCTTGTTCACCACAAATAACTTTTTGTTAATACACCTCACAGTTGAAATGTACTCTTAAGGTCTTTCTTTGCATCCCTAAAGACAGTACACCATCTTTACATTTGCAAGACGCTTCCACAAAATGAGCCTGAAACTTTCCCTTCAGTCAGCTCGATAACTCTACCCAGAAGCCTTTTTAGATATATATTTTCTGTATTTTTCTATCACTTGACATAGTTTTTCTTGTACTAACAGCATACACAATCATATCCAGCAGCTGTCATGCATTCAGATTTACTCGGCTATGATGACTTCCTTTCTTTTTTTTTTTTAGAGAAATTATGACTTCTTTCTATCAACAATTAAAAGCTTGAATGCTTTTGTTTGTCGACCAAAAGTGTTTTGCATCTAAACATGACAATAAATAACGAAGCCAGAATAAGCAAGCAATATATTTGTTGCAATTAATTTCTGACATGGTTCAAATGACAAGAATTTATTTCGTAATCTAAAGAAATCAACAAGATAAGACTTGATTAGTATAACTAACCTGTGACTCATTCTGGTTCAAATCACTCGTAGGAAGCATCAGATTCGAACTGAAAATGCGATCCATATTATTCCTGGAAAGCATCAGGTTTGGATTGATAGAATTCAAAGAGCTTCCAGGGACAGAAGATGGTATGGCTCTAGATGTGCATGATAGGGCTTGGCCCTGCACATTTTCCTGGCATTGCTCTGTCAACAGAGGGATATGTTGCATATGGTTCGGTGCCTGACTAAACGAGCTCAGAAGCAACCACCTCAAAGTTGCCGGATTGATTCCTTGATTCAGCCCTGCGTTGTTGGATTCAGGGTTATTAAGAATTCCAACTACGCCACTGTCATCACAATATGAATATTTCAGATTTATTCAATAACGTCTCTTATGTATTGTCATGTCCAGATTAAGAAACCAAACGTTCAACATTGGTCATTTTACTTCTTCTGCGGTATACTGTGTCTTGTGTACAAAACTAAGCCATGAGAAACTTAGAAATTACAAGACTACATAAAACGTGAAGATTTGATCTATTTTTTCATTTCCCTCCATGTCCACTTGGGCCTTACTGGTGTCAGGTATAAGTTGAAATTTTAGACTAAAAACTACTCTACATTAGAAGACATAGGAGACGAAAATACATGAAGAAGAAGGGATTAGCTTAGCAAATTAAATTAAAACATGCCCTGGGGTAACAAGAAACAAATGCAAAAGGTAAAACCAGGAAGAAACCTGCTGCCTCGCTAAATTTACTTGTTGAGTATGTGGTGTTTTGTACTTCATATAGGGGAGCGTCCATAGGCCGAAATCTGCCAATGGTGATTCCATTTCTATTGTACTGCGTGTGAACAACGGGATTAAAGTTTGTTGTAGTGTGTCAATTTAAAATCCAATCTCAAGAGGTTTGCAGATTACAAAACAATATCACAGCTACCTGTTGTGGGGAATGAGATATTTGTGGCTCCTGGTAGCTGAAATACATGAAACATGGCAAAGAAATCATTAAGACAACAACAATAGACATGATAGAATTCCAAGGGCAATGACACTGCTCAATCTATGAAATCAGCTTGATGGATGAGAAATTTTTTTCCATAGCTCCATAGCTTGAAAGTTCTTTTTTTTTTTCTTTTAGTTTTTATTTTTATTTTTATTTTTTTCAGGCAAGCAGGAAACATCATGGTTAAACTTCACTGGTCACAACATATTCTATACAAGAAACAAGCCTTTGACATGATACGTAGAATCGTTCAACTACCTTAAAGTTGCTCCATTTAACTTGAGCAGATTTTGCTTATTTGGGTCAAGTCGCTGTAAACTTGAATCAGAGTTTATCATGAAAGGACAAACAGGTTGGTGCTCTTGCTGAACATCCATTGCAGGCGACAAGAAAGTAGCTTGTAAACCCAAAATCTTATCAAAATCAGTGCAAGCAGGAGGAGATTGCAATACCGGCCTCTTCTGATTCATAACTAAATTATGTGGTCCAATTGCAAGCATGCTACTTTGCAGCTGATCAAGTGTCATCGGTTGGGCCTGAAAATCAGACAAATATGCCTCATCACATATATATATATATATATACACACACGTACCGTCTTAATTGAAAGCCAAAAACAAGAGTGAAAAGAAGAAGCCAGTTAGACGAATAATTAAGAATTGACAGTAGTGTTATGCTCACTGTAATGTCGAGAAGCGTAAAACTATCCAAACAATGAATATTCATCGGCAACGTAGTAATAATGGATTAGTATACCTTAATGGGGGCTTTGTCCTTGCCCTCCTGATGATCATTGGGCTGCCGAGAGGCATATCCGTCGTAAAATGTTGTGAACCATTCATGCAAGAACCCGTCGGGTGAATCAATAGCTGAGATCACGAATTCAAATCAGCAACAACATATATCCACATATACATAGGTACATGTAAATGTACCATGCATATAGCTTAGCATTGAATAGGAAACCAAAAAAAAAAAAAAACAATTTTATCCGTTGCAAATGAAGTTTGAGCAACAACAGGCAGGCACAAACATTAACCACTCACAAGGTAACATATAGTGTCGCATGTGTGTGAGCGTGCGCATAATGCATATATAATGACCAACTACGCAAGTATAAGAAAGGGACAACAATTCCACACAAAACAAGCTTTAAAATACAATCTTATATCAGTAAACGCAAGTCTTTCCACACAAGTGAAGCATTCGAATTTCCTCACCGTCTTCCTCAGGAACTAAAGGAAAAGAATGAAAGTGGGCGGAGGCCAAGTAAGTATATGTAGCAGAATATTATCGAAAACATTGTGGTCTTAGCATTATTTCATAAAAGTTTGAAATAGTCGCTAGAGTCATTCCAACTATTAAAAATTTAAATTTTTATTTTTAAATCTTAAATTTTAATTTTAAGAAGAAATAAATTTTTTAAAAAAAAGGGAATTTCAAAACAAAGAGGAATTATTGGAAACCTCATGATATGTGGTTCAATAAAGGTTTCAAATATCGACGTCTCCCAATTCATTAAATGCCTATTGACATGTAGTAGCAAAAGTGAGCAATAGCGCAATGTACTCACAAGCAAAAATCCGAAAAAAAAAAAAAACGCAAAAAGACTAAACCCTTTTTTTTTTACCTAATTTTTATCTTTCCATTCTTTGAACTCATTAATTTATTTTCTTTTTTCCATTTTTGGCCCATTTAACTATGTCTCTTCTTTTTCTTTTCATCACTTATCAATATATATAATCAAACCAAAATCCAATGCAAATTTGCTAAAAATTAAAATATAAAATCTAAACAACATAGTCAAACTAAAATCCAGTCCAAATTTCCTCACCGGTATTGCCTGATAATTAACTAGCGTAGGACTACATAATCATGAGCATCTTAGAATTCCCCAAAAGAAAACAAACAAGTAGGTGGGAAGAGAAAAGAATAATTTTAGGGGAAAAATAGGAAAGCCAAAGTCAATTTGAAGGGCAGGCAAGGCAAGGCAAGAGAGCGTACCAACCGACTGTTCACTGACATTAGCCTCTCTTCTAAAAATCTCAGCCGTTCCAAACATCTTCCTCTTCACCATATAATCGTGCAAGTATAAATCAAGCCTATCACATTCCCAAACATCAAATAAAGCAACAACTTTATGTTTGTTGTGTGTATATATATGTATATATCGAATCATCATCATCATCATCAACAACAACCGAAAATGGAAGGGAAAAAAAACAAAAAACAAAAAGAATATATTCAAGAGAGAACATCAGAGGAGTGAGTATGCTGACATCTTTTCTGCTTCAAAGTCGCAACCGCTCTCCATATTGCTGATATTTCACAATCACCTTCACTTCAATGCACAGACAACCCTAAAAAAGCGTAATATATGTTTATGTGTGTATATATATATATATATATATAAATAGTAGTGTGGGTGGGTCGGATTAAAGGGAAATGGCATAAAGAAAAAAAAAAAACAATAATACCCTGATGGAGAAAAACAAAAGAAGCAAAGTGAGAAAGGCGATTAAGGAGAAAGAATCCACATGGGTTTCCCAGAAAGAAACGCACGAAGAGAAAGAGAAAGAGAAAAGCGAGTGGATACCTGAAAATGGGCTAGTCAAGCAGCAAGTGACAGTGCCATGCAAAAGAGAAACCCCACCAGCTGCAGACAAAAAGGACAAACAAACACTTCTGGAGAGAGAGGGACAGAGATGAAGGCAGAGAGAGAGAGACAGAGAGACAGCGGGTGGCTGTGCCAACGTGTGGTGGGTTTTATACGGAAGCAAGGGCGCTCGCCTTGGACAGGAGGCACCTGGGCCGGGTACGGACAATGTGGGGCAACCTAATCCAGAAAATAATTAAAGATAAATTTTCTTGAATAAAATGGAAATATTTTTGGTAAACATTTTTAAAATTATCATTTCTCTGGTTGACCGTATCATTTCATTCATTAAACTCACTTCGTTGTTAGATTTTTAATTACCTATTCACCAATCTAAGTTGTGTCCCGTCCATGTAATAAAATCCTTTTTATCTTAAATAACAAAGTTAATTCACTTCTATAATACTTGAAATTGGGCAAATTTTCTTATAATCAAAGAATCTCTTTGTACGGATAGGATTTTATGGACCGAGTTAATATACAAGTAATTTCACATGATGTCATTTTTGTTAAAATATTATATATTTTTTAAATTTTTAATTTTTTCTTAAAAAATTACATGAAGGATATAAAAATTAATAAAATATACATAAAATTTAGTAAAATTTGTAACAAGGTAGTATTGTACATTTTGTTATACTTTTTGTTGGTCATCGTACAAATCATATAAATTTTTCTTTTGAAAATGTAATGAATTTTTAAAAATAATAATATTTTAATGAAAGTAACTTCTGACGTCTAACGTCACTCTCACTGTTACGCGATACCTTGACGGTTACGCGATGAATTGGTTCGACATCGTTAATTATTAATTAATTGGTAACTTCTTTTTGATGAAATTTTTTTTTTTTAAAAAAAAATGATAATCACAAAGAGAGCCATTGGTTCCTTTTGGAGAACTCAAGTCTTTGATGAGTGAATGCCATCAGATCCGTAAGTACAAAAACAGGCAATTTAAGCCAGTCCCTCGTGCATGGTGCATTTGGGGTCAAGTGAACAATTGGTTACAGCTCATAAAATATCACCCAATTAATTAGGTTAAAATATATATTTCAAGTTTCATTTATTGCTTTATTTACATAAATTTTAAAAGGATTTTTTTTCCTTTGATAGATTAAATACCTTTTATTAACAAGATAAAAGAAATATGACTAGTGTTGTAATATCTATAATTTTGTTAGTTAATATGTAAAAGACGAAATTATATTTATGCACGAATAGTTAGATATAAAGATTTTATAATATAGATCTTAAAATTTAATAATTTTTCATACAATTTAAAATAAATAAATATATATATATCTGAAAATTCAAAATATTTATTTGACGATAAAAAATATTAATTTTTAATTATTATTATATTTAATAAATTTTATTTTTTAAAAATAAAGGAAATTAATTTTTTGAAAAAAATTTAAATATTATCTTTCTTTTGACTTATAAAAAATTCTGATTAAAAATAATATTTTTCAATGATCAATAAAATTTAAGTATTTAAAATGTTTATTAAATTATTCACAATTTTATTAAATAAATAAGTATTTAATAAAATACACTTAAATATCATGTCAATCATTATTTGTTATACATTCTCTCACTCTTTCATTTATTGCATATAATATTACTTTCATTATTTAATAAGAACAGAGCAAGTCTGTTGTTTTTATCAAAATTATTCCATTTAGTTTAACATCATTTAATTTTTCCACTTTTGTTCATATCTTTTTCCATTTTGTCACGATCGGATTCAGAATTTTTGTACAGGGTGATAAAATATAGCCAAAAATTAAGATTTCACTTATCTATTAAAATAACAATGAATTAGATTTGTGATTTAAAATTTTTATAAAAGACAAATTATTATTTTTTATAGTTCGTGCCACATCTATAAAAGCACTTAAAATTTGGAATTTATTTGTATACTGATGCATGTAACTATTATGAGGGAATTCTTGCCACTCATGGTAACAAATTCAAGATTTCAATGCTTTCTATTTTTACGCCAAAAGCATATTACTTTCTCAAATACAATAAAATTAATCTCAAACACAGTAATTTATGCGTCCATTAATATTTTTTTCGCTAATTGACGACAATTAAGTTTTAAACTCAAGATTTTTAACTTTAAAAATAATTTTAATATTAATGAATTAGAATTCATTGATTGATTGATTAATATTTACGGTTTTGTTGCAGTTACATGACTAGATCAGGCCATGGCCGCTGGGCCAGTGGCTAAATAAAGGACTTGGATTTTCTAATTAGGCCCATCGCAAGGCTAATTTTAGCCTTTATTTGTGTGGACGGGCTAGAGATCACAATGGATCCAAACCGGACTCTACTCGCGACCCTTAAGCCCCAACAAAAATTTCACCAGTGTCTTGACCAAAAAAAATTTCACCATTAATTTTACTTTCAAGAAGGTTGAATGGACCTGGACCCAAAAAAAAAAAAAGTTCAATAGACGTGCAAATTTGATGTAGGCTCAGATAAGTAAGTTTTAATTATTAATTATAACTAATAATTTTTTTATAAATAATAAAATACATTTAATTATTAATTAAAATTAAATAAAATGTATTCGGGTCCAACTATCATCTACATAATATAACTATTTTACCTTTCACAACCCAAAAACAATAATGGGAGTTGATTAGACCTTATCCCCTTCGCCCTGCCAATATTTAACCATGCAAGTCAAGCCAATTATGTGTTTTTTTTAAGGGGGCTTTCTTCAGTTTTATTTTCCCTAAAAAGCTACTTTTTTAGTTTAATTAAGTCATTTCCCTAATCCTATCGGATCAGGCTTTTTTATATATATATAAATTATTTTTTTAATCAATTTTGTCTTTTATTATATATTAAGTAAATTAAAAAAAGATTAATTTTTGTTTTTTATTTTATTAACTTGTATCAAATCTACAAAAATATATAAGGTATATGACTAATTAAGCGTTTATATTCTACATATATTTATATCATTTAATTTGTGACATGTATTTGGATATACATATAAGTATATATGTATAAATTTATAAAATATTATAAGTATAAAAAATCTAAAATTAGATAATTATATAAATATAAATATTATATATATATATATTTCAAGATTGTATAGTGAGAAAAACAAAGTAACGAGTGTGTAATATGTATATGCTTGGGTATATAAATTGCTTAGATATTATTATATAGCTATATTTATCGAGACACATGATAATTCTATACGAGTATCAATGTGATTTTATTATTTTTAATTTTATTTATTTATTTCAATAAAAAAATATTATTAATTTATATTTTTTATCACTATTACATATTAATTTAATTGTATCCATCTATATTATGAGAATATTCTATATAACCTTTTTTGTTCTTGTTTTTTTTTTTAAGAAGTCTGACGGGTTGTCGGATCACCATGACCCGACCATAAAATTTTCCAATTGTTCGAACGGGCCTCCAAACTATTTTTCCAAGCGAGATCGGATCCGATTGACGTGTCGAGTTGTAATTAAACAATTCGATTCAGAATTTAAGCTCCAATATTGAATTAAGAGACTGACAACTCTCCTGCCACGAGGCTGGTCCTCCTTTTCATATATAGGGGTTGGACATAAAAGCAAAGTGCAAATTTTTCGGTAGAAACTAATATTGAACTTTTTTTTTTTTCATCAAAACGTAAATTGGATAACGAAATAATGGGAATAATTTTTTTTAATTTTTATAAAATTTATATTTTTTAAAATTATAACTTAAAATTTTAAAAATAAAAATTTAATTTATTAACTATTGAGATATTCCTTGAAAAATTAACATAAAACAATTTCAATTCGTTTAAACAACAATCAGAAACATTTGGCTATGGAATTCTACTCGGCAACGATTTTTCGCCAACATGCTTTATCCCAAAGTTATCAGGCTCCCCCTTTTAATCCCCGTTGGAAAGGTAGGTGAAGCTAATTTTATTGAAAATATAAATTGGAAAAATAATTTGTCATGACATTCACCATTTCACACCCATTTGACAAGGTCAATAATTTCACAGCATTGATCGAATTGGAGCGAGCATGCTACGTGTGCGAGATATACTCGAAACAAAACTAAGAAATATTCTAATTTCTGAATGCTCGGTAATTAAAATTACCGAGCAGGCACAGGAGCAAAATTTCCTAAAAATGTTCGCAGAAACGGAGAAAGAAAGACCAGCGACCAAAAAAGAGAAAGAAAAAAGAAAAATACACAGAACCCCGTTCCCCCGTCCCCCCCCCCCCACACACACACCCCATGTTTTCAGGTTTTCCCTTGCTTAATCGTTCACTTTTTTTTTTCTTTTTTGTTTTTTGTTTTTCCCCTCTTTCATTGGCACGAGTTCCACTTTCGTTCCCAACCTCCTTCACTTTCAGAGGTCCCCATTAACCGCAGTTTTGGTCTCCTACAGGTCAAAAGCGGGGACTTAACAATGAAAGGTGAGAAAGAAAGAGGACCAACGTTAGCAAGATTGCTTTTACCAAAAAACTTAGGAGAGTTTGGAAACCAGAGTGTCCTCCGATTGAGAAAGTAAAATGGGTCTTATCTTTTTTTTTTTTTAATTTAATATAATTAATTAAAATACTTTTTTTGTTAAAATCTTTTTAGTTTTGTGTCTAAATTCTGTTGATTACGATTTTTTTTATTTGTCATGAAACACTCAATAATTAAAAGTTTATATATTAAATGTAAAAAAAAAAATTACCACTTAATTAGTCTTTAAAAAAATAATTAAAAAAAAAACAAAGAGATGAGTCTTAAAATTTAGTGGGACCCAAAGACGAGAACTCCTGCGGCTGGAAGTCTACCATATCGCTCGTCATCAGCACCGGTAGATTGACTGCTTCCGAGTGACTTCCTACAGCCCACGTCAATGACCAAAAACCCGGAAAAATAGCTTATTTTAATTTGGTACATCCGAGACCCCAGAAAAATGGCAGTTGGTAGTTAAAATTAGAAATTATTCACATGTTCAAGCTTGCTCATTAAGGTTAGACAATTATTTTTCAAAGTCAAGGAAAAAATTCAAAACCAAAGAGTGCTTCCAACGCAAGAAGTCATGACTTTGGACAGGCTCGCCTCTTTTGGCAGCTTTTTCTCCACTCAACAAAAAGAAAAGGCCAAAAACAGCAGGGTCAAGATTCCTTTTCCAACTTATTAGCCTTTCTTTGACAGCCAGTCCGGAGCAGCTTTTGCAAATTTTCTGCAGACTTCCCCCAACCCCCAAATTAAACCTTTTTTTTTTTTTTTTTGGTTTTTACATCAAATTAAACCCTCTGTTCCTCTACACCTATATTATTAAAGTTCCTGCCCCATTTAAGGCCTGCAGTAATCCAAATGAATTGCATCGATTTTTGCAATAATGGTAAAAAATAGAGAGCCGCTATCCCAGGAGAGATGCGCCAAATCCACGCCGGTTACATTGCCAAAATCATCAAAGTTAACGCGAAATCCACATCACCTATTGCCACGAGCTCACAAAATAGCATTAAAAAATCTCCAATTCTTTTTTTCTGTATTATCTCAACGTGACATTTTCTTCAACTAAAAAAAAATCTAATTAAGATGTCTCATTCGCGAGTTGGGTTAAACACTGATAATTTTGCGTCAAAACTTCCCTCTCCTTTCGCAATTTATTTTTCAATTAAACACTAAATAAAAAAGGGATAAAATGTAAAAAAGAGAACAGCAAATTATACAATCTCCTCAAAGATCCAACATTACATAATATGATTTTATCTTCCTCACCACCAAGAGAATAATCATCAATGCCAACAATTATATATATATATATATATATATATATATATATATTAAAAAAATTTATTACACCCAAAGCCAAAACTTAAAAAGATAGAAAGAGAGAGAAAGAGAGAGAGAGAACTTCAGAAACACAACAGTAATTAAAGGTTGACGGGAGGATCTGATACCCTCGGCGAGGTGACCGGGAACAGCGGCAAAAGCCGTGGCTCCGCCTCTCTCGGCGTAGTTGCTGGAGATGGGTGCAAGTAAAAGCCTTTCTCTTTGATTGCTCTCTCTTCTGCATCGGTTTCTAATAAATTTCCGTCTCTGTTGTTGTTGTTGTTGTTGTTGTTGTTGTTGAGGTTGTTCATGGGACTGTGGCAGTTAGCGTAATTTGCTGCTCCAGATCGGCCAAAGGGGTCAGGTGTTAGCGGAGTGACCGGGCTGAGAAGAAGGGCCGGAAAGTCCAGGAAGCTAGGAGAGAGAATCTCGGGTTTCCGGGGCGAGAACCCGGAAAAAGGTGAAGCGAAAATGGGGTTGAGAGGGTTGATCTTGAAGTTCTTAAGGGAATTCCTGCGCTCGTAGAGCTTGAACCCAGACGATTGGTTCTTTTTGGGTATTGTTTTGATGGGAGGAATGTTGTGGGCGTGGGATTTCTGTGGTGGGTCCGATTGGGCTCGGGAAGCCCCGGCTGCAGTGGTACTCGGAGACCCAGTTAGCATTTGGACAACTTGTTTGAAGGAGGAGGTGTCAGCTTGGACAAAAGTGGTCGGGTAAGGGTTTGCGGATTCGGATCCGGTGATTGGTGGTTTAGGGGATGGAAGTGGTGGTGGGGGCTGGTTATTGGTGCCTGTGGTGGTGCTGCTATTGCTGATGCTGCTAGCACTGCTGCTGCTGCTGCTGCTGTGTTGACTGGTTGAGGATGGGAGCAAAGATTGTAGGTTTTGGTTATCTTGTTGCCTTAGTGAGGCTTCCATTGATGTGGGTGGCTTGTTTTGTGTTAATTTTGCCTGTCGCTCTAGTTCTAGTTCTCACTTGCTCAACACTGCCCGGCCTTGCCCCAGAGAGAAAAAGGATGAGGGAGAAAAAGAAGGATTCTGAGGAGATTGGATGAGAGACTCTTCTTTTGGTTTGGTAAGAAATGTTTTGGTGCCCCGCCCGGGGGGGGGGACCCACGCCCTCCCGGGGCTTCGCCATCACTCTCCAATTCTTTGTAATTTGGATAATTTTTAAAGCCGTAATAAAGGACTAAGGTCTATGGCTCCAAGACAATATACCAATCATTAGAAGTAGTTAATTAATTAGTGATTTGATAATTTCTTATTGTCAATTATTTATACATATAAAATAAAAATATATATCAAATATTAAATTTTAAATATATTAAAATGCAAACTAAATATAAAAAAATATTATAAAAAATTAAATAAAAATATTATCAATTTACTCTAATTTTAATTTATAAATATAATAATTAATATACTAATAAATTATTCATGATATAGACTCCTAAATATAATAATCCTTATATTTGGGAAGTATTATTTTTATTAAAAATACAAAAATAATTCACCAAAATCTTGAATTTTATGCACCTTATTTTATTTGACTCTTTCTTTGGATTCTAACTGATGTAATAAAAAAAAATTATGAAAGAAAAAGTTTAAAAGAAATAAATTATTAAAAAAGAAGATGACTTGTTTATTGTTCATTTGGACTTTGGATGATACAGAGGAAAGAGAATGGATAAAAACTTTAAAAAATGTTTGTATGTTGAAGAATGTCTAGAGAAAATAATTTTATTTATATAAGTACTACTAGTACGCTCACGTTAAAAAAATAAGCGTAATTTTTGTGAGGTTTTTATTATTATGTATTTGAGGGCAATTCAGTAAAATCACATGAAATGCTCACCTATCCCAACTTTCTCACTATTTTTCTTCACAAATCCAACGTGGTGTTAAAATTTACAATTGTCTAATTCATTTTCAGCGAGAGAAAAGTAATCATCCTATATGATATATATATATATATATATATATATATATATTATTTTATTTTATTTTTTTTTTGTTTTTTGTTTTTTGAAGCAGAGTATTTATGCGAATAGGTTTTCCAATAATGGCATTTAAACAATGGTTTTATATCAAAGCATTTAAACTATACAAATATTAAAAAATATATATATTGTTACATAGACACATAAGCTTTTGGGACAAGAATGATGTTGGTGACGTACTAATATGAATACATGTTTATGCATTTAACTGTTATAAATGTTCACAATACAATTATAAAAACGTGGTACTAAAATTAAATTCAAATACTTACTAAAATATGTAGTTTGTAGTGATTAATGTAGATATAAGCATGAAAAAACAAAATAAAATATAAAATGTGCAACCAGCAGTTTAATAAATATATCAGAATTAGAAAATATACATCTACTCAATTTGGAAATTGAAGCCACAAATACAAGAAAACAAAAGGAAGTTTCCTACAATAGAAATTGCTAGGCGGTATCGTCTTCATTGAGATGGGATTTCGAAGTTCAAAGTTTTCAAAGCTGAATATGAAAAGCATATTTAAGATTTTTATATAACTTACTCGTAAAGCATACGGCGACCTTGACCGATCATCACTTACTTTTAAAATTGTTATAGATTAAAAAAAAAAAAATTCCCCCAGTGCAGCAATTGTGTTTTGTTCGAATGGTGCATTTAAAATGGTATACCCATTGTATATTCTTTCACGAGCACCATTTCTACTTCAAGTTTTCAATTATTCAAAGTATCTGGTTAGAAATGTGTACATCCATTCATGAAAAGCTTCTTGTTTTTTTTTTTTTTTTTTGTTTAATCTAATCAATTTGAATAAAAAATTTTAACTATTTGTAAGATAATCCTAAATTCTGATAATTACCAGAGAAAAATTATTTTTATTTTTTTAAAAATTTTAAAAATATTATATTATATTATTTTTTAATGTAAAAATATTATATATATATTAATTATTTTATTTATAAATTAAAATTAAAAATTATTTATTATTATTTTCGTTCAATTTTTCATATAAAAATTTTACTATTCAAATAACATTAAATTTAAGTAATTTTTATACTTAATTTTTATATTAATAAATTTAAATTTTAATTATTATGTATTTAATTTTTTAATGACATTTTTTAGAGTAAATATTAATATAAAAATTAAAATTAAAATTAATATACAAAATGGATATCATTGTCAACCAAACTACATATATTTGGAGACATAGTCGCAAAGAGCAATCATAGACCAAGTCAACGGAAACTGCCGGACCACGCGCATTAAAAAGAGACAGTTTCTTGTAGTCGTCGAGACTCCAGCTGGTGCCATGCCGTTGGTGGCATTTGGAATTTGAAAACACTATCAGTGGGCCCATATTGACAGAGAAAGAGCGATCGTGAAATGAGGGTTCAACCAATTCAACATTTGGCATTGACTTTGGGGAGCACCAGGGACTGACTTCCTACCGTAAACAAAGAATTAGACAACGATTTTTAGCATAACATTCTCTTTCTTTAATATATATATATATATATATATAGAAAGAAGAAATATAATTCAAATATTTAATTCTCCTTTTAATGTAATATATTAAATTCAAATATAATAAGTTGACAATTTTCGTCCATTTTTTGACATTAAAAATACATTAGTCCCACACTTTATGTCTCATTGTTACTACTAATAATAAATTTCTTTTATTTTTTATTTTTATTTTTATTATAATATAATGATAGATACATTTTGTTACTACGAACATTATCGTTTCATGATTTTGCATGATTAAGTTCTATTTAACGGCTTCTAACTCGCTGTTTTCAATTCAATATGTCTTCCATAACCATTCAATTGTGGACAATTTTTTGATTTACAAATTTGATACATAATTCGAAATTATATATTATTTCCATAAAAAGTTTAAACACACAATTGATAAATAGTTTTTTTTTTTTGTTAACTTTGAGTAACACAATTGATAAATAGTTATTTGTATAAGTTTGAATCATAGGTTCCCTTCTTCTATCTGGCTCTGCTTATAACTACCATGTTTGCCACCTTCAAAATTCTTGCTTTGTTTTAGAGCAGCTAGAGAATCCGTATGGAGGGTCTGAAACAACGATTAAAGAGCAAGACGTTAAAATATATATATATAGTCTTCCTATTAAAAACCTCAAAATTATGTGGGCATAATCATAATGTAGTTACTTTTTCTTTTTTTTTTTTTCATTTTTTACTTGAAATACAAATTAGTCTGCATTAGTGCATTTGGTTGAGTGCTTATAAAGGTTAACTTGTGTGTTGTATGGGTCATCAAATGCTCTTACCAAAAATAATAGC
>CM034060.1:5541577-5592069 GCA_019804595.1 Bruguiera parviflora
GGTTAGGAGGCAGACTTTCTCTTCTTCTTCTTCTTCTTCTTCTTCTTGTTTTGTTTTTTTTTGTTGGATGGTGGGGCAAGCAGACTTCTTGGTTCACCATACTATTGCTTTGGGTACAAAAACTTGTACTACAAGCAGCAGTCAATGTAATATTGAAGAAAGGCTAGGAAGTAGAATTGATCTACCAACAATTGAGAGAATGAAAACTAGACTTGAGTTTTTCAATTTTTGGGTGAGTAAAGAGAAAGATAGAGATGGTTTGGTTTGGAAATCTCCAATCCAAGCAATAATCCCAATGAATGTAATATTGTGCGATGCACAATGCACAATTGTTTATTATTTATAATTATACAACTGTAATATAATTATTTAATTTTTTTATTAATTTTATCTAATTTAAAGTATTTTTTTTCAATTTTTTAAAAATAATTTTAAATTTTAAAATTTGAAATTAGATAGATATTTTTAATATTATATATTAAAAGAGTCAAGATAATTTTTAAAGTAATTCTCATGCTAATTAAATTTAAAATATATTCAAATTTTTTTTGCAATTATGATATTTTACACCTAAAAAGTTAAGATATTTTTTATAGTGATGTTTCTTAAAAAAATAAACAAAAAGTCAAGATACTGAAAATTTTTATTTTTGTAAAATTTTTGGGAAGGAGGGCTATGCATATCTTGGTATTATGAAAATTTTGAGAATTGGTCCAGAACTTTGGAATGGAGTGAGCCGTAAAAGTTTTATATTTTCGAAAAAACATGTACTAATATTAAAAAGAGAAAATTTAAATGGACACAAATTGATAAATTTTAGTAAATAGAAATAATTTTTTTATTATATATAAAATATTTTATATTATATTTATATTTTGTATATAGTATAAAAATCTTTCGGTTTTACTAAAATTTATTATTTTTGTATTTACGTAGTCAGATTTTATTGGAAATGACAATTTTGAAGACTTTCATGCTCCTTTTTTTTATTTTTTAGGATTAATTGTCAAGAAAAATTTTAGGAATTTAAAGTTTTTTTTTTAAAGCTTGAAAAATTTCATTGGGCAACTTGGGAGGAAAATGATAGGAATATTTTGAATATTTTTATTGGAAATATGTGCAAGCTTTGAAAATTTTTGAAAATTGGAATTGATAAAGAAAAGAAAAATATTATTTTTGACAAATTTAAGCATAAACTTTGGAATATTTCTAGAAAAATTGAAATTTTCGTTTTTTTCATTAAGTAATTTTTTTTTTTTGGAAAATTTCGAGAAATGAAAAAATTTGGGATTAAAAAACATGGAAGCTTTTGGGAATTTAAAATTTTTGGACATAGCACACAGCCAATTGGAAATGAGAGAAATGGATCGACAAATTTGGGTCTTGGTATTAATGCAACAAAATGACGTCGTTTGAGGGGTCATAGGCTCAACAAGGTGGTTATTTTAACTCTCTGAATCAAACGATTTAACCTATAGATCAAATATAATAGCTACTAAAACAATAATAAGATGAGGCTTAAGATAAACTAATTAATTTTCTTTCATTTTCGCAATTGGCAATTAGCCCCTTCTATTTGCTTTTGCCGCCGGCCTCCTTCGTTTGTTTATTTTCAGTTTGATTATCTGCTCGACTCTTGGGCTTGGTCTCATTTTTTTTAATATAGAGGTTTTTTTTTAAAAAATTTTTTTAAGGCTTTTATGACATCTATTACTTGAGGGAGGTGGGTGATTTTCAATTTGCTCTCTTAAGGGTGGGCAGGGTTTCAATTTTCTTTAAATTTTTTATTTCTGAAAACAATGGGAGGCTTTGATTTTCTAAAAAGATTAAAAGCTAGGATTTGTATTTCCAGGCCTAGATTTGTTAGAGTTTAATTAATTTTAATAATACTATTAAATAATTATATAATAATTTTTTATTTTATTAATATAATAAATATTATATACTAATAAAAAAATATATACATATAATATAAATATAAAATTTTACTCATCATCGATAGAAATATTTAATATATTAAATAATAATAATATTTATTTCTAATTTAATATAAAAAATACAATAAATAAAATTTAACTATCAAAATTCTATCTGAATATTAATTTCTAATTTATGAAAAATTTAAATTAATATATATATATATTTTTAATTCTAATTTAATTATATAATTATTTGTAAAATTTATTTCGATTTGACATAATCTTTCAAATATTTAATAAATTATTTTTTAAATCATCATTAACTTTAAAAGGATTGTCAAGAATTTCTTTAACAATTTTTCATGACTAACTTTGATTGATTTTTAATTAATATTTTAATTTTTTAAGAACTTGTGATATGTGACCTTTTAAAGTTGGAAACCTCATTCTCCGTAACACTTTTTTATATGTAATATTTGTAAAGTACTATTATATAAATATTCCAATTTCTCATTTTTCATCTTATATGAAAAATTAAGATGAGTTATTTTTTAATTGTCAATTCAATAAATTTCAAATTCTAAACTATCTTTAACCCTCAATTACGTAAACTCTTATACTGAACCTTATAAGTTTTACTATTTTATACAATTTTTATATGTTTCATAAGTGATTCTTGAAGGCACCATAAGAAACTTAAAGAAGGGTTTATTATCCATCCATTGCCCTACCAGCCAACATAGCAATTCCATATATTCTACGTAAAGTCATTATGCAAAAAAAAAATAAGAAACGTTCTCTTTAGGAGCCTTACAAAAAGGTTATAATTAAGAAAGATTACCTAGGAACATATAGCCTAATCTTTCACCCATCTAAATCCTTTCTCTTAGTAATTGTTAGCAAAACACTTCTATCTTTATTAGGGTTATTCCTTACCAAAGTAAAAGTCCCTTGAACGATTGATCTCCTTTACCAATGTCTCTAAGTTCATAAAAGGACTTAATTATGAAATTCTCATTGTTTTTCCCATTCCAAATCAAAATTAGAAAGGTATAAAAAGTTTAATTATATAATTTTAATTTTATTTAAACAAATCACCTAACTTTATTTTTTTTTTCCAATCTCACCATAATATACAATGCTCATTTGTCATTTCTATTTAACAATCTTACTTTTCAAATCCATCATGTAAACATTTTGAATGAAAAAAGAAAATAATAAAACACATAATTGGAAAGGAAGGAAAAAATTGCAAGTTGGAAGCCAAAAACTCCAAGCCCCTCTACCTTTACCTTCTTTTTGCCATACTATAATGCAAAGTACATTTTTAGTATTGTTATCAAAATGTTTACAAAGATCATATAATGAAGTTATATGCAGAGGAAAAAAGATGAATTAGGTCAACTTTATAATGAGTGATGCTTGTTCTTTTGTAGTGATTTTCTTTTATGTTGATTATATATATGCAAAAAAGTTAAATGCGTAGATGATGCTTAAGAGCTTTTATGTTTTTTTTTTCTTTTCCTTCAATTGTGCTATTAACTTGTGTTTTTGTGTCAAGAGAAATTGGTAGTTGTGTAAATAGCATATTATGGCATAGCTATGTCAATTTGTTAAATTACAAAGAGAGAAGTAATTGGATTTGTTTTAGGAGTTTCTATGTTTGCAAAAAATTGTAAATTGGCAATCAAGCTTTTTCTATTCTCTTGCTGAAATTGATGTGTTTGTAGTTAGGTTGGGTTTAGGAAAATCACATTTAAGAAAGGGTTTACCTTTAGTATGCATAATGAATGACTTTGTGTTGTTATAATGATGTCCTTTTTATGTTAGTCATTTACATGATTTTAAAAATGGTGCTATTGGTATAGAGTTAGGAATTGACATATTCTTAATTTAAATATGTCTTTTTTGTTGGTTTAAAGATTAAAAGTTGTTAATAATGCATAAAGAACATAAACTTTTATCAACATAATCACTAGATATTCTTTGCTTGAAAAGTGAATTCTTTTTACTTTATTTCCTTTTATTTTTTATTGAGTTTTTAAAATATGGTGTTTTAGTGATCTTTTTTAGGGCTTGGTGATGATTTTTTTTTTTTAAAAATTATTGAACTCCATTATATAAGGGGGGTATTCTTTAGGATTAGGTATAAAAGGATTTACAAAAATTATAAGATAACATTTTATGATTGTTAAAATTATAATTTCATGTCAATTAAGGCAATAGATTGGATGGTTATGAATTTGAGAATCAACGAGAAATATTTGAATTATTAGAGAATGCTCATATGTGAATTAATGGAAGGGATAAAGTTGTTAAAGGAAGATAAGCATATGTTAGAGATGAATGCTACTATACACAATTACATAATGATGGAATGATAATGCTTCACTAATTTTAATCCTAAAGTAATTGAGCATAATTAGTGAATTTTTGGACAAGTAATTAAAAGTGCATTGTAAGGGAAAAAAGGGTAAAAGTCACCATATTGGTACTTTTTCTGACAAACTATTCCAAATTCATCTTCTTATCTAAATTTGCAAAATCTTGTAGCCCTTTAAACTCTAGTATTAAGAGATTTATGAAAAGTGGCACAATCCAATCAATAAAATTAGTGCTATACCACTGTCTTAAGCTTCATATTTGCTTATGACTAATTGCTACTCAAATTCTAGAAAGGGTAAAATTTGTTGTGAATTCTATCACTATTGAGATTAGTGAAAATCACATGTTCTTGAACGAATGTAGAGGCCTGATTGGGTGATTTATTGCCTTTTAAAGAGGAATGATCTAATACTAGATTATTCTTTTTAAGCTAGAGAGGTATTACTAGTCACTTAATCCTATTACTATTTCCTTGTTAGCTTTTACTTTTTTAACTCAATTACAGTTTTAGAATAATAAATATCACTAGTTGTTTATTTATATTTCATTTCCATAACTTTTAATTTTGTCTTTCCCTTGTATTTTTTTTATTATTTAATTAGGTTTTGAGTTTTAAGAAGTTTTTTATTAGATTCTTTACACCCCTTGCTTGTAAAGTATTTATGATGTGTGATCAATGACTTTAGACTTAACTTTTTCTAGATAAGGCCTGTAATTGTAATAATGTTAGTCATCATAAGAATTGTGTTTTTGTTCTATAAATGGCTATAATATGTATAATATGTTTGGTGTATTATTTGTATATACATGTAAATTATTTCATGCTTACTACTTAGGAAAGAGTAAATCACTTTTGGAATTATGATTAATTAATAAGTAATTGACTTTGTAAATGCTTTTAAAAGAAAAAGAAACTTGTAGGTAGATGAAAGCGACTTGTTAGAATTAACTTTTATATATATATATATATATATGATGATAAGTTTTATTTTATCATATTTTGATTTATTGATTTGTGGGAAAGTGATAGTATGAAAAACTTAATATATATTTTTATTTATGATTAAATAAGTTTAAATTTTGACTTCAATTGAGCTAAATACATAAAAGGTATTTTTCAGTTTGTGATTTATTATAAGATTTAAAACTTTGAGAGTTTGTTTTTAATTATTAAATGGTAGATACTAATTTAAAGAAAATATTTTCATAATTAAATATACCTTTTAAAAATGAAATAATGAAAAAAAAATTGTTTAAACTTATTATATTTTGATACCTTACCTTTTGCAAACATATTTATATTAAGAAATGATTATTAGATGATTAACTACTAAATTAAGCAATAGTCAATATACATATTTTATCCATTTATTATTTGCTCTTTATACACTTAAGCTGTGACTGAAGAGATTATAAGTTGTGATTGTTGGCTAACTATGACCTGACCTATGTTTATATAGTTATATATGAATATAATTTGATAGTCTATTACTCTATATCCAAAGTTTTACATATTATATACAATACATATATAGGTAATACTCAATTGTACTTCTAACTATTAAATTTACTTTCAACTATATACCTTTTTTAGTATAGCAAAATCAAACATATATGATCCTATTATTCTTGTTTGATTAAGTCTCTCTCCATACTTTGAATATTATATCTTTTTATTGAGTTTTGCTCTTCCCATCATTTTAAACATTTTTTTTTAGCTAACTTGTAATTAAAATAGTAATTCTTTAAAGTTCTTGGATTTTTTGTGTACATGATGTATCTAAATATGAATAAAATGTATTTGAATTTGCATGAATTTTATTGGAAAAAGAATATAAAGAAGGACAAAATTGATTATCTTTAAAAGCCTAAAGTGTTAACAAGTTAAGGTTACACATAAAAAACTTACCAAGACACTTTAGCTTCTTCTTATTATTGGGTAGAAGTGAGTGATCATCATAATGGGCTTTATAACAAGTCTACTACTCATAAGAAATCAACATCATTATACTTGGGTGATTGTGTATATATTGAAAAAAGTGCACATTTTTGTTGATTCACATGACTTATAAGTTAGAGCATTTAACTTAGTTATACATTGATCAAATTGTAAGTCTTAATTCACCTTTTGATTTTGAAAAGAATTTTAGAGAGTGATGGGTATTAGTATAGATTTTGGTATGACATTTCATTCTAAAATAAATAATCAATTTAAATACACTATCCAAATTTAAAGAGATTCTTAAAATCAACATCTTCCTTTCATTAAGGTTGTTTATAATATTAACTATAAGTCTACCATTTGAATGACTCTTTTCAAAGTTTTATATGGTTGTAAATGTTAATTATGCTCATATTAGAGAGAATATAGAGAAAAAGGCAATTGGAAATAAACTTTAAACCTAAAATGTTAAGTAAATCTTAAAAAAGGTTTGAAACATTAAGGATTGAATCTAGATTGCTCAAAATGGACAAAAATTTTATACATATTAAAGGAGATAAGAGTTAGAGTTAATGGCTAGCAGTATGGTATTTTTTGATGGTTTCTTTAACAATAAAAGTAATTAGATTCAAAATGTTGCTTATTTCTTTTTGTTCTTTCCTTCTTTCTCCTCCACCTTTATCTTTCTTAACCACCACATTAGCCCTTTTGGCCACCTACCTTCTCCTTACCCCAAAAGTTGACCACCCTCAATTGCCACTAACCACCATGCCATCCTTTCCTTCTTCAATTGTTACCATTACCATCACTAATCATCCCTTCTTTCCTCTTGTTTCATATTTTCCTCTAAGTAGTTCTCTTAAATATATAAGTTTAATTTTTTCAATTTGCATTAAATTAAAAATTTTATGGTGAAATTGAGAATTTAGCGTATACATAATTATAATTGAGTGTTGCTTAAAGAAAATTGGAACTTGAAGTTGAAATTTGAAGGAAATTAAAAATATAAAATTGACTTAAGAAATATTTATAAAGGAAATACAGATTTTTATGTAAGAAATATATAATAAAAATCTCAAGATATTTTTGAGTTATATATCAAATAAATTTGACTTTTAATTCTATTTAAGTTAGATATATAAAAATTATTTATTAGTTTGTGATTAAAAATAAGATTAAAAATCTTGAAAGTTTATTTTTTATTAAGAGATGGTTAATATTTGTTAAAAAAAATATTTTTATAATTAAAATAAATATTTTAAAAATAAAATAACAAAAACTTTTTTTGTTGAGATTTGCTGTATTTTGATATGTTAACTATTGCTGTAACATTTGGATTGATACGTGGATGTTGGATACTCAACTACCAAATTAAGCAATAGCCAACGTCTATCTCATGTCTAGTTAACATGCGCTCACAATGCGCTTGGACTATGATGCGAGTGATTGCGCGATGTGACTGTTGGCTAATCATAATGTAGAATATGTATATTATTTATATATAGATATAATTAAATAAAAGTGTTTTGTCCTCCTCCCTTCTCTCTCTCTATGGCTAATGTTTTGCATTTTACATATATGTACATATACGGATAGTACTTGTGTTTTTATCTGTTATATTTACTTTCCATTATTTATGTTTTTGTATAATAGAATCAAGTATATTTCATTTTGTTAATCTTATCTGATTAACTCTACCTCTAAGATTATGTATATTATAATTGTCAACTAAATTCTCGTACCCTTCCCACCATTTTTAACATTGTTTAACTAACTTGTGATTAACGTGGTCATCTTCCAACCCTTTTGGATTCTTTGCACAATTTCGGGGTATTGGATTGTAGTTTATTTTAATCATTTTTATCATTAGCACTTTACTAAATTTTTTTGTATTTATAATTTTGTTATTTAAATATTTTCATAATAACTATTATTTGGTTTATGCATAAAATCTCTTACATAAGTTGTGAATAATATTGTGTATATTTTGTTTTATGGCATATGATGTTATTGTAAGTTCGTGACCGACAAGCATGAAAACGCATATGAAATTACGTCCATCTTATAATTTTATTAGATTCCAACAAAACAAAGAACAATTCAAAGGACAGGAGACCGAATAATAGAAGGGATAGAGAGAGCAAACCTGTAGCTAACATTTCTCTTGCGAGTAGAGGAAGAAAAGAAGGAAGGATTATGAATCTCGTTGAGATAATTTTCCCAAATAACCAATGATTCTAGAAAGATTTGACGTTTTGATCACAGAACGCATCTCGCTTGCTTCAGCCACAGATGACTTCAACTTTCTCCGAAAGTTTTTTGTTTTTCTATTTTTTTATTATTTTTAAAAAAATTTTGATGAAAAGCTTTGATGTCGTGGTGCCTCTTGGGCCATCCTTTTCGTTTATTTTATGGCTTTTTATTAGTATTATTATTTGGTCATGACTCGGGAATCAAAGTTAGAGTTATTACCTAAATTGTCCCTTAGAAAAAATTATATAATTGTATATAAAATAATAATTTAATAAATTAATAATCATAGCGGGCCGGGACGGAGTCAGGCTGAAGACATTGAAATCTCTCTACTTCAATTTTCGCTCAATTTACTTTGAAACCATTCTAGTCGAGTGAGGTCGAGTAGGTACATTAACATGTATTTATAACAAAAAAATGGAAATAAAATGATTATTCTGAAAACTTAATCGATCATTACACTGGTGGGTAGTAGCAAAGTTGGCATTACAGAAACATCGGGAGAGTCATATATTCATATGCATAGAGTAGACTAGATGGGAAAACTTAGTACAAATACGGGTAGGAATTTTAAATTGGGCATTTGGGTGCAAAAGCAAAGGGGCCAACGTTGAAGAGAACAAAAGGGATCTTGTTTGCCATATATGGCTTCTCTGGCCTCAAGGGCCCGCCAGTCACTCCCCCGTGGAGATCAGTTGGCTTGTTGCATGAGGGGTCTGGTGAAGAGACCAGTGCAACCTTGCACTTGTGTGCGCCATAGCTGGTGACCTGCTTTGGTGCTTCGAGGAAGAAATAGCCATTCTTGTCAGTTGTGGCCTTGGCCACCAGTGGATACCTGGTATTATTGCACTCTAGTTTCACTGTGGTACCTGCATGATTGACAATCCCAAAAAAGAGCCAATATACATAATTAGACTCTAGCTTGAATAAGGTGGTGGTTTAATTAATTAGCCTAGATCCCCTATGAAACCGCAAAGCATTTTGATGTTATATGTTCCGGGGAAAAAGAGCTCCACAAAACAAGAAGGAAGAAGCAAAGCTGCTTCATCAGCCCACGACAATGCTGGCCATTGATGTGACACAGGAGGCCCTGTCTCTTTCTCTCTTCTTCTCTCTCTTTCTTTCGCATGCACGGGTAAAGCAGCTTAATTACATGTTCATGGGGTCCATTTACGTGCATCGAGTGAAAGAGATAGTGCACTAACAGGTCTTGTGAACCTCGTAACTAAAATTCATTTTTTTTTTTTAATATATCATGTGCAACAACTTAGATAAAACGTACAACATTATACATAAATATATAACGAATATAATTATATATTAAATGATAATTATTATACATTTCACACTATTTATTATATATCTTATATTAAAAAAAAATTTACATCATCAACCCCATGTCTATTATTTTATATATTTTCTGATGTACCAACTTTTTCGATTTTCTTGTATACATAGGTAGCTATTTATCTATGCTACCCCCTGTTTTATTTTTATTTTTTATTTTTAACTATCAACAGAAAACAAAACAAGATCAAAGCCATTTAACATTTACACCACGACAAGGCAAATTTCTTTGGAAAAAAGTTTTCTGAATGGAAGAACAAAAAAACAAAAAAAGAAGAACTCTAACAGACCACAAGACTGAGAAGTTTTGAACTGACCAAGAATAGGAGTGGCTCCCCAGAGAGTGTCAGCTGCACCGTACTTGCAGGACTTGCAATAAACAACACCTTGGACTACTACGAACTTCCTTGGAACTGAGTGCGGGTGCGAGGGTGGGCTGTGAACTGGTGGCTTAACCGGTGGGTGTGGGTACACGGCCGGTGGAGAGTATACGGGGGGATGAACTGGCGGGTGAGATGGCAGCGTTGGTGGATGTGAGGGTGCAGGTTGTGGTGCATGGTAAATGGGGATAGAACTCGGTGGTTGACTCGGCGGGTGACTGTGAGCGTGCCCGGGGTGGCGGTGGTGACTCGGAGCCGGTGCTGGGACCGCATAATCGTGTGGCGGGATCGGTGGTACCGTCTCCATCACGTTACCAAACGCAGTGTAGCACAGCAGTGAAAGCTGCACTAGCACAACTATAGCAACACCCATTTTCTGTTCACTAGGAAAAAACACAGAGAGGGAGAGAGAGAGAGAGAGAGAGAGAGAGAGAGAGAGATGCGGGGGGGGTCGCCGAGAGGGGGCTTTATAGGACTTTTTCAGGCATCGGGGGGCCTAGATCCGCTGCGGCTTTTTGTAGATTGAAATCAAGCTTTTAGATAAGAATCCCGTTATAAGGATGGGACCCTCTAAACGAAGATCAGACAAAAAGAAGGGAAAAAGGTAGTTGGATAATGAGCATATTTTGTCTCTCTCTCTTTTTTCAATATATGTAGTACATAAATAAAATAAATAATATATAAATAATCTGATACACAAAAATTAATTTTAAATTTTTTATTCCCATATGGTTTTACCTATAGTTTTTTTTTTTTGTTTTTTTTTTTGTGGTCTTACTACTATAGTAGCTACTGGCCCACCCTTGCAGGCAGCAGCAGAGCTTTGAAAATATTACCGTTCGGACTCCGCGGCTGCAATTTGAATTTGGAAATTTTACACATGTTTCTAACTTGCTTTATAACGTTACAGCAGTATAAATTTTTTCTTTGTGCATGGAAAAATGAAAAAGTATGTTTGACGATTTCTCGTCGAGATAATTCAAAATAATTAAGCTACAATTTTCTTTACTAAAAAATATTATTTAAGTATTTGAACATTTTATTTTTCACTAATTAATTAGCTACCCCATGAGCCTTTTTTGCTTTTTCAGAGGGGGGGGTTGCTGTTAAAAGACCCAAAAGGTGGGTGATGACTACAGGTTCCAGTCGGCAGGCCTTTCTAGATTTCCTGTATTCATGCCAAAGTGTACTTCTCGATTATTGCCCATAGTTACTTTTTCTTTTTCCATGCATAATTAATTACTGGCCCTTATCGATTTCATATTCAGAACAGCTAAGCATGCGATTGATGTAGATATCAAGATAGACCATACTTCCCCAGTTTATGCACTTCTTCTGCTACTTTCTCTGTTGAAAGCTTCAGTCTCACCTCACGGGGAGATGTTGTTATAAATTATTGTATTTTTAAATCTAGTCGATTAGTTATTTTATAATTATTAAATTAATTATTTATAATTATTAAATTAATTATTATAAATTATAATGATACTAAATATTTATTATTATTATTATTTATATTAGATATTATATTACTTTATAAATTATTAAGTTAAAATTATTATAAATAATTTTTTTAGTGAATGATACTATTCATAATAATGTATAATTTAATATTTTTATCAAAAAATTAAGTTATTTTTATTTTCTTATCATATAAAGTATACAATAATAAAAAATGTCATTTTATTTTGACAAAATAATTACTATTACCTATTATAATGTAATGATTTATTTACAGTAGACTATAATTATTAGTAGAGGTGTACTAGTCTACCTTTAAGAGACACTCATTTAAGCCATTAGTTTTATACTTACAACTATCTATAATATATTTTACAATGAATTTTTGTTATACTAAAAAAGTATAACAATGTTAAGTAAATTTTTCAATCAAATAAGATGTGTTCACTTGTAAAGATAAAAGCATTGGCTTGAATTCTTAATAAACAAATAATTTTTACTTAATTTATATGAAATCTAACTTTATAGTCATTGATATGGATATTACGGAACAAATTGACTAATAAATTTTTTAATGAATATTTCATTATGTGTTAAATTAATACTATAAATCTTGATATATGGTGATAGTTAATTTTTCATTGTTTATGTTAAGAATAAGTCATATGATAGAATGAATAATTATATTTGTCTAAGACATAATTTATTAAAATAATTGAGTGATGGAATGATATCACTTAATTTTGTATAGTTAGAGATGAATTAAGATAATCCTTTGATTGAGTCACTAAAAATAAAGTTAATGCAAATTACATTAAAAAGAATGAAACTGTGCATATAGAGAATGGTAATAAGTAATGAGAATCCAACCTATGTGATAAGAGATCTCTTGAAGTATATTTATATAAGTAATAACAAGTTACTGATTGACTTTCTGTGCACTATCAAAATTATAATTCCTTCTTATAGTATATATAGTGTAAAAATTCCAATGTTTATAGTTAAATAATACTTTTAATGAATTCTATAACCTTTATAAGTGAAATGTTATTGAAATGTATACTTGATAGATTTAATTATATGAGACTAGACTAAAATTGCTCCTGTAAGGTCTTAGGTGAATTTTCTAAAATTCTCATAAAAATAAATAAGACATGTGCTTAACTTAATAGCATCCAATCATATTAAATAATATGATTTTAGAAAATATAATATAAAAGTAAGTTCATTGATATTTATAAAAAAGTTATGGTTCATATAAATTTTTATTTTATCATAATTCTAAATATCAAAGCTTATACCTTTAGTTTTCAATTCATAAGCCCAAAAGCACCAACATGATGTGTTATATTTTCATTATTTAATTTAGCAAAATTAGTCTTTTTAGATAGCAAGTGATTGTTACAAATTAAAGTATTTTTAAAAGCTAATTACCATATTTTTAGGCTTAGTCAACTATGCATTTTATAATTATAGAATTAGTTGTTTGTAACTATTAAATTAGCTATTATATAACTGTTGAACTAGCCATTATATAATTATTGAACTAGTCATTATATGACTATTAAACTAATCATTATATATTTGTTATTAGTTATTATAAATTATAATAATACTAACAATTTATTTTTATTAGAATTTATGTTCAACATTATATTACTTTTGAATTATTAAGTTAAAATTATTATAGCTAATCATTTTTATTTTTTAATAAAATATGTTATTCATAACAATTCGTGACCTATTACTGAGTTAACTAAAAGCTTAAGTTACTTTTATTACTTCATTATGTGAAATACATATTAGTAGGAAAGTTTATCATATCTTGGGAGGATAACTATTATAACTTGTTGAACTGTGATTAAACTGTTATAATTTGACTATAAAAGCAAAAACTATTATTAATAACCATGCTTAACACATTTAAGACACAATATTTTTTTAATAATTTATTTTTATTGTTGTATTATATTATTTTATTAATTATTTTCTTACAAATATCAATTTTATTCCATATATGTTAATTCAAAATTCCATTGCGTGTACTAGCTAATAATTTTACCCTAGCTCTCCTAATATATATGTAATAGATTTTACACAAAATCTTTTAGAGTAGATTAGTTGATGATTAATAATCATTATTAAGATATTAGTTATACTTAACATTAGACCTATCAAACTAAAGGGATTTCTAAAGTTAATACTTTAATGCTCAAACCAACCAATCATGGAGCTAAGAGAGATAAAAGTATAAGGAATAGGTCAATTGGTCGTTACCAAGCAACGGTGAGCTTTCAAGCTATTTATAGGCCTATGAGCATGCCTCTTGAGAGTGACCCTTGGTGATGACTAATAGGGATATAAGAGTGCTAATAAGTCTTTGAGTTCACCTTAGACCTTTGAGGCCTATAAGCATGCATTTTAAGAGTGACCCTAGGTGATAACATGACAGAGGTGTAAGAATGCTAGTGAGTCATTGGGTTCATCTTGGATTTAAAGGATCCAAAGCTCTAGAGCAAACTAAGCCCAAGGGAGATAAGGTCTTATGATGAGCTTAAGGCCTTATGATGTGCTCAATGGCCTAAAAGGCACATGTCTTACAAATGATAAAATTAATGCCCTCTAGGCATCTTTTTTGTTAAAATTTAATTCTATAAGTTAACATCCAATTGGTTAATTTTTCACAAATTCTAAATTTTAATTATTATGAGACTTGAATTGTTAAAATGAAAAAAAAAAAAGAAATCTATATAATATTTAGGAACTAACTTTTCATATCACTTGATCACTTCATTTTAATGTTAAAAATAATTGTAATTGTTGTAAAGATATATTATCGTAAAATTTCTCATAAGATCTATTTAATTACTTTATAGGGTCTTTACTATTATTTTTTAGTTTTTAATATTTTATTTTTATTTTAAAGGATATTTTATTTTTATTTTTTAATGTTCACAAATCAAATTCAACAATTTTAAAAGATATTTAGTACTTAAGTTACCTATAGTAGTTTTTCTATAATATGATTTATAACTATCTATACTATAATTTGTAACTAATTTATAAATCTCTATAAACTATCGATAATGACAAGTTAGTTATAGATTAGTTGATAGCAAATTGAGGTAGTTTAAGCTAAAGGTGCCAATATCAAAACCAACAACGTACAAGAATTAAATATTTGTAAGGTAGATTAAATATTTGTAGTTTAAGCTAGAAAATAGATGTATATATATATTAATTATGACCCTAGTTCATCTTGTTTCATCTTGGCTCATATATGCGAATGAAAATAATATATTAACTATATATTCCAATTTAAAGTAATCAAAGGTGGATTGGTTCTATTTTTGACAATTTTTAAAATTCCTAATATGCCTTTAATGTGCTAAAGGTTTTTTATTTTCTTTCAATTTTAGTGGATGCAAACCTCTTTAATTTAGATTGGATAATTTTTTATGGGTTTTTAAAGCAAATATGAGTCTTTATAGGTTAAATTGGATAGTTTTTGATGGACTTTTAAAGCTCCTAATCTACTTCTAATGTGTTAAGGGTTTTTTTTTTATTTCCTTTTAATTTAGCAACTACAGGTCTTTATTAGCTAGATTGAAGAGTTTGTGATGAGTTATGCACATTATGAATAGTCTTAATGAGAGAAGAGAGAATGATAGAGATAAAGGTAAGATAAATTATAAAAAAAGAAGGGTGAAGTGTGTAAAAAAGGGGAGAAAGATAAGAGAAGAGAGATGAAGGGATAAGAGAGAGAACTTAAGAAAAAGTGTAAAGAAGAAAAAAAGAGAATACAAAAAATAAAAGCAAACTAGGTAAAAAAGAGTGAAAAGAAAAATAAGGTAAATAATGTAGAATTCCTAATATATAAAGAAAAATAAAGTATATATATATATATAAATAAGTATAAAAAGAAAATTGATAAAGTATTGAGAGACAATAAAATTAAAAATTGTATAGAGAGAAAAGCATAGAAAGAAGAGATAAAGAGAAAATTTAGAGAAAATGTGGAGAGAAATCTGAAAAAAAAAAAAAAGAAAAGAAAAGAAAAGAAAGAGTTAAAAGACAAATTATGTAAAGAAAAAAAATGAGACAAAGTTTGAAGTGAGGAAAGATATATAAAGAGAAAATATAAAGAATTAGTAAAAAAGGTAAAGAAATAAAATATACAAAAATAAAGTGATTTATTTAAAAATAAAAAATAATTAGAAAAAATTTAACTACGTGGTTTTTTATATATATTTTTTAAAAATATATATTTTTACAATTTTGATAAAAAAAACCAAAAATAAAAAGCATTTGTTTTTTTTGTCTTCAATGTAACCATTCAAGTCTATAATAATCAAAACTTGTGATTTATTTTTTTTTTCTTATTTTCTTATCAAAAGCTAAAAAGTCATGTTATAACTTGTAAAAATTGTTGCTCTCACTTAAAAATTTATCCTTTCATATAATGTACATAAGGTTAAGAAGTTTGCCCCTATTTAAAATTTAAAATTATTAGACTAATTAATCTTAAAAAAGATTAACTTATATGAATTATCTAAATTTTAATTAATTATTTATTAATTTTCAATTAATTAGTTTATTATAATGATCAGGATTGAAAGAAATATATGCTAAGTTATACTATATAAAATTTCAGTTATATATATTTTTGAAAATTTATTCACCTCAAAATAAATAAAATAGTTGGTAGATGTTGTATTCAAAAATTAAATTATTTATTAAATATTAATTTTTACATGTATAATAATTTGAAAAAACATAAAAAAGAAACAAAACCAATATATAGATTTTAAGGTACTCTTCTTTTTCTAAAAATTTTAATAGAATAAAGATGATTATTTCTTAGTTTTCAAAAATTAAAAAAAAAATTGCTTATTAGACATAACTAGTATATGTAAAATTTTGTATCAACATTATATATACTATTTATTTGAGATTTTATAATTGGTCTACTTAAAGAATTTATGAAAAAAGTAATGTTAATAATCTTTTATATTGTTTCTAATATTATTTTACTAATTACACTTAATCTTGCCTACACTTGGTGTAATTCCTCGATCCGCTATTGTTTCTTATATAACAGATCAAACTTCCTTATCGAGTGATTGAAAGCGATGGGAAAGGTTCCGGCAAAATATAAAACAGGCTTCACCAGAACGTCACTGTACTGTAAGCTAGTGGAAGCAAATCCAAAATCATGTTTGGCTCCCTTGTTTACTTCCCATTCTCCATGGCCTAGAGGAAGGGTCCAGCTGAATCTCGAACGGTAGAAACCCTACAACTTTGTGCTCATGTGTCAACCCTAGTCTCAGCCTTGACTGTTCTCACCAACGTGGACCATAATTTTTAATCTTCCACCTTTCCTTTTTTTTTTTTTAAGTATATTAAAAAGTTTATTAAAATTATGTAATGGAGATATATATATATATATATATATATATATTTTTTTTTTTTTTAATTTTCAAAAATCTTATGTTCTTTTATTAAAATTAAATTTCAAAATTTTTAAATTAAAAATTTAAATTCTTAATAACTTAATTATTATCTGAGTGATCGAAACTTTGCCTATATTAATAACTCCACGGATGAATATAATGAGAGGCAATGGATTGTTGTGGCCATTATCAGTCATTAAAATTTAGTCCCAACTTTCCAAAAGTCAAGCAGTCCAAACCCACGTAAAGATATATATATATATATATATATATATATACGCATGCTAGCATCGAAATTCTCATGCTAATCTTATATCCTTCTCGTGAAGTACCCCAACTTTCTCCGTGAGCTTGGGCTTTATATGGACAACCGTATGGACTTTACTAACGACAACCAACTTTGAGCACAATTAACTCACCTGCCGGTGATTTCATCCATCCAGATCATCTGATTGAGGATCACTATGAAGTCACAAGCATGGAGGCACGGGGTACGTGGTTGGGTACAGCAATTTTTTAAATGGTACAAGTGTTGTCATATTGTATGTGCTACAATAACAAAATAAACTTCACCAATTGGTTGACTTTGAGGCAAAGCCACAAAGTTATTCATCTCCGGCACAGCACGTAGTTAGCTTCCTCAATGGCTAAATGATCGCAGAAAATTATTGAGAAAGCAATTGGCTAATTGTCTATTAACCCTATATTTGTTTTATGAAAATATGTCTCTTATCGATCAAATGCATGCATATGCAAGGACCCATTCAGTAAATAGGCCCAATAAATAAGAGAGTCTGTCGTTTGATTTGGTCAACCGTTGCACCAGTGCATGGCATTCCAATTCTGTCTTTTGCATTCTTGTTGTGTGGCGGTTAACTGCCTAGATAGGATTAGTGAATGTAAATGCTTCGATAACATAGTATATATAGAGGACGAGAGAGATGAGTGAGTTGGTCATGAATTTTGTGGCTCAGAATTTATCTGAAACTTTCCTCTCTTTATGAAAATCTATCATTTCTTTGTCTCAATTTCTTTTCTCTTGCTCGTTCTACTCTTCCTCTCTGTTTCTTCCCAAATTACCCCCTAGTTCCTGCAATATATTTATATTAATAAAATTGAGAAGAAAAAAAAAAAAACTTACTAATTCACAGCAATACTTTAACTCGAAAAGACTTATGGGATCGTCTTTCTTTAATTCTAACAATTACAATAAATTAGATTTGAGTTTTAAGGATATTAATAGCTCTGAATTTTTTTTTTCAGAAGACTTATATTAACGAGATTAACAATCATAATTAAAAATTGAAATTCAATTCATCACTTAATTTGAATGAAAAAAAAAATTAGGTTTAACTAATCCCAAACCTTTCTAGGCATAAGCAATATCTTAAGGTCATGCAGATGGTGTATAATTGATTAAGATAACATGCTATATCAGTTAGTAGCCTCTTTCTATAGCATTAATGAGATTAGTTTTTTTTTTTTTTTTAGCTGGCATGTAATTTTTTGTATTTATTTTAATAGATTCATTTATTATTACCATAACTAACTTAAGTCGTTTTATGTACTAAAATTATCTTTACAATCCTTAATAAATATATAGAACCCACGATATATATACATGAATTCATATGAATGGAAACCAAATATTTGAAGAGTGAGGGAGGGAGGGAGGGAGAGAGAGGAGAGAGAGCGAGAGGAATTGCAGCGATAAAAGAGCAAAATATATTCGATCCTGGGCTTGCAAAAGAGCAAACAACTATGGGCCGCAAGTGTTTGTTGGAATATATTCGGACGGTCCAAGTTAGTCAATGGACAATGAGAATGGGTTGTACGGGCTAGGCTTGGACTTTAGGAATTCTGACAAGTCTGCTGTTGAGCTCAAATTAGGCAGTCGAAGGTGGGCTGGTCAGGTTTGGACATACAGAAATTGTTTTAATATCTTTTATCGGCCTAGTCCAAACCTAGACTAAACTCGATATTTGAGCAAGTTTAGGCCCGTTCATCTAGTTGGGTCGAATTTATTATATAAAATATTGGGCTTGATATTTAAAGCTTGGCCCAAAATAATGGTTGATTTAGAAAGGAATAATGGCTCCGAAGAACTTATCCCAATGTTTACTCGAAATAGATGCAATTCATTTCATACATGTTCATGGATTTGAGAGATCCGTTAACAC
The DNA here is from genome assembly GCA_019804595.1 of Bruguiera parviflora. Taxonomy (NCBI): domain Eukaryota; kingdom Viridiplantae; phylum Streptophyta; class Magnoliopsida; order Malpighiales; family Rhizophoraceae; genus Bruguiera; species Bruguiera parviflora. The sequence continues at coordinate 5,560,898 of CM034060.1, forward strand.
GAGCTACTTAAATTCCGTTTGGTTAGTAAGATGAGTTAAAAGTTCCCCCACATAATTAAAAAATTAAAAAAAAAATTGATGTATTAAAATAATATCTAGTTGGGTCAAAGTAGAAAGAGGCATAATATTCAAATCCCAATCAAATCACGGAAAAAAGTACATGACTAAGCGTTGGAAATGGACTCTAGCATTAGTACTCTAATAATCAAGTCAATCAAAAATTAGAGAGATTAATTAGAGTTCCCAAATGAGAGAGAGAGAGAGAGATTAATTAACCATTACCATCAACAAGTGTTGGTTGTATTTATATATATGTGTGTTTGGTTTGATTTGTACAAGGAGTTTAGTGTAAATGTGACAAATATGATATTTATCACTTTGTGGACTAAGTCTCATTTTTTAGTGTAAGGGACAAAAGAGTGCTAGGAAATAGATATTTTTTACAAGACTTGTATCTTACATCACATATAAAAGATTTTATTATAATTGTTTATAAGATAATATTTATTTTACATTACAAAATAAAAAAAAATCTAAGAAATGCCTCGTGTATAAATGAATGACACAAATCTTAGGCTTGATATAAGAGGCTCAATGCAAGTTTTGGCTAATCCACTTTTAATTCAAAATTTTTTGGGGCCTTTCAAATTATACTAGTTAAGTTATATATTTTTATTAAAAAATTAAATTATTACAATAATAAAATCATTATAATTACTAATTATTATCTTTATTCTTAATATTTATTTTTATAAAATATTAAATCATAAGTAATATAAAAAGGCCTTTTTTTTCTTTGTCTAAACACACTAAAACCCCCCCCAAAAAGTATTCTTTCTTACTCTCTTCCTTATCTTATTGAGAATTGTTGGGTTAATTGAATTAATGCTATTTTTGTTATCCCATTATTTCAAATGCATATTAATGAGAAGATCTATTATATTATAGAAAAAAATTGTTATTTATATCTATATTTTGTTTATTTTCTTTATTTATTCTAATAATCTTAAGGATAGTGATTTCTACTTTTATTAATATAAATATAAATACTAGTTAATTTATTTTTATTATTAATCATTAAGTTTTTATTCCTTTTTAGATTTATTAATTTCACTTATCTCTAAATTCTTACCATATACCTTTAAGATTGAAATTTTTATGGGTTTTTAATTTAAACATCGACAAAAATGTATTTTTTTAACCTTAAATGTATTGAGATTTACCTTCACTCTTTTAAAACTCAAACCAAAGTTTAGTTTTGAAAATTATGAGAAAACATTTTTTTGTTTAAGAACAAGTCAATAAAATTTATTGTCACATTATTTTAAATAGATGATCTAATAATTTCTTTGATGTTATTTATTCTTTAAAGGAAGCCAAAGAAATATAAGAAAAAATTAATAAAAAAAAATAGAGGATGCTAGTATATAAAAATTTGTTATTACTAACTATCTATATTTTCAAATATTTGATAAAAAGAGTACATAGATCAGATAAATAAATATTATAAACTACTAAACAACTTAAAAAATGAGAATATCAAATTACCATAGTAGCATATAGTAGGTTGTCATATTGAAAAGTTTCTATAGTTTTGGAATAACTACAAAGTAGCAACTTAAATACAAAAGAAACCACATGTCGCTAAAGTATGTCATTATGTATATCTTGATTGCGAGCAAAAAGATAATTAGATTGAAGGAAGTAAAGACAAAAGAGATGGTGTCAAAAGCAAATGTGGTAAAACATAAGAAAGGATACAAAGGCAATAGGAAAATGTACGATAATATATTTTAAAGTTATGATAAGTCCAAAATTAGTAATTTAGTTTTTAAGAAAAAAGATATTTGTTATGTGTGTGAAAATCAAGTTATTACACTCCTTAATGCAGATATAAGAAAAGGAGTAATATACTTGTTAAATTAAATGCCAATTTAATGGAAGTGGATGTTATTGTTACTATTATTTTTTATGTCAACATTGCTACTAAACTCAAAAGAATGGGTAATAGATTTTAGTGTTATAGGTATATTTATGGGGATAAAAATGCATATGCCTCATGCACACTAGTTTTAAGTAAAGGCAAAGTCCTTATTAATCTTATTTCAAGAAAGGTATTGTCTTTAAATAATGTGTTTTGTGTCCCAATAATTCAATCAATTTCGTTTTTATATCCTTATTAGAAAGGGTTAGAGTAAAGATCTCCTTTGAGTCATAAAGTTGTCATAACCAAAAATGTTATACTTGTAAAAATAATGTATCTATAGGAAAAGGCTACTATAACTAATGATTTTTCATTATGAATGTACTTAGTTTTATTAATAATAAATTATTCTACTTATTATTGATTGTTATGATTTATGACATATTAGATTTAATTATATGAGTAATTTTTATATTTAAAAGTCAAAATAGTTTGGTCCGATTGAAAATTAAGTGGTGACATAAATAAGTATAAGGTTTATGTGGAGCTCAAATTATTCAAGAAAAATTACAAATTAGTATAATGAAAAACTAAATTTGTTAATTTAGTTCATTCTGATTTAAAAAAATTAAAGAGTACTATGAATAAAAGTGACAAGTAATTTTATCTGACTTTTATAAATGATTATTCTATATACACTAGAATTTTCTTATTGAGAGATAAGGATGAAATATGTAATGCATTTATCAAATATAAGAGAAAAGTTAAAAATTAGTTAGGCAAAATAATTAAGAGATTTAAATTAGATAAAAGATGAAATTGTGATTCTTAACTATTATCATATTTCTATATAAAGAAAATGACATTATTCATAAGGTCATACTTCCTTTTTTATCAGAGTTAAATAAAGTAATAAAGAAAAAATAAAAAATTTAAAAAAAATAATAAATATTATAGTAATTAGTTTTGAAATTCCTAAAAACTTATAAAGAGAAGTAATACTTTCTACATATTTTTGGCAAAATAAAATTTCATATTAAAAAATTAGCAAGACTCTATATGAATTGTAAAATAAGTACTCTCATAATCTAAATTATTTGAAAGTATGAAATGTCTTACTAAAGTACTTTTGCGTGAATTAAAGAAGAGAGAAATAAGTTTCAAGGTCTCAGATTGTATATTTATAAGTTATATAGATCAAAATATCACTTATCATTTTCTTATTATTAAGGGTGATAATTTTTAATACTAACATTATCATTAAAATAAAGAATGTAAAGTTTTTTAAGCATATATTTCTTATAAAAAAGCAACTAGTACTTTCACGTGTTCTTATAATTAAATTAAAGAAAAAACTTTTTATTACACATTTTGAACCATAATTAAGAAGATGTAAGAGACAAAGAGAAGAAAAGACCTTTGGTTATGACTTTTACACTTTAGTAGTAAATAATGATCTTTTGATTTATTTTGAAATAATACCCTCTAATGATTTTAGTATATGGGTAGAAATCATACAAAGTAAAATTAATTCTTTAAATCACAGTAATAGATAAGAATTAGCAAATTTACTTGTAAGAGCCAAACCACATAAGTGGATCTTTAGGAAAAACCAATATAAATTATATGAATATATTAACAAGTATAAGATTAGATTGTAGTAAAAAGGTATATCTAAAATAAAAATATTAATTATTTTGATACTTTTATTCTTATTACTAAAATTACATCTATTAAAGTGTTAATTACATTGATATCTATTTATGATTTTTTTATTCGTCAAATAAATATTTAAATTATATTTTTATATGATAAACTTGATGAAGAAATTTATATGTCACAATCTAAAGAATGTATAATTCTTAGTCAATTGAAAAAGATTTGTAAGTATGTTAAATTTTTATATAGTTTGAAACAAGCACCTAAATAATAATATGAGAAATTTGGTAATATTCTGATCTCTAATAATGTTTTAATTATTAGTGTTTATAAATGTATTTGTACAAAAATATGCTGGTATATTAATGATATGCTTACATTTAGTTTCAAAAAGGAATTAATAATCAATACAAAATTACTATTTATACCATATTTTGATATAAATGATTTAAGAGAAGTAAATGTTATTTTATTAATAAAAATTTGTAAAACTCTTAATAATATATTTTTATCAAAAAAGCATTTTATAAAGAATTTTTTTAGGAAATATGAATATTTTGATGTGAAATCAACTTTCACTTTTTTTAATGTGAATGTGTATTTATTAAAATATAGTGGTGAATGGGTATTTCAATATAAACATTGATAATTTAATGTAACTAATGAATTTTACTCTTCTTAATATTACAAATAATATGTATAAATTAAGTAGATATACATATAATTTAAAATATAATTATTGAAATACTTTGTTAAAAATTTTAAAATATTTAATAAGTATTATAAATTATAATATATTATATAATTAATTTCTTATTGTATTATGTGATAATATTAATTAAATTTTATATTCAAATGAAATAAAATATGCAATTGATTATATTTTTATTGTTAAAAATAAAATAATGACTTATGAGTATAATAAATTTATTATTTTTAATTATACAATTCTTTATTTCATATATAAAAATAAATTAATTTGATTTTTTTTTAGTCAATCAAATCAAAAATCTCACATTTTTAACTTCATTTATTTATATTTTGATGATTATATTTTTAATTGGCTAATTATTGTTTTTATTTTTTTTATTCATACCCAATCCGTGTGTAGCGAAAGTTGAAAAACTAATATCAATGGCTACATCTACAAAATATTTCCTCATTTAGATTTAGCCAAATGCCACCCAGAAAATAAGTTGATCTTGTCGCACACAACAGAGCAACCGAAAAAATTGATGGTACCAGTACAACACAAACCCTTTGGTTGACACAGAAATAGACTGTTTATTGACTTAATTTTGAAGAACCAGAAAAACTACAAATATAAAATAATTACGAGTAAAAAATAACCAATTAAGTTTACCTTCTATTTATTTAAAATAATTAATCAGAATTATTCGAAAATTCGTGTTTTATTTGTTCCTTCCTGGCTCACATCCAATTTGCGACCCTCAAAAAATAATAATAATATGCGGCAAATGATAGCATTTCGTAGGAAAGGATTGCTGGTTGCAGGCCCAGTTACTAGTTCAAGTGGTACAAGGAGCTTTGACCAGTTCAAATGCAGACCAAGATTTTTGTTCTAAGAAAAAAGAAAAAATAAAAACTAAAAATCAGAACAACAGTAGAAAGAAAATCCGAGGATCAAAATCAGAAGGCCAATTCCTCAACACAAAGCATCAAAAAGTCCAAAATGGTTCCACTGTTGTTGCCAGACCTTATATTACTCAATCCGCGGCACTAACTAATAAAAAACAACGGCATGTAACGCTTAAAAATTATTCTGCCCTGCTTGCAACACTAGACGTTGGCTTTGCAGGGGAGATCATGGATTCTGGGCTGAAATACTGTGGCGCAGATCTCCTCCAGATGCAACACCACCAACTTAGGCAAAAGCCAATATCAATCTGCAATATCCATGTCAGGGGCGAGCAATTAACAAACAGAGTATGTAAAAGCCAACCCAAGGATGAAAAATGTGTTAATTAATCACAGGTAAACAACTGGATACAGAACTTCAAATGTACAACGAGAATACATCGAAAAATACAAATGTACTTATTGTATATATTTGTCAAGTTCTAGGATCGCTCGCTCTCAAGTTTGAATGAAGCCATTAGCATATTGCAAGATGTCTCCAGTGAAAGAAGTCTTTTCACATGCTATGAACAGAATCAATGTAACAATTAAAATGTTGATGCAAATTCCAGAGACAACCACATAGTTAGTGCATAAAGGATGGTCACGGGCAATTCCAATGAAAGGGTATGGGCTGCACACGCGGGGACTTGATGGACAGATCCACCTGGCAGTGGGAATCATCACCTTTAACAAAAAGGGCAAAAATTAAAGGGGCAGAGGCCCCTCAATTTTCACTTGAAAAGAACCAAAAGGGAAACATAAAAAAAAATGAAACAAAAGAGGGTTTCAAAGAAATAAAAAGGGGGGATAGTTGTCTTGTTGTGGTTATTCTTCCAGAGAAAACAAAGGCGCCTGTTATTCCAAGTTGTTTAGCTATCCCCACATACACTTGATATCCCAAAAACTTTCCAATCTGTTATTGGCCAAACAAGAACCAAAAAAAGTGGTTTTTGGAGCAAAATTGCGGCTGGTCTGCAAGGCTGCAGCACCTAGCACTGCATGCAGCAGAACATAAAGCAATGCCTATTTCCGCTATTTAATTGCCAAGGGTATATACTTTTCTGTGTTCTACATAGTTCAACAACTCCACAAACACTAGTCTTATAATAGGTCTTCTATACACCAGTCACCATGATAGCACCTAATTTGACGTTCATGAAGAGGACTGATTCAAAACTGCGCAATGGGCCTGATAACAATTACAATACTGTTTGTTATGAAGGCCATAGCAAACAAATTGCCTAGTGTGTCAATCAGGTTATCAACAAAGTTGGGGATTTTCAGCCAAACTTTGAGGGAGGCATTCACATGAGATGGCACTTTAGGGTTTTCCTCGAGAGCAATACAGGTAATTGTCTGGTTTTTACCTCAAAACTTAATTAACATTGCACTTTGCAGTTTTCCATTTCATCCTACAATACATTAAGCAGACAAAGTATTTGTAACAAAAGCTGTGCTTGTATCTGGAAATTGTTAGAAAATATACAATACTGTACGTGAAACGGAAAGGTACCTACTTGAACATTTGGCTTGCTTCCAAATAAGGCATGTTTAAGGAAAAAGTTCAAAACAACTAAAACCTAATTATATAACTTTCACAGCACCCACAAGGAATCTGAAAGAGATGGATGAAAAAACTTGAATTCATGAAACTAGAAAGCAGTATTCACCTGTTAAAAAGTGGCACACCTTACAGGAAGTTAATCTTTTTGTAGAATGAATCTCCACACATTTAGCAGTTTTCCAATTTTTAAAACAGAAATTTCATGATGAAGCAGATGTGATTATGCTTAGTATCAAGGTCTGTTGGTATCAGAGGGTAACAGCCTGCATAATAAACTGATCTTGTTTCTGTGCATACATGCAAAAACTCATAGAAGGTTTATGCAAAGAAATGTCATTCGAGCATATATTGTGACAAGCATACACATATTTGAATATAAATATGGAAAAATAAAAAAGCAGAGAGTAAACAGAACATTCATACAGAAATTGTTATAGATGCCTGTTCTTTCCTTCGAGCTATAATAGAAATACAATTCTGGGCCAAATTATTTAAAAAAAAAAATGGAAGCAAACTATCACAAATTTTGGACCTCAAATCCAACACAACTGGTGGATATTTATCACAGCTACTTATTTTTTCCTACCTATAACTCCAATAAACATTTAACTTCAGCTATTCCTTTCTTGCTCTAATCATGCAGTAATACCAAACATACAACTGGGATGAAACCGAAGAGCATTTTTCTTCATCATGGTATTCACCATTTCATATTAGTAGAAATTAAACAATGAACTGGGATGAAACCAAAGAGCATGCATAGAGCTGCAAGTTTTTTTGAAAGCAATCATCAATTTAGTCAAGTTGGTACAACAATTTAAGAACATACCATCGAGCTTGAGCATCAATCTTTTTTATCTTCCACACCATTTGTGATCTCATTTGCCTCTGCATTCTCAGTATCCTCTTCGGGAGGCTTAACCTGCTCCTCCTCAGGTAAAGGCTCCTCCACATAGTCATTCTCGAATGCATCAGAAGGAACCTCATAAATTCTCACCTGTGGCTTGGATGGATCTTTAACCAGCACATACTTCCCCTCATCCAACTTCATACACAAGTCTACGATACTCTTCACAATTCCCCACATATTGGAAGTATTCAAATTAATTTGGCCTGCAAACTCCCTTGGCTTGTATCCGTTAACAGCCAATATCACATGGTTAAAATGATCCCTTGGGTGAACCCTTGAAACGTACCCTAATTTCATCATATCCGCACTAGCCAACAGAGCTTGCGCGGTCCATTTGGCCAATTTACTTGCATTGTTCTTCAGTTCAGTGGCCAACACAGCTCCTCTTTGAGCTTCCAACTTCTGCCTCCAATCAACACCAGAGTATTTGGGATCAAATTCATTGAGTGCATTCAATGTTAGAAAAGACCTCTGATTGTTAACCTCAACAACGCTCTGCACCTCGCATCGCGCAGCAAGATACATATCATCATCAATCTTCCATCGTCTATATCTATAGGCAACAGAAGCAACTTCCTCACCTTCAGGGGCAAATGGATGCGGCTCATCAAATGCAACTTTTTTCCCATCTCTAATCAAAACCTGCTGGGAGAAATTCTGATTTATCAGCGCCGCTTCGACACTCAACGAGTAGGCAGAATTTATATCATCCTTGGCCTCAGGCAGAGGCTCCTGTGAGGTCTCGTGGACCGAAAGCAAGTCAAGCTGGGAACCATCCCTCTTGTCAAAGAAGAGCTTATTCCCCACTCGCTGAATCACAATGTCCCAGGAGTAAACTGATCGCGGTGCGCACATCAAAGTCGCGAGAATGACGTCTGTGGTGAAAACCGTAGCCTTATCTTCATTGGCAAGCCTGCGTATGACTGGATCGTCTGTGGTGGTGACCTTGTAGAAATTGCGGTTCTTGAACCTCTCCAAACGGCGCTCATTTTTAGGCGTTATTCGATCAAACGACCTATCGTAGAACTCCAGGGCGCCGCAGAGAAGCAGGTCTTCCGGTTCCGGGGCAGTGAAGGACAGCTTTGAGAATGTTGAGAAAGGAATTTGATCCAACATGTTCCACTCAGGCTGTATGTCCACTGATGATCTGAATGCGGCGGCCTCCCGACGCGGCTGGTTCTGATTGGACCTGTTAAGGTTGTACCGCCGGTCGCGGCGGGCGCGTTCCTTCTCTGCCTCGCGTTTCCTAGCCTCAACCTCTTCATCTCTCCGCTGCGGGAGCTGCGGCCGCTGCGGCCGGTTGAACCGCCATTTAGGGCCGAACCTCGGGCGGGGAGGAGGCTTCCCATCCACTAGGCGGAAAGTCGAGTCGTCGTCCGCAGCAGCGACGGCGGCAGGGAAGGAACCGTCAGCGGTGAAATCAAAGAAAGAGTCGGAAGCGCCCTGTTTGGCGCTGGGGCGGTTGGCGTTGGGGTTGCTGAAAGTTCGTGTCCAATCGGCGATTCGGCCAAGCTTATCGGAGCGGGAGAAAGACGCCATGGGTAAGTGGGACGGAAGGGTTGAATACGCATGGTGAGGAGGGGTTAGGGAGGAGGTGGTCGCGGCGGCGGCGTCGGGTGGACCCCATCCGTCGGGATTGAAGGGCACGTCGCCTAATTCGAAGCCGGCTGCCATTTGCTGGATGTGAGAAAAGGAGGTGGTTCCCGGCTACTTAAAACCCTAAGATATTCCCGAAAAGACATTTATGCCCTCATGCTTCTAGTTTCTTTACATTCGAAGTCCCCCGTTTGTTTTTTGGTTAAATTATTTTGCGTATATTGTACTCAACTGTTGGGTTAATTTCTTAAAATTAATTGGACGGGACTTTAGGCTCGCACGCATTGGGCCGCTATTTGCTCCATTGGGATGGCCCGGGTTTGCCCGGTTGGTGGCAGGTTATTGTCACGAAATTGGACCTCAATCATGCCAACTCATGCAGCACTTAATCAATTTGTAAATAAAAATAAATTAAATAAATTTTATAGCGTTTGGAAGAATTAGTGTAGATTGATAATAGACAAGTAAGAGATTTGAAAATACTAAAGAGGCATGGGGCACATAAAAGTTTAGTAGTGAAAGGATTTTACTGAACCAAGTAACTTGCTTTACAAATAAAAAGAGTTAACTATTTATATTTATTTTACTTTTTTAATGTATAGTTATAATTAAATAATTTAAATATTTACAAGAATATTTGAGATGAGTAATTATAATAATTTTTTTCAGAAGTTTTTAAATATGAGTAATTTTATATACTTTTAAGACTTTTATTATTATGCCTATCACAACAAATGAGTTTAGTAATATCACTAGCTTATAGGTTTAATTTGGGTCTAACCAAATAATGTACTTGTCACATTATGTTACTAAAAGCCAAGTTAGGGGACTCTAACTCGACCTTTTATTGCCCCTTTACATTATAGTGTCAATTGAAAAAAAAAATTATTTATACAATTAATTTATAAATTTTATGTTAAATAAGAATATAAAAATTTCAATCTTATTTAATATATATATATATATATATATATTAAAATAAAAATAAAATATCTTTTAAAAAAATTTAAAGACCAATAAACTTTATCTCACTAATATTAAAGTTATTTTAAAATTAAAAATTGTAATTCAAATGTAAAATTATCATTGATGCTAAACAATATATGAGTTTAGGTGACAAGTGGTCACAAAAGTTTAATCACAACTATATTTAAGAGTTTATATAGGTTCAATCTATTATACTTAAACTCACATAAGTTTTATAAACATAAAATATATATACATACACCCCTTTAGATAAAAGCTCATTTTGGAAGCTAATATAATGCATCAAATTTAAAACCCTAAAAGTTACAAAATTACAAAGATTTGTGCATTACTTTTCATTAGTTAAATAAGTTTTGCTTTTAAATATATATTTTAAATTGTTGCTAAAATTTACATTTAAAGTAATACATATTTTTAATACAAAATAATCAAAATTTTGGGTTAAGTTTAATTGTAAAATATAAAATTTAATTTGAGCTAAATTTAAGTAGAGAATTTTTATTTTCACAAACAAAAAAGGAAATTATACACATAAATTTAAAACAAAAAAAGTGAGACTTACTTGACTTTTTGTGTATGTATGAAGCTTTTTATACATTTAGATAGTGTTTGTCATATAGGTATAAACAAACTTTTATAAGTCTAGGTTGGGTTTAAGGTAATGTTCATCTTAACTTATAGGTATTAGGTTCAAAATCTTTAAGATATTATTTAAAAACAAGAAATGAAAATCAATTTTTCTACAGTGTTAGTGTTAAAGGAGGAGCCGGATTAACTAGGTTAAAGCAAAAAAAAGTAAAGTTTTCTAATTAAGCTCTAAAGATGCCTTCCTAAATGTAAATAGTCTCTGATAATAAGAATCGCATGGGTATTCTTGGAAGTTTTCGATCTCTTATATCTTATAAGGACACCTTTCTTGGTGCCAAATGTTGGAAATCTTGAGGGATGATGTCTTGATTAAAGAGAATGAGGTGGTATGCTCAGATGATGAAAATGATGAAGGATTAATTCCAAGATTATGTGAAATAGCATTAGAACTCACAGGTTTTGGCACCCATAACTCTCTAAAGTCTAACACCAGCATTAAGGTTTTAGAACTAGCAAAAGTTTGGCAATATATTTCAATGAAAGAGGTGACTGCTTACAAGGAGTTAAGGATGCCAAACAGCTATAGAGTCTCATTACAACTATGATTTATGTTACCTAAAGAGAAGTTATAGAAGGAGCTCTTTTTAATCCTAAAGTAGGATGAAATATTATGGTTTCAAAAATCAAAAACTAAGTGTATTGCTAATAGAGATAAAAATACAAAGTACTTTTATGCTACTACAATCATTTAGCAGAAATGCTATAAAATTAAAACCCTAAAAAATGAACAGAACTAATGGCAGTTAAATGAGAAAGGAGCAAGATAAGAATGATTTGAAAGATTATACATATAATTATTTCAAGATGCTTTATATTACAGATAACATTCAAACTATTAAACTACCTATTAAAGGTTATTTCTACTCCCTTTTAGAAGTAAAAATGAGGAGCCCCTTACACTCGTTTAATGTTAGGGATCTACATCGAGTGCTTTTTGCTATAGACCTATTTAAAGTAATAAGGTTAAATGATTATCATGCCCTATTTTTCCAAAAACCATGGGATACGGTTAGAGAGTCTATTAAAACATTTATACCCTTCATCCTTCATAAAGCCTATATGTTAGTCAATGTTAATGAGACCTTAATTGTGCTCATTCACAAAGTTAATTCCCTGGAAAGGATAACAGAGTTTAGACTAATTAATTTATGTAATGTAATTTATAAAGTGGTTATATAAGTAATGGTAAACAAGCTTAAAGGCTTCCTCTCTCAATGGGTTACAGTTACCTAAGCTAGTTTTATGCCTAAAAGGAATATTTCAAACAACATTATGATCTTACAAGAGGTTCTCCACATAATAAGTTAAAGAGTAAGAGATGTTAAATGGTCTTCAAAATCAATTTAGAAAAGTGTATGATTAGCTAAGTTGGGATTTTATAAGTGATACTTTAGTGAAAGTATCCTTACTTAGTTCTTGGATCTTTTTGATAATAAATTGTATTACCATAGTTTCAATGTGTATTTTATGGAATGGTGAAATTATGAAAGAGTTTCCCCTATCACGAAGCATACAACAAAGAGACCCATTGTCACCTTATATATTTGTTCCATGCATGAAATGTCTCACCTACCTAATAGAATATGCAATTTCAAATGGCAAATGGAAGGTTGTTAAAATCTCAAGAATGGGACCAAGGCACTTGCATTTGTTCTTTGCAGATAACATTGTTCTTTTTGCAAAGGCAGATCATAAACAAGTAGAAGTTGTTAAAAGTTATATGAAAACATTTTGCTCTAGTGATGGATAAAAAGTAAGCTTCTAAAAGTTGAAGCTATTGATCTCTCAAAATGTCTTTAGCCTCCATGCCCTTGAAATAAGCAAAACAATTGGTATCCAACTCACATTATATCTAAAAAATTATCTCAACATGTTAACTCTTATAAATAGAGTCATAACGATAACGTATAAACAAATCCTAAATAGAGCTTAGAGTAAGTTATTAAGATGAAAGGCAAAACACTTATCTTTTATAGGCCAACTAATGCTCATCATGTCAGTTACAATAGCTTTGCCTTCATATGCCATGAAACGACAACCTTACTAGTGGCATTATGCAACAAATTAGATCAAATAAATAGAAATTCCTTATAAAGAGATAATAAGTGAGGGTGAAAAGTGCACCTAATCAAATGGAGAATAGTTTGCAAAGGAAAATATGTCGATGGATTGGATATTTGACAAGTGTAACTAAGCGAACAATGTATTATTAGTGAAATCGAATTGTCATTTCTTAAAGAAACTTAATAACTTATAAACCAAAAAGATATTATTGACACGAAAATCAAAGTATAACTTATAAATAGTTAGCATTCTCTATTTGGATAGGCATGGTTATTACATAAGCAGTGGTAATTGAAGGTCTAACATGACAAGTAGGTTATGACCAATTAACAATTTTGGATAAATAACTAAATGGTTGATAGTCTTTTGTTGAATCACGCTTTATACACATTGAGCTTTAACAGTTGCAAGCCTTTATAGTAGCCATCTGGACACCATTAGGAGGATAAGATTGTTATAAATTGGTATGAGCATTGCCTCAAGAAATCTTACAATGAATGACATTCATTTACCTATGTGATAAACTAGAAAATGAGGGTGTGTTAGCATTGAAGGGGTAGCCGATGGAAATTTTATAATCAAACTAGCATAGTCCTTACTTATTATTGGGAGTTCTAAGATAAGGGTTACCTTTTGATTTAACATAATCTAAAAGCTTCAATGTCCAAAATAAATAAATAAAAAATTATAACAGATTATACATGATAAGGTCTAATGCAACTATAAACGCCAATGTAAAAGACTAGTTAAATCAAATATTTGCTTACTATGTAAAGCTTATTCTAAGATTTTATTACACATGTTATGAAACTATGAGTTTACAACCAATTTATAGAAGGATCTACTTTAGCAAATTAAGACGAGTGCATTCTTTAGTGGAAATCTCCTAAATTAGTTACAATTTAACTTAGGGATTAAAGAAATAAAAGAAGAGTTTAAAGACTGACTTTTTTTGTTTGCTATAATAATATAATGGATTTGGAAGTTGTGGAATAAGCATACACTCTCAACAATTAACCATAAGGCATACAGGGACATGGGCATACGCTAGATTTACCACAATTGCCAAAGATCTAATTTAGAGGGGCCCTATAACACATGTAAAGGCTATCAGAGAGAGGAATTGGTTGGTTGGAACCCATCTACAATAGGATGAATTACATTAAATACTAATAGAGCATCGTAAGGTGGATTTAACCTTATGGGTGCTAGTGGCATACTACGAGAACATAAGGGAGAATGGCTAAAGGGATTTGGACTCAACATTAGATCAATAAATTTTATAATTGTAGAACTTTAGCGCATTCTTCATAGCCTTTAACTTATATGACAATCTAAAATGGATAACTTGAGAGTTCAGTTGACTCAAAAACTGCAATAAAAAATATCTAGCAAGGGGTTCGTAATACCTATTCTCAAGAAAATTTAATCAATAATTGTAAAAAGCTGATCCAAAAAAGGTAGGACATTCAAATCAAGCATATATACAAAGAAGGCAATCAAACAATGGATTTTTTATTAAGCATATGCTTATACTTTTGTGGAGTTTCCATTACTTTACACAATTTGTCTAAAGACTAAAATTGATCTTGTAAGAGGACATTATAAAGGTGCAGTGGCCCAAATTGGTGCCCATGAAGCCTTCATAAACTGTAATTCTTAGGCATTTTGTTGTCATAAAAGCATTGTATACTTAGCTATATTATTAAAAAAAATCTTATTGTAAGTTTTTATTTTGAAAGATTAATGTGGTTTATCTTTTATGTTTAATGGTTATAAAATAAGAAACTAAACTTATTCAATATTATGCCTTAATATCCTTACACAACATAAATGTTACTTATGGTTGAAATGACATTACTGTGATTATTATAAAATAAAATGACTTCATCAAGTATCTTATTTATATTCTTTTATTAATTTTAACCAATGTCTTGATTGTTTAACCTATATAACAACATTAATAATATCTTGATCACTTCTTTCTAATTCATAAGATAACTTATTAGTAATTCCTAATATATTTTTATTAAACACAAGATGAAAACAAATTTGTAAGATTGTAATGTTCAACAAGATGCTTAAGTTGTTGTTATAAAGTTATATCATCCTTTTTAACAAATTCGAAAAAAAAAATCAACTATAAATCAAAATATAGTGATCAAGTGTAACAAAGTATTATAATGTAAACCTAATTAAGTATCTTATATCTTTTTGATATTGATCACCTAGTTTAAATTATGGCCACCAAAAATTTTATCATTTTAGAATAGTTTAGTGACTTTTATATTATATTTTTTTTCCCCAAAAAAGATCTTGTCATTTATAAAAAGAGATAACTACATACAAATTGATAATATGTTATTAAATAAAGAAACTTCAACATGTGTTTTTTTTTTTTTAATTGCAATAAGTGCTAATTGAAGTTAATGTGCAAAATAATGAACATAATAAACATATTCGTTCTCTTTTAGGATCAAATTTTTTAGTCAATTGAACTCTTTTTGCATATTACTAACTCCATTATAGCCTTATTCATAAATATTTGTTTATCCTTCAAAAGATATTTTAATAATTAAAAATTTAAAACTCTATTTAAGATATTATGAATTCTAATTTTGAAAAGAGAAATATAGAAATATAAAAATAAAAAATATTACTTTTATTGTGTAACTCATAATTTAACGAATTATATTTATATATACCCTTTATTTCATTAATGCCTCACATTTTATACATGGATAATTATAAGCACTACAATGGTCTCAACAAAAGCAAGCAATTTCCTTTTTTTGTTCAATTAAAAAATTCTTTAATAATAGATGCTTCACTACCTTATTACTTTCCAAAATTAGGTCGCATAAAACGATAAAACAAATAAAAGCCATCACTTTTTAATACAATGTGTTCTAGCTAGTAACCAAATTCATCAAATTAACTCATTTGGAAATGAGTTACTCTAGGTCAAAGGTGTAAGGGAAACCACCCAAGATGTTCGATCGACAAAAATCGAAACAAAATTACCAAAATTGTTGAGAACGAATAGAATGTAGTTTGTAATTTAGATAAATCACATTTGACGGTTTAGTTATGATTTTGGACTCCAAAATTACCACCCAAACCACACCGAACAGTCTTATAATATCTAAGCACAAAATTGCATTTTATGTAGACATAGATGGCACAAAAAATCCAATATCCTACAGCCCATACACGACCCACCCTCAAAACACATTGAATAAATGCATATTATCCATATAATTTTCCTTTCTAAGTTTTTAATTAGGTAATTGTAATATATTGTTCTGAGTGTCTTCAATTTCTTTTTTGTTTTCCCTTTTTGGATGTCAATGGTTTTGTTTGTTGGACAAATTGATAAAATAAAAAACACAAATGATAATTTTACTTCTAATGAATATAATTTAAATCATCAAAATGGCCAAATCGAGTCTTACTGATTTTACTCTTATCTTGAGTGATTGTGGTTTTAAAATTCTTCAAATTGCAACTAATAATTTAGTTTAAATATAAATATCAAACCGACAGGTTGCACATTACGGAAGCAATTTCTTTTGCATTACTTGGCCCACCTAGGCTTTCTCTTGACTCCGGATTTCATGTTTGGGCGTCAACCCGTCACTCTGCTTTCTTTTGGCGGTAGATTTAGGAAAAGTAAGATTTTATAATTTTATTTATTTTTTCGATGTACATCCAAAAAAAAAAAAAAAAACCCACATTCTGAGTAGATTAGCATACCGATCATTCTCACCAGAACGGACAATGTGTACACATTTGCAGAAGAAATTCGATGGCATCTATAAAAAATGCTTTACTGAGTTTCCCCAAAACACGATTTATAGAAACCATTCAAACCCTAATTATCTAATCAACGCGACCGAATATCTCTTCATAAGTTCTGATCTAGTTTAGATTATGATTGATCATTCATGAAATCTAGACTTGGGTAGAATAACAAACTTGTAAATCAAAGCCCATTAGTCAAACCTAAAAAGAACAGCAACAATAACTATTGTTTTTTTATGCAAAACAATAAAAAATAAAAACCAGGATGGCACTCTACATTTTTGTTAAAAAGAATTGTAAAAGATAAATTTTCAAAAAAATATATTTATTTTCACTGAATGTTTTGTTAAAAATTCAAATTCATAATTTTTAGTCTTAGATAATAAACAAACTCTTTTATCATTAGATCATAACATTTGATGGTATAGCAACAATAACTCTAATGTTAAAGAATTATGATGAATTGATTGTGAGTTCTTTCTAGAAAAGAGAAATATCAATCACATACATATAAATAATATACTCCATGAGTTCAACACCTTTTTTCCTATTAATTAATTTGGACTGAGACTCTAATTTAAAACTCTCTTTCTTGGAAATTACTTGAGTAACAGTGAGTTATGCTCATTGATAGTTCTGCATATTATCTAGGATATATTCATGAGGTTGCACTAGCATCTTGGACAAACCTCTTTAGCCTCGCTGATATCCTTGCTGCTCCATTACTGGGGCCAGAATCTCCAACCTGCACGGTCCAGGAGCTAACCTTAAGTCTTTCAACACTTCTAGCCCAGATACATGCATACTCCAATACTCATTATCGATCTGTATACCTCGGAATGTATAATGTGGAAAACAGAATCATCAACAACAGAAAAGCTGGCGTTGACAATTTCGGCTCCTTCTTCGTGGATCACACGAATGGTTTCATTGAACAAGAATTGGCAATACAACCCAGTTATCAAAACAACCTCTAGAGCCGACCCCATTTCATGAATCTGAATTTGGGGTGGCCTTAGCCCTATTGCTGATCCACTGCGTGAGTTGCTGCTGCTGCTTCTGAATGGCGCCCTATCGATTCCCATCAAACTGTCTTTCCTTTCCTTCATTTTCTGCAAGTTTGTCTGCAACTTCTTTATATAGTTTGCAGCCTCATCTAGTTGATCAGGTAGTGACACTGACTCCTGCAACCCCAATTAGTGAGAAAAGCATAACAGAAAAAAAAAAATGAGGTCCAGTGGAATCATATAAGCTCTTAGTTTCAGCTCTAGCTCTAGAGGTTCGATCTTAGTCCCTACAAACAAGAAACAAAAAAATAGCAGATCATCACAAGCTAGATAGATGGGAAGAGAGAGAGAGAGAGAGAGAGAGAGGGAGGGAGACCCCTGGGCTTTGATGGGGCACAAGAGAATTGAGCTTGGAGTACAGGGCCTTCATTTGATTCCTCCTATTTCTCTCTGTCGTTTTCCTATCAGTTTTCGATGAACTAGGGTTGTTCTCCATTTCTGTATGTCTGTGTGCCTGCCTGTTTGCCTGTGCAAAGCGTCTCCTGCAACAATTGTTTAAATCTGATCCAAACCTGCATCAAATTTGTTTGCAGGGTTTTTTAACATGGTAAAAGGCCAAAGGCAGAAAAAGCAGGAAATAATATGATTAGATGCTGCCCGAAAAAGTGTGGTTATTTGCACTCGGTGGGGCTGCTTGGTTTTTCCTTATTGCGGGGCACCTTCTTTGACTGCTTACTTTTCTGCACTACTGTCTATATTTCGGCTTCCCACATGAATTGCAACTAACACTATTACATAAAGGCCGTGAATCTGACGCATTCCAAATATAAGACCTATACATTGCGTTAACATGATTGTTAGACACATATTTATTCTAAAAATTAGATATTAAAAGACAAAAAAAAAAATAATATATATATATATAATTAATAATTATAACAGTGTAATGCGTCGACTTATCTCCAATGTGCATCAAGTTCATTGCCTCCATGTAATTCACAATCAAAATGGTGTCCCACACGCTTTATTATATTTCTGGTTCTTCTTCTTTTTCTTTTCTTTTCTTTTCTCTTTTTTTTTCTCTGTGAGAGCAGAAGACCAAAACTTTATCCCAGTGCAGTCGTTATGCACGTTGGTTGGCTGGATGATTTAGCGTCTTGTCCCATCTGAGTTGACTAATAGTCTACCACGCGTTTCATGGCATATAAATAGTTAGGAGATTCCAAAACAAAAGCCATGCGACAGGAAGAGGCCGTGCGGACTCCGGGTTCGAAAACGATGCCCACATTCTCCAATCGTTACATTATAATACACGGTCCCTATATTTGTAACTTGCTGTGCTTCTTGCAGCCCGCAGACAGTGCACTCGGGAGAACCCGACTTCTCCAAAAACTCAACCTTCTTAAAATGAAAGAGTACGTCACGATCCTATCTAGCTATACTGTACCCAGTTGGTGTTCAGGTTGTTCGCGCTATCCAATCGCATTATGACAGAGTGATGGCCTTAAGGCATGTGGTTTAGACGCATTAATGACCAGGAGTATATAAAATTAATTTTATATGTTGAGCCACCTATCCGGATTAGCTTGTAAATCCTCAGTTTGTCCATAAAAGATGAGATGAGATGACGTTTCTTATTATCTAAAATAACTATATATATATATATATAGTACGAAAGTTACTTGGCATTGAATTTCACTCTCCCCGAAAGTGTATCAATTATCATATATCAAAACTTCAACATAATGCTATAAAAAGAAAAAAAAAATAAAACTTCCAAATTAATAAATCTATTTGTTTTAATTTTGTCCCAACTCCCAAAGTATTCTTTTTTTTTTTTTAAAGGGTAGCACAAGGATACGTTGGATGCAATTTTTACCGTGTAAAATCTCATTGAGAGTCATTTACACGAACAAAAAACAACTCTAGTCCTGCAATTAATAGTCTCTCTCTCTCTCTCTCTCTCTCTCTCTCTCTCTCTCTCTATCTCTATGATTATTATTATCATGTGTTTAATGGAAGCCAATTGGTCATAAAACAGTATAACAGAGGTAGTTATTTTCTATTCCTGGCAAGACTCCTGAGCTATAGGCTTTTACGCAGGATTCTTTAATGGATAAGAGCAAGACAACGTGACTGCACATTTGGTAGGCGCTGGTGGCGCGCGGTCTAGTTGCAATGCTACAATTCTTCACTTTTCTCCTTTGCAACAGGAAAAAAGAATTTCATTTTTTAGAAAATCTTTTGTTTTTTTTTTTTTTTTTTTGACAGTGTAGTACATATTTTAGAAAGTGCAGCATATTTTGTTAGACATGTAGTGCGTATTGGTTTTTGTAAAAATAGATGTACTTTAGCTGTAAAAAATGACGTATATCTTTTAGAGAATGCACGAAATTTTTTTGGACAATGCAGTGTAATTCGGAAAAGGTGGAGTACGAGTACATTTTTTAATTTTGTTTAATTTTTTAAACACCTTCTTTTACGTGAGAGAAGTAAATCAACGATATTTACTGAAGTACACGAGAGACATAATGAATATAAATTAATTATGCTTTTTCTATTATTATAAATAAATAAAATTATAAGTAAAAAAAAATTATTATATTTATCTCTTATACTTAGGGATACCCTAATATATACTAATACGTGATTGCACTGATTTTGCATTAAATGAGACAAACTAAGACTTGGCCTCGGAGGGTTTCTATTTGTCGTTTTGAGGGTCCATAGTGCAGAAACGTCAAGAGCACTATATCAAAAGGATTGAACAAAAGAGGCCCCCCGTCTGTCCATAAAGTAGTAAAGTAGCTTTGAAACTTAATCGCAAAACCCAATTATCAGGTCATGTTTCTCTGAGAGATTTGAGAATGACTCCACGCGTCTTCCTAATTTGCTGGGAAAATGGCCAATCGCTTCGGTATACTTTTGTGGGGAATTGTTAAGCACAATGCGCCAAACTCACTTAAGATTTTTTTTTTTATTTATTTTTTGATAAATCAGAAATAAAATTTTCTATTTGTAATGAGGGTCTGAACCTCCAACATCTCCTAAAGATCTTGGCTCTTGTGATCGACAAAGATCAGTCGTGGACTGCAACCCTTGATGGAAAAAGCTGGAGATTATTGATGGGGGAGATGAAAATGACTTGTAATCTTTAGACAACATGCTTCACATTTTAAAGACGATTCTCGGTGTACTGAAATAGTTGTCGTAGAGCAACATCGAGTTTGATTTGAAGCATAGAGGGGGACCCATCAAGCCTGTGTTTTGACGTACAGTCTTGCCAATAAGTTGCTGGGTGCATCCACGCATCATATCGGCATTTACTAGTCTACTATCAATAATATATTTGAGAAATTGAGATAATTTTTTTTTTTATAAAATTCACTTTCTTACATTAATTGTATATCTTCTTAAAAATTTAAGTAAAAAAATATTGAATTGAAATATTTTTCTACTTTTTGAGATTAAAAGGTATTTACTCCTCGTTGATTATTTTGATTGTCTGCAACGTCAATTCTTAATCTTTAATTATCATGAAGATATTGGACATCCGCTTCGTTTCTGCCTTCTTCCATCCTCAATAATTGAAAACTGTTATACATAATTGAGTCAGTATATATAATACAAATTTGTACAATATAATATAATCTAATGCAAAAGTCAAATATATATAATCGAGTTAACGATTGACAGATTTTTGAAATAAAAAAAAAAAGAAATTAATTGTGCACGATTAAGTCATTAAAAAAAAAGGGGGGGAGAAAAATTACTGCACAAATTAGTAACAGAAGAGTGGGATTAAAATCATTTTCATTAATTAAGCAAATAATATTTTGTCCGATCAACTTTTTTTTTTTTTTCTTCTGCCTAATATTCAATATTATAGTCAGCTTTTCGCTTCCTTCTTTTAAACTCTCATCTCTCTCCCTCCTCCTTTCTAATGCCTCTCCCCACTCGCAAATCGACAAGCATCAATATGATGTTCCTGCAACATTCATCTCCTAGTTTTCTCTGTTTCTTCACCATCCTCTTCTCGTCTCCACCAATAGAAGTCAATAAGAGAGTTTTGGTTCTTTACTTTGTCGTGACTATCAGGAAATTTCCTAATTGCAGTTCTCATATTTCTTTTCTTACCTGATTCACAATTTTCATTTAATGATTTATTTTTTTACATGATCCTAAAGGTTATAGGAAAAAAAAAAAACAGAAAAAGATATGAATACTAGAAATTTGAAAAAGTAATGCAAATTGGCCGATTTCCTTCTATTTGTTTAAAACCAGAATATGTCGGAATAACTGATACAAATTAATGATTTTAAGGAAGAAGTCAAGGAACTTTCTAATTCTACATTGCACGACAATTTTCTCATTCTACATTGTCAAAAATACAATGATATATCTATTAATTATTGTTTGATGATGGAATTGGCATCTCTGCACTCTTTGCGTCTCTATGTTGTTTTGGTATTATTATTAACAATTTTCAACTTTTTTTTTTTTTTGTGTTTCTTAAAAAGTATATTTTCTAATCATTTTTTCTTTTTCTATTTTTAAATCAAAGGAAATAGAAAACTCTAAGAGATCTTAATAAATAAAGGTGTAGGAAAATAATAATTTAAAATTTTAATTCTTAATGATAGATTAATTACTTATTAATTGTAATTACAATATATCTTATTAGATAAAATTATTACTAAAAAAAAATTTTCAATTCTTCTTTTCCTAATCTTCTTGATAAATTTTTAAAGAGATTTTAAGTCATAAACTCTATTTAGTAAATCTATTTTAATTTTTACTAAGTTCAACTTTAATTTCTCTATCTTCAAATATATAATACTTGACTCCAAATATTTTTTAATTTTAATTGAATCTAAGTTAATTTTAATTTTTGTTTTCTTAATTATCCCTATATATATATATGATCAATTAGGTTTTTAATATATTTACAATAAATATAAATCATAATTTCATAGAATTTGAAATAACTTTAATTTTTTATTAATTTTCCTATTAATTTATTTATATTCATGAATAAAAATTAATGTTTAGTTATATATTATACTATTCAAATGTTTAAACTATCAAAAATAATTTAACTTATTTTTTTCATATTAAGTCTCTTTATATAATTCAATACCTTCAATTTTCCAAATAATCCAATTAGACATGAAGTATAAAATTAGTTTTTACTACATTTTATTTAATTATGTTAGTTCTCAAATATTTATATAATTATTAATTTTATAAATAAAATCATAATTGTTTATAAATACTCATTTTATCTTAATCAAAATATTTAAAACCAATATATATTAAGAATTATAAAATATTCTTTCATGATTACTTTAAAATAATAAATTATTTATTTATCTCTCTTAACTCCATATAATTTAAATTATCTCTAATACTATTTAACACAAATGAGTCTTAATTATGACAACCTTTAGTCAAAATTAAAGAATAATAATCTTGATTCATAATGCCTTATTGATATTAAATTTAAGGATCATTGACATAATCTTCGTATGAATAATTTTTTAAATACAAATGTAATATTTCATTTGAAAATTCTTATATTAAGTTAATTTAGTGAATTGAATTATCTAATAATTACTTTTTTTTTGTTTGAGTTTCTCATATTTCAACCTATAAAAATAATTACTTTTTTTATAAAAAATTGTCATAATATATGTTAGTCACATAACTTTATTAATATTATATTTTTATAATACATAAACTATGACATTGGAAGAAAGCATGGGAAAAGTATAATAAATGTCAGCATTTGATTAAAATTTTAAAAGAATTTTTGAAATCTAAAACTATGTTTTTTACTAAAAGTATTTATTCATCTAGATGCCCCTTAAACTTACACATATAGTTCTAGTTAAAACTAGTTAATTAACTAGAAAAATATTCTACCTTAAATAAAAAAAAATACTTTAATAACTAATTAAAAAAATATTCAAGTAAAAAAGAAAATTAAAGTAAAAAGGAATTTAGTTCAATATTTTTTAAATAATTTAGTTAAAATTTATAATTAAATTAAAGTATTATAAAATAAGTAAATAAATTATAAAATAAAAATTACAACATAATTTGCAAGATAATAAAGAATGATTTTCATAACATATCTTAGGTCAAATCTCTCCATTTAAAAGAAACTTACTCTTAAGTTGATAATAAAAAACTTACATAATTTATATCATAGAAACAAATCCTCAAAATAAATCAATGTCCTCAACAAAAACTAACAACTTTTTTTATGAGCAATCATGTAAATAATAATGTTAATTAATAATGATGACAAGTCAACTTTTTTTATTTACTTAATTGTCAATGCCAAAAAAATTAACAAATATTATAAGTAAAAAATTAACAATATTCTAAAATTTATAAATTATAAGATCAAGTTTTAACTTGATAGAATCTATAAACAATGTTATAATTGTTTGATCCTAATTAAAATATCCATTAATGCAAAAAAAAAAAAAATCAATTAACTCAAATATTACATGATTATTAATTAATGTTTTCTTTTCTTTTTAAGACATTCTTTCCATTGGTACTTAACTAAAAATTTTAGTATAAGAACAAAGTAACACATCTTTAAATTTTAAACTTGTTTCCATAATTTCAAATAGCACAAAATATGAATTTAATTATTTTTCAACCATTTCTAAAATTTCATAAAATATATCATCACCATAAAATTTAAATACTAATAAATATCTTATATCTACTGATAATTAAATTTTTAACTTACCTTATTTTAAGTATTATTTTACAAATTAGTTACATCATTTTGAAATTTATAATATATAAGAATTATTTTCACATCTTTATAAATATCATTGTATTTGAAATAGACATTAATTTCTACTAACTATCTCAAAATTTTTAAAATCAAGAACATGTATACAAATAGATTGACTATAAGCCATATGTTCAATACAAAATTTGTTGTATTCATGATCTTATAAAATTATTCTACCACTTGGCGTAGAATAAAAAAAAAAGTATAATAAAAATTAATACTCAATTGAAAATTTTAAAATTTAATATTATGTTTTTTATTTAAAATATTTATTTATTAGAATATTAAGATATTAAAATTATTTTAACTCTTAAATTTATATATATATATTTATAATTAAAATTATCTAACTAATTAAGAAAATACTCTAATCTAAATAGTAAAATATTTTAATGCCTAATTGAAAAGATATTTAATTAAATAAAAAATTAAAGTGAAAATTTAATTCACATATTTTCTAAATAATTTAATTAAATTTTTAATTAAATTAATTAAAAAATAAAATTTACAATATAATTTATAAAATAATAAAAAATAATATTTGTAATATATCTTATATCAAATGAGAACTATTTAAAAATATATTTGGATGTCATATATTAAGTCATAATTAATTTTATAAAGTATATTTATTTTATAATTAATAATAATATTATTGTGTATATATATATATATATATATAATAAAGAATATTTTTTATTAATTAGGAGTTCATATACAAATATTTGATGATTTTTGCTAATTTCAACATATATAGTTTTATCTTTAAAATTTGTTAAAATATGCTTGGTAGAAATTTTCTATTTTATAAAAAACTTTAGCAACAACTCGTTACGAGGAAAATGTTAGATTAAAAGCTGCGACGTACTGACAAGTAAAAAAATGATAACGAGTAAGGATGACTAGACATTGAGATGTATATATCAAAGTTGGGTCAATTGGGTCTTTAAATTACTAGCCCAAACTAATGCATAATTAAACTAAACCTAATAACTAAAACAAGAAATTAAAAAAATCGAAGAAGGAAAATGAAAGATTGGAGAACTGCATACGAGCATCTCACTGACATCTAAACAAGTAAAATAAATGGCTTGTGCTCTGTCGCTGCTCCGTCATTATTGCCGCCGCCACCACCACCGGGGCCTTCACACACTCACACCCATTTCTGCGAGAAACCATTGACAAAATCACTGTTGTGCTAGATCGAGTTCTTCTTTCCCTCCCACTTTCTGCATTTTTAGAGTTCTATGAAGCTTATGCTTTAGATCTCGGATGTTTTATTTTTGAATTACTACTAATATAGAGGTATAATTTTATTTCTTTTTTTCTGGGAAAGAAATTAACAGTTTTTTTTTTTTTTTTGCAAGACGATGAAGCTGCGAGTTCAAGCTTTTTGGAGGCTCAGCATCCCAACCTCCATCGAGAAACCTAGAGGGTTTCCATCCAAAAACAGCCAAAATTCGTGTATAAACAGGAGTGATTCCAATTTCTGAAATATAAGACATTTGTCCAGCAACAATGTAATAGGACGGACGGAGGTATAAACTCTTGATAAAATCTGAAATGCAAATTTTCAATTACTTTTAAAGTACCATGGCTGTTGAATTAGAAGTTTAAATTTAATCAATTTTAGTAATTTAATTCGAACTTAAATCAAATTTAACTCGGTATAATTGATGTTTACTAATAAATATATATTTATAGAAATAATTAAAAAATAATTATTATACATGATATATTTTGAATTAAAAATTATTTTTAATAGTTAATTTTAAATATATATTTTTAAAAGAAATGATTTGATTGTATATTAATTCTTTAGTCTTAATGATTAAATTATAATTTTAGATAAATTTTCTGATTTAATTGTAAATTTAAATTAAATTTAGGTATTAATTATAATTTAAGCAAATTTTGTAGTTAAATAGCGAGTTTTGATATTTACAGACGAATTCAATCTAATCACAAACCGTACCAAATTTCCAACTTTTTTAGCTGATTTTGAACAAATTTTCTATGTTTGACAGTACCATCTAACTTTAGAAATTAAACCGAAACGGTCTGACCAATTCACCATTGAACCAAATTTGACCCACCGATCTGATTCGGTTTTGGGGAAGCTTGTTCCCCTAGAATTGGCTAACATAAGACAACATGGCATTGGCACGTACGGTGACCCAATTAAACCCCTAACTTTGGATCCTTTACGCATGAACAAGTTTTAAAAAGGCAGATTTGGCACCCACCTAAACCAAGAAAAATGTTGACTAGCTCAAGAACTATTTAAAAATTTAAAAAAAAAAAAATCATCAAGCAAACAGACAATGAAGTGGCTAGAAAATATTGACGTCTTCTTCATATGGTATGACAAAAAGAAAAAAAATTGCTGAATTAAATAAAATTGCATTCAGGAGTGAATCAATTATATTGTAAAGAAAATAGGAGACTAAGAGGCACTACAACAAAAGAGGAAATTTTGGCTAAATAGTCTCCTATAAAGTCTTCACGTGGAATGAAAGAGCAGAAGCAGCTGGTGCAGTGCACTGCTCTTGAGTAGGCCTTCATACTCATGATGGGGTCACATGAATTCGAATGTTGTAAAGGCACACTCAGCAATTTGTAAAAGAGGTGATAAATGCTTCTGGGATTTTGTTGCCACTAAAATGGTCACATGTTCTTGTCAAAAAGAGAAGATAAATGGCCAATTCCTAAAGGAATGTAGCTGCATGCTTTTGTCAAAAGAGAAGAAAAAGGACAGTTCCAAACATGAGATGGTTATCAAGTTTGGATAGCAATTGAAGAAGGCCCCCATTCCTGAACCACAGAGAGTGATGTATTCAGTACTGACATCATTTTCTTGCCTTCTCTTCTTCCCACTCGCTTTCTATGTGTGCAATTTATGGAAAGATGAAGTGATCCCACTTGCTTGCTCCCTCAATAATGATAATTCTCAGGTAGGGTCTGAAACAAAATGTGACTGAAAACTAACTTGAGCATCTTCTTTCCATTCTACCTTCTTTTTCCAATTATGTGCACAGCTTAGTATATGAAGGACTATTAGATGCATTCTAAATGTGAGCCCATGTCAAAATATCATGACCGTATATATGTATTTTCTATTAATAATTATGATTATGTACCCAAAAAGAGTTAAAAATATATAATTGATAGTCATAGCACGACCATGTAACTTTCCCATTTGCATGAATTTTTGACAAAAAAATAAAATAAAATAATGTAAATCTAGTTGGTCAACATAAGCATGAACACAACCTCTAAAATTGTGCCTATTTACTAAAAAGCTTACATGGCAAAAATTTCATCAAACCGGCAGTGACAAGCAGAGATGTCTAAACATAAAATCATGGTCAATGCAATGATAAAAAATACCAGAATAAGACAGCCGAAAGAAGAAAGCAATCGAGGATTTATATACCACATGATAGGAAAAATCCGACCAGAGGAAATCCAGGGCCATGACCTTGAAAACAATATGATTTCTTTTTTCGTAGCTTACATATTTAGAAAACTCCAAAAAACACTGACCATTTCTTCTTTTTACATGTATATTTTGTGAATGAACAACATTTCACCTCAGTGGATGCTTACAAATCTATTGATTCACTCTCACATAAAAGTTACATAAAGGACTAAAAATAAGGAGGCTAAGAAAACATTTGATTACAATTACAAAAGCCTAGTGCAATGGGAGATTCATGCAAATTTAGGTTTAGCCATGGGTGAGCTAATGGAATTTGGAGGACTAAGTTTTTGAATCCAATCAACACGTCCTTTCTTATGATCTAGGCAACGTAGGCTTTTCACAAGATTCAGAGTACCCTCACATGCAAGAGAAGACTCAAATTGCTCTAATACCTTCACAATCTGAGAAAACTCCAGCCTCTTCTCTGGTCGCAAGGACCAGCACTGCTCAATTAAATCTCTCATGGCTGGAGGACAGTCCCCAGGAATAACAGGTCTCAAATTCTGAAAAGGCATTCCAAATTTTCTAATATCAGAACTGGATTTCAGAAAATAACACGTACTGGGTTTCATAAGAATGAGAGACACAATGGACAGGATTTAAAATAAAAATAAATAAAAAAATTTCAGCTATTCAATGCATGCCTTTTTCTTTTTTTTTTTCTTTTTTATTTACTTTTACAGATCATAGAACTCCAGAAAAAGAAACCATCAGTAGTCATCTCAATGTTGATTACTCATACCACATAACAAGTCCCGAAACACCTACACCCTTAGCCAAGAAATTAAAGATTTCCAACACATAAATTACCAGATATTAGATGCAACAATTTGTTCATTAAACATTTTGAACATTCAAAAATCCTCATTATCATATAAACAATAATCACCTAATGCCAGCAACTTCATTTAACCAATAATTAAAACACCAACACCAACGTGAATTCATGATTTTCACTGACATAATGCTTGGCAAGTCTCCACCCACACCCCAGCACCAAAAACAGAAGGAAACAACAACAATTACCATAAGCCAAAAAGAAAAAGAACTAGAACATGGCAAAGAAGATATTCTAGCAGAAGGGCAAGGGATAAGTTTCGCCTTACCACTTTCTGTGGTACACTTTACATCGGAGTTTTGTAACCGAAAGTACCAAACTACAGCTTTTGCAGCTGATAGACAAAGATGCAGGATAGAAGAATATTTGCTTGATGATGCTTATGCATCCATGCACAAGATTGGAATGCATGGGAGCAAAATGGAAAAAGTACATACCTTGTTAACTACAGCAAAAGCTGCTTGGATTGGATTCATATCCTCATAGGGAATTGTTCCAGCCAACATTTCCCATAAAATGAGCCCAAAACTATAAACGTCAACCTTTCGGCTGTAAGATTTCTTTTTTATCATCTCGGGTGCCATCCACCTATACGTTCCTGGATCATCACCAAGTGAATCACAATACACCTCTTCACAAGCTATACCAAAGTCGGCGATCTTCATGTGAAACTCTTGATTAATAAGAATATTTTCTGGTTTGAGGTCCCGATGAATGACACCTTGAGAGTGAATGTATTCCATTCCACGAGCAATTTCCAGAGCAATTGCAATGAGTTTCCGTAGGGGAAGACATTTATGCTCAAGCTTGTGCAAGTATGCCCTCAACGAACCTTCTGATAAATATTCTGTAACAACGCAGTAAACTGGCTGGTTTTTGCATGCTGCCACAAACTGTTTGATCAAGTCAAGCAAAGCAATAAGAAAAGAGTTTACAACAGAACCGACATCACTTGTTCCAGCAACAATAATTTCAATGACAATTCAGTTTTACATCTGTTGCTATGATCTTTTTATCAACTCAAAACAATTAATATTCTATGTTGGACAATTTCTCTGTGCTAAGGAATGCAAGAAGGAAAATGGAAAAATAAAAAATAAAACATTAAGCCTACCGCTTTGGAACTCACAAAAATGTGACAGCTGCAAGTGGAACAAGAAAGAAAATAATTCGATCACCTTTATGACATTCGGATGGCAAAGATGAGATAAATGTGTAACTTCTCTGTTGAATTGCTTCTCCAAGCAAGCTGCTAAGTTTCCATTTTCGTCATCATCTGGCACCCTGATAATTTTCACTGCAACGGGCTCATCCTTGTACACACCATGGTACAGCCTGCTATGTGCTCCATGAGCAAATCTAAGCCCAAGAAAGAGCTTGGACATATCAACAGTCCACTCATCAACTGCTTCCACAGCATTAACTCTTCCTCCAGCATGCTCAAAGTATTTTGTCCAAGTAGAATCCTTCTTGCACTTTGATTTCTCATGACCCTTCAATGAAGCCAAGTGCCTTAGTGGGCTTGTATTAGTAGAAAACTTGGATGATTTACTATCATTGGATTCTTTATAGAAAAGCCTTCCCATTATTCCCCTGGTGCAATCTTTTCCACGAGGATGAGGAGTAGAGAATCTCTTCATCTCAGACCTTGCTTCTTCAAAAGTGTGGGACAGGATGGTTTTGGGGAGAGGAGATATAGATCTCTGCTTGTTGGTCATGCAATTTTGCTGAATCTGTGAATTACTAGGAACAGACGATTTCTGATTTGGAAAAGAAAGGGATTTCTGATTTGGAAAAGAAAGGGATTTCTGACTTGAAGATGCTCTTTCCGATTTCATGCCACGGTTCCTCTCAGGGGGGATGATAAAAGGAAAAGAGGCCAATCTTGAGGAATCCAAACGATGGCAAACTGTGTGTGAGTAATTGGTCCTCCTAATCCAAGAGTTGGCGTCTTCTCCCATCTTTTCCATTTATTTTTCACCCCAATCACACACAATCCTTCAAACCCAAATGAAATACCCGTAAACATACCAAACCTTTATCTCCTTTTTCAATTGAACAGAAGAATGTTGCAGAGTTCAAGTAAATGAATGTCTCCCAATCCATTAACAAACAAGCACCAAAGATTCAATCTTTGAGCCCATTAGAATAACATAAAACCATTCGAACTCAAGAAGACAGAGAGAGAGAGAGAGAGAGAGAGAGAGAGAGAGAGAGAGAGAGAGA